>JANAVB010037416.1:2670353-3042853 GCA_029216955.1 Iris pallida | reverse complement strand
CGAATATATTAAATAAATCACAAAGAATTATAATATTCACTAAACCGAGTTTAACTAATATCCATTTATGTCATTCTCAGGGTTATCTAATCGAGTCACTTGAAATATCAATACTACCTTTCAATCCATATACAGTCAATATAATCATAATTCAGCAAAATAATATTATTCAACGATTCAATATGCTACACAATCATCATTTGTCTGGCCACATAATATCCACAAGTCAATGTTTGTCGATCTTCGATACACGCTAGTCCCATTATTTATATGTGCAACTAGTAAAACATCCATTCGCTAAACTAAAATTTCTTTCAACCAATGTTATCTGCCAAACTAGTCACAAGAGCCTTTATTCCACACCTAAGGCCAAATCAACTATATAATAATCTTAGGTAAAAATCAATAAATTTTTTAAATCCTTAGGGTCATTCTTATATGCTCCAAATAAACTTGCAATTGTCTCACCAAGTAATTGCTTTCAATCGATTCAAGTCACAATTTTATAGATTGGGTTAGTACGAGGTCTCAATTTAGAGTCAGTCTGGCTATATACAACTTCGAATGTCCCATATTGAGATGGTTCGAATGATCAAGGACATTTTTTGCAAATTAAAATAATTTGGATAAGAATTCAAATTTATGAAATGGATGGCTTGGCTGAGAAATCAAGGCTTATCGATATCAACATAAATTAAACATATACCATTAAGGATAAATAATACACCACTCAAAGAACTAAGCCACTTAGCATACTAACATTTCTTCTTCACATCTAAGTCATCATCATTTATCAACAATTCTTACCATGGGTCACTTGACAATCGCCTGAAATCAAATTGTAACCATTCCACTTGAATAACTTAACTTGTTTTCATTTGTTAAAATTTTGGCACACTTCCTTCATGTCGTGCAATAACATTAATACTCACAACTTACTATATTACCTTTACTAAAATATGTTGAACATCCAATATTCATATTATCCATTTTTTTCCTTCCAAATATCATGTCTTAAATTTGTTTCAAATCATTGATTGTCGTTTTCGAAGCCATCTCTAATCAACAAAATACCTACATTAGAATCATAAAACATATATATTTATTGTATATATGAATCTTTCAGTAGAGCATCAAGGAGGGTCAAAAGAATTTTGATCACATAACAAACTTAAGGAGAATCAATTGAAGGTCCAAGAAAGTTAACAATTCTTTGATACCAGTAGTCATGTTCCAGCACCGTAGAACCAAAAGATGCCACTGGGTGTGACGTTATAGAAGTCTAAATTATACTTCTAAGTCATGAACTAATATTGTCGATAAAACATCTTAAAACAAAGTCGTTATAGCAAAAATAAGCAAAAAATTGATAGACAAAAGATATATGAAAAATTTTATTTATTGATAACTTGCAGTAGAATATAAAAGGCGCTCCATGACCCAACAAAAATTATGCCAACTTTGCTTACACTCATAACTAATACAATAGACAATGTTCCATACATTATGTCCTTTATAAATAAAAGATAACCATCTTACAGAAGTGTCATGGCCCGCGCCTGCATGATCGGTACAAGTGCATGGGTACGTCCCATCTACGCTACAGAATCGACGGTAATGAGCTGTCTAGACCTCGATGATCATCAAATGCTCTTAATTATAAATCTTTGCTCATCACAACTGCTAATCATGTACCCGATATCGAATTACCACATCATCACACATTCTACAAATTCTTTAGTATATCTTATACATGAGTATCCAAAGACAAATTCGATAAAATAGTAAAGACGACATCCTCAAGCCATCACATAGGTATAATCATCCATAATATGTACATCATCACATCTAACAGTAAATGTATACATCATACTCCTAAGTCATCACTAATCTCCACATATAGCATCCATGCTAACTAATACTATCACCTCGTCCTGTAAGCCATAAATGCTAAGATAGAAGTCGTCGTCACCTGCAACGTATCCAGCCAGTAAATGAGTAAATTACAACCCTACGAAATAAACATATACAATATAAAGCTGCAATGCAACAACAATGGTATGTAGTAACCTGTAACTGGACAATAGTACAATAACTAAAACAACAAACAAATCAATCATGCAATAGTGAATTGAAATATCATCAACATGTGATCGGCTAGTAAGCACAATAAGTACAATACATATGGTACGGCTTACCACACATGCATGATGTGATTAAGCTATCAACAATATTATACTACGAAAATTTGATCACATGTAGACTAAATATTTTCCCAACCCGACACACAATCATGATACAATCACAATTAATTAATACACAATACTCGTGCCAATCAAGTGTCCAATATGAGAACAACGTAACACAAAATTACAAAGTAAAGATCAAATCGTAGTGTACTTGTCTGGATTGTTGTAGGGATCAAAACCAAAGTCCCGAAAATCTGTGTCAAAGGACACAAATCATCTTATAAAATTCTTATTATAACTCAATTAAAATCTATTACTAACATTCTAGATTACTACAAATCTTTTATTACTAAATCTATTTATTTCTATTAATAATCAAACTTATCTCTATAACCTATTACTAATTAATGATGGGTAACTAGAATATACTCTTGTTAGCCAAGGCATATAGTCCAATTCACCCTTAATGATTCTTATTAGATCTTGGCCTTTGGTCCAACTCAGTCAATTGGAATCCAATCCATATAATGGACTCAACCCAAGTACTGGACTAGGTCCAACAGGGAGCCAATGGTTCTGGTCCAGTATCAGTCAATAAATTTGACTAAAGGCCACAGGAAACCCTAGCCCACCATGATGGATTAATTTCTAAATGTAAACAATTTTATAGTCTTCAATCCACTGAACCAAAACCTATGGACACATACTCAAACTCACGGACAGAGCCCATTCATAACACACACGCAGAGAGAGAGAGAGAGAGAGAGAGAGAGAGAGAGAGAGAGAGGGGTGAGAGAAACCATTCTCAATTCTCTCACTAACCCAACCTAGAAAGAGAACAGAGTTAGAAACTGGAGGGGAGCTACCAAGAAGGAAGCTCAGAAGTCGTATTAAATCTATAAGTTCCATTGGACCCTTGTTAGCAATTCGACAAACGGTAAAATTTGGAACGACAAAAGTACGAGTATAAATCGCCTCAGTGCAAATAAAATACGTTCAAAAATTCGGTCAAATATTCGAAAAATAAAAATTGAGGATAGAAACTTCACATTCTTAAATATTTATCAAATTTGGCTAATTAAACACGTTCTCAGCATGTTTATTATGCCAAATTTGTCAATGACTTACACAGAACACGTTTAAAACTTTGAATGCTTAAAATTTATGTACTTATTTGGATCTGTCAAAAGTATATAAGTATTATACGTTTATGAAAACGAAAAAAAATGTGTATAATACGAGTTTTATTCGGGTGATTGCTAACAAGGATTGGACTTGTATGAACATTTTTAGAGTGGACGGTCCTTTCTTTTCTCGGTTTGGGAATGTTCCTAACTCAACCCATTTTTCGATGCGAGCAAAACCCATCAATTAACTAGTTTCAGCAATTCTTGAGATCCGTGTGCGAATTTATTTCTACAAGTTCTGGTAAGATATATTCTACTTTCAAAGTTGTGAATCTATTTTCATAATTTGAAGCCGTCTCTAACTTAGGCCTCGTTTGATACACTGTATTGTAATAGTAATTATTAATGTAATCAAAAGAAAAAATTTATTTGATTACATTAATGATTACGATTACAATACAGTATACCAAACGAGACCCTAGTCATTTTCTTATCTCTTGTGGGGCCCTTTTGCGGACCTAGTTTCATATCTTGTTGTGCCTTTTTGTATATGGCTTATTATGGATCTTTGGATGGGTTTTATCCTCCCTTGCATCGCTTTAGACTTTGGGTATTTATGTTGAATCTACTTTGAGGACTTTAGGCTGAGTTGTGATAACTACGTCCTTATGTATCTGACTATTCAGTGTGATACGTCAACTCACCAATCTTAATAGAAGCAAGTAATTTATGCTTTAAATGTAATTTGTACCTAACAAATGCAATAATATAGAATTTATTCCTAAAGTAATATTGTGAAAAGTTGTAAAACATTAATTGAGTTTCACCTCCTTCGTAACATAACATATTTACTCTATCTTCATGCGAGCATATATTTTAATACAATGATCCATGAAGATGAAGAAAGACTTTGCGAATTTTAGCTAGAGGCGAGTCGCATTTCAGGGAAATGGAACTTCTGTGTGGGGTTGGAAGATGGAAGAGTCTAGTTCTATGATAGGAGAGGGAGCTCTTGAGATAGAGAGAAGATCTTCGGTGAAGATGAAGATGAACTTCTGTGTGTGGGTGTGAAGAGAGATGCTAACAGGACAATAAATAGAATTTGCCCCCCAAGTGAATTGGCGCATAGAGACGTTGAAATATAGTCTTTATATATCCGTTACTCCATGTCAGCCATTGTAAATGTGCCATACCCTAGTGCCCTGCCACACCAACTCAGTTGGCGGGCTCCCCCTGACACACACACCTCCCCTTCCCCCCTTCCCCCCACGTCAAGTAATTTGGCGCCCCACGCCACGCCATCTTACTTGGTGTGCACACCTACACACGTCAAGTTACTTGTCATACCCCTCCCCCCACGCCAAGTAACTTGGTGCACCCCATCCCCACTCCTCCCCTTCCCCGCAATTATTCCAAACTTCTTCCTTTTTTTGCAATTTCGAGAATGTTCTTTACCCTGTACGAAATTTTCTGTTTGTAGGCCTCCATTTTTTTTTTTTGTTATATGTTATATATATTATATTTATTCATATATAACTACCTATAGAAAATAAGTCCTTGGAAGATGTTGATTATAAACGATTGATTAATAATTTTGCAACTAGAAATGCTAGCAGAAGATCGTTCTTAATGTGAAGATGTCAAAAGATACTCTTTGTTTAGTTTATATCTCTTTTAGTCGAACACTAATACAATTGACATATATTGTAGTTGAATAATTTTCTTAGTTGATGTTAATTTTAGACTTTTTAATTTAAAAAAAAAAATTATTAGATTTTTTTATATATAAAAGTAGACCTCCAATTATTTTTGGCACTGTGATGAATCTCAGTTCCTAACTGCCTATTGTATTCCTTTTATTGATATCTCAATCTCCATCATATTAACAATCCTTGATCATATTAATCGATTAAGATTGTCGCTATGTAAGCTGGTGGGAGAAGAAATTTGTGTTTTACTTGTCAAATATGATCTGGAACCAAAATGTTAGGGTTGTTCCTCTTAAAAATAATTACGACGCAGTACCCATGGGCTAGGATCGCAGTCTTGACCTGCGGGCCACGTGTCGCCGTTTCATTGGAGGAGGTACAGGTGGGTCTGAAGTGGTGCAGGAGATTAATGGGGGTGTGACACGCCAATATGCAGGCAGCACGAGATCACCCCCTTACGGACAAAAAGAACATTTCCGAAAAAATTATTACTGCTACAATGCGGATTTATTACAAAAATTTATTTATACAGTACTCTCATGATCCATCCCTAGGTCTCGTTCCATATAGCTCTAGTAACTAACCATCAAGCATGTGGCGTGCAGCTTGCTCTTGAGTATGCTTCGGTGGCTTCACGATGAGAACGGGGCACGGAGCATGATGAGCAACATAGTCACTTGTACTCCCCAGGAAAGCTCTGCAACATACATACACATAACCTAAATAAGTACAACACCAGTGGAATAAAAAGAAAATTGCTATTTTGACCGTCCGCATGGCAGCCAACCATTGGCCTCCTCTAACATGGGCCCATCCTCGACGGAAGGCTAATGCCGACGCGTCACGTGACCACGAACCAGTTCTGCTGCGGTCAAAATAGCATCTCCGGAAATAAAACCGATAAAAACTGAACCTAAATAAGTACAACATATATATGTATATAATCTCGGTGGACAGTCTCGAAATCGAACTGTACGCAGAAGAGGTACGGGCGTGTGGGTGTAGAAGTTAATGATCGTGAGCCCAAATGACATGTAATACAGCGTGTTCAAAGTTCTGTATGTTACGCAGGACATTGCAAAAAATAAATAAATAAATAAGTATCAACACCTCTTGATTGTGGACAATCCACGGCTACCAACCACGACCAGATCGGTTCCCAATTGTTCCCCCGCCTGGCATATCATGTCCTTAGGGTCTCCGCCCATGACCAGTGTTTCCGCTGTCACCTGCAGTACTAAATTTAGAATGTCAATGCTTATTATTATGATTAGTTTTTGACCGTCGTCTGTCTAAATAGAACTTACCTTCTTCTCTAGGCAAATTTTCATGGCCCGAGAGAGTATACAACGGCTGTTTTCCTCCTGCCCTTTTCTGATCGACTCCACCGCCGCCGAAGTCGCGTAAACACCTGCTTCACAACAAGAGCAAGGTTGAGATTACCAGTATAATCTGATAGTTGACTACTTAGCGACGCTGCTACGTTATTTGCGGTTTGTGACCGTGGTTGCTACGTTGTCCGCAGATTGTGACCGCAGGCGTAATCGTAGTCCACGTGACGGCCTCCCCTCGACTCTCAGTCCAAAATTTAAGGGGGGTGGGGTCCAAGGACGGAACCAAAAATTCAAGTTAGGGTGAACTAGTTAGACGTTCCTACGTCGTCCGCGGTTTGTGATTGCGGCTGATATATTGTCCACAATTTCTGACCGCTGACGTAACTGCAGGCACGTGACGGCCTCTCATTGACCTTCTGACCAGGATTTTAAGAGGTGAGACCTGGTGATAGCCGAAGGGCCAATAATTGGCTGTTACGTTGGCCTACGGTCACGTCTACGGTCATAAACTACGGACAAGATATCATTTTCGTAGTTAATATGTACCTGGTCCTGCGGGAAACATGTAGTGCTGGAAAGGTTGCTCGACGTGCAGGAGCAAGAGCACGACATGCGAATTATCCGTCGTTGGCTCCGCGCCGACGACTTCGTCGGCGCCGCAGAGATGGTCGAGAGCCCACCGGAGAGCGTAGAAGCTCCCTTCGCTCTCGTCCACGGCCACCAGAACCTTCATCTTCTTCTTCTCCTCGGCCTCGCCGGTGGCAACACCTACAACTGTAGCCTCCTCTGCCATCGATCTCCTCTAGTGAGATATTGTTCACTTGTTGAGTAAGTGCTCACCAGCATTTAAACGGTTCAGAATCGACCGAACGAATACATTTTTTACTTCGGCAGCTGGCATTAATCGACAAAAGAAAAATATCCGGGACAACGAAAATGCGAGTACATATTGATTCAGCACAAATAAAATACATCAAATATTTAAAAAAATAAAAATATTGAGGTTATAAACTTTACTTGTAAATTTTGGTTAATTAAACAAGTTTCCATCATACATTTTTGGCCAAATTTTTTAATAATTTATACGAAACATGTTAATATTTTATATGCTTAAAATTTATGCTCTGATTCGAATTTTTTAAAGGTACATAAGTATTATACGTTTTTCAAATATACGAAAAAAGTCACGTACGACTTTTATTCAGGGTGATACAGTGTTGTAGGAACCAGACCGGACCGACGGTTGGACCGGATCCAACCGGTTTATGTAAAAAAGTCGGTCCGGTTCGACTAAAACCGGATCTTTAAAGAATCATTGGATTTTTTTATCCAAACCAGATTCAACCAGTGAACAGGCCGAACCGGTTCACAATTGAACCGGCCAATTTTGATTTTTCTTTTCCTTAAAAAAAGTTTAAATAATTATCATATAAAAATTGGAATATTTGATTATTGGTTTGATTTTCATAGACCTTAAATTTGTAAAATTAAACCAAACCAACATACTAAGAACCAAATCAAACCAAACCAAGAAGTAAATATGGATATCTTATCCATTTGGATTAAGCCAAACCAAGTCTACTTGAATCAGATTGAACTCCGGTCCGACTATACCGAAAATTTTCGGTTTGATTATTGGTCCGGTTCTTAAAACATTGGGTGATTGCTAACGAGTGGCGCCGATGGATTGTATCATTGTGTTGACACGACACGTAGAGTGGAGAGCTAGAGTACAAAACGAAGCCGGTGCTGCATGCGACCATGAGCTGGAATCCCATGGCTGCACGCGCAGGGAGTCACATGCATGAACGTGAGCCTGCGGCGCCCACCGAGGAAGGAGGAAGAGAACAAATTTGCTGCAGGAACGAAGCAAAACGACACATTTTTGTACAATTGCGTGATTAAAGCCTGACCGCCTACGAAATGTGGATTTTTGACGTGCCACGGCGATGGTGATTAGGGGTGGGCAAATACCGATCGATATCAAAAAATCGATCGAATATCGATTAAAAAAAATCGATCGAATATCGATTAAATTTTTTTCGAAAAAATCGAATCGAAATAATGTACGGATACCGAATTATCGAACTGACTAAATTACGGTATAATGGTAATGATAACGGTTCGAGTGTAATACCACACCGAAAATACCGAACCGAACCGATTCACACACACACACACACACATATATATATATACACACACACACACATACACACGCACAAATTTTTTAATGTTGTTCATAATTAATTTTACACTACTCATTTTTATTTTTATCTTTGTCTTGGTTGGTTTTCTAGAACTTGGAATGAATTTTAGTGTACTTGAATTTATGTTAAGAATGCTAAGAATTGAGTTTTTGATCTTTTGATCTTTTGAGCTAAGAATTTTGAAGTGAATTTTGGTTACTTAAACTTATACTAAAGATTAAACTTAGTGACCGCGTTTGATATTTTAAGCTCATTTTAGATGTTTGCGACTTGTCACATATTGTTCTAATAATTTTGATTAATTGTTTGGTTAGTAGAGGCTTGGCTTTAAAATTAATACTTCCAAAAAAGTAATATATATATATATATATATATATATATATATATATATATATATATATATATATATATATATATATATATTATAGGTTAAGAGGTTCTACAATATTAAGTGTGTTAATTGATTAAATATTAATTGGTAAAATACCGATACCGAACAAAAATCGACCGAATACCGATTTAACCGCGACCGATTATACCGACACTCACTCCTAATGGTGATATAGAATCTAGCTAGGCACGTCCCGGTGCACTGAATTTATTTGTTGCATTTGTGGAGCATTGATAGCATCAGTACACGTGTTATACAGATCTGCTGTCCCATTTAATCATATCTAATTCTATTTCTTTCTCTATTACATGTGGATTATGAGAATAGAAATATTGATGGTAGCTGACATGTAATAGGAAGAGAGATAAAATTGGACAGAATTAACTGGGACAACAGATCTGCTCCATTTTATTTGTTAACATGTGTTCTAAGAACACATACTAATACATTGGTAAACGATAAATGTGTACTTTCACTACCAAAATAAGTCATATTGGCGACGAATTTAGCGACGCAAATCATATACGTCGGTAATATTTGTGAATTTAGCGACGTTATATAAAAACGTCACTGATCGTCACCATCAGCGACGTTTACCGACCGTTAGCGACACACATTATGCTTTGGAAAGCTGATGTCGCGGTCTAGTCGCAGAACGTCGCTGTTTTCTTTAATTCAGCGACGATTTGCGACTCCACATTAGGGACGTCGCCAGGTTTTTATTGAATAGCGATGTTTAGCGACGTCCTTTGTGGACGTCGCTAAAATATTTCATATAGGGTTCCACCCGATCGATCTTTTTTTTTCTTTCACCAAAAAGTTTCAATCTCCCGCTCCCCAAATTTCTCTGCCCCTTTCTCTCTCCTCTCCGGGGACCCCCTCCCTCCGGCGAACCCTCCCTCCGGCTACCCCCTCCCCGCGGTTTCCCCCCTTCCCTGCAGCGACCCCCTTCCCTCCGGCGTCCCCCTCCACCGTTGATTCCCCTCGTCGACGCCAACCCGACTCCACCGCTGCTCCAGCCCCGACGATCCCGACGCGACTCCGACCAAGGCTGGTAAACCCTAACCCTAACTCCTTCATTCTCTATCTCGAGCCAAGTTAAGTTTCTCCTGATCTTGCAAATTAGCATGCAAACATATGAGATTTTGCTGTGACGTAATTGATGAAGTCACGATATAATGCATACATAATTTTTTTGGTTTCTCATCCCCGAACCTTCAAGCCTTGGTCAGTGGCTTCGTCTGAGAATTCGAAGGAGGCTTTGAGATGTTTTCGTGACCCCGACAAAAAAGAGAGAGAAGGCCAGTAGAGCATTTGGAAAGATCCATTAATCTTACGAGTTGGAGAGAAATTCTCCTTTTAAACAACAATGATCTATTGCTGCAACTTCTGCAAAGTTGTACTCTCTTTATAACCTGCAAACATTTGTTCCTTTCCTAAAATTGTAGCCAGTAAGAAGGAAATCATAAACATTAGATGATTTTTTTTTATCGCGGTTCTCAATCTCAAGTAGCTATCAAGACCTGAGCAGTCTTCTTCGAATGACTGTGTGTGCTATTTATAAGTTTGTTGGACTTACCTCCATCTATTTTCCCTATTACATCAATCACCTGAAGATCGATTGAAGTAGAGCTTCTCCTCACATTGTGTTACATTTTCTCAATCTTAAAGTAGCTATCAAGGCCTCGTTTGGTTCGCGGAAAGGTAAGCTTTGTGAAATTAGAATTTCAATCCATTTCCATTCCTATGTTTGGAAAAACAACAATATTTGGAGAGAGAGTGAATCTTAGAGGGGAAAAATGAATCCATCACTTTCCTTTCCACAGCTCTAATTCTGCGAACCAAACATGGTATTTCCCTAAGATCTCATTTAACGAATTAAATCATTAGGCCATGTTTTCTCCCCACAAGCCCATGGGAATATGTTATGTTGCAAGAGAACCTTCTAAATAACCCCTTTCCGAATGTCAAAATTTATTTGGTTTCAACCCTTAAGGGTATGCCTCCGAGTTTACAATTCCATTTATCGGACTATCGCTATCGGTATCGATCGAACTATCGGTGTCGGACTATCGCTATCGGTATCGGACTATCGCTATCAGTATCGACCGTATATACTTAGTATCGGGCGTAGCGGATTAGTATCGATCAGTATATAGGTTTGTGTTAAGATCAAGGTTCAAAGTATCGGTATCGGAATAGTAGGCCGAATAGGAGGCCGAGATAGTCGAATGAGAAGAAGGGAAGAAGGGAGGAGCAGATGGGTCCAGAGCCATGGTGGAGGAGGAGAAGTAACATGAGAGCAGTTTCCGCCGTAACATCTCCTGTGGCTCTGCTGGCAACTGAAGTCCAGATGCTACAAAGGACGATCCTTCGCTGAAATCGACTACAACACCCATCAGTTCAAGTTCATTCCTATATGAGTAGATTCCAATGCCATAGAAGCCATCAGTTTGTTGACCTTCCTCTATGGCATTGGAATATACTCATATAGGAATGAACTTGAACTGATGGGTGTTGTAGTCGATTTCAGCGAAGGATCGTCCTTTGTAGCATCTGGACTTCAGTTGCCAGCAGAGCCACAGGAGATGTTACGGCGGAAACTGCTCTCATGTTACTTCTCCTCCTCCACCATGGCTCTGGACCCATCTGCTCCTCCCTTCTTCCCTTCTTCTCATTCGACTATCTCGGCCTCCTATTCGGCCTACTATTCCGATATGCGTTTGATACGGTCTACCTAACCTATATACTGATACTAATCTGATACTCTCTGATATTAAGTACATCCGGCTTACTAGCTAGCGGATTCACCAGTTACATGATTATATACTAATTATGTTTAGTTTGTCTTACGATACAGATTTTCACTTGCATGTATAAAGTATGCATGTATAATAGTAGGTAATGATATGCAAAACTGAAAAGATAAATGCAATGCATGAATGAATGGATGAAAAGATAAATGCAATCCATCGGAAAAGCTTTGACACTTGCATATCATTCACTACCTTGATGTATCTATCTTACAGAATTATGGAGCTGAATTACTATCTGCGGAATCGTACTTGGATGTACAACCGTCATCCTGATGACATGTGCGGTGTGCGGGATGAATTCATAGAGGGTGTACACCAGTTCCTGCAGTTTGCCAAGGCGTTCCCTCAGTACATGGACGGTACCAAAATTAAGTGTCCGTGTGTGAGATGTCGCAACTTGAAATATCATCCAGAAGTGGATGTCACGTATCATTTGTACTCGAAGGGTTTCACGCCGAATTACTATCAGTGGAGCGAGCACGGAGAACTTGTGTCTTTAGCATCGGAGTACGAGCCTTATGTGGATGTCCACAACAACGCTCCTTACGACGATGGGTTGGTGAACATGATTTTTGACGCGGCCGGGCCTAGTTTCGATCCGGATGATCATGATGCACCTGAGGAGGCACCGAACCCCGATGCTGCACAGTTCATGGAGTTGCTGGAGAATGCAAGGACTCCATTATATCCTGGTTGTGAGGATCATTCACCGTTGGAGGTGGTTACAAGATTGTTGAGCATCAAGTCCGATTTTAACATATCGCAAGATTGCTACAACCGTATTATGGAGTTGCTTATAGAAATATTGCCTGAGGGTGCGAAGTTGCCTAAAGACTTCTACCGGTCTAAGAGGATGGTTAGATCGCTCTAGATGGGATATGAAAAAATCGATGCCTGTCGCAACGGGTGCATGTTGTACTACAAAGACGACAAGGATGAAGACGCCTGCAGATTTTGTGGTGTCGATCGCTACAAGGCCTGTGGTAGAGGAAAGTCTGTCGGTGCCAGGAAGCCTACCTCTTCGATGCACTACTTGCCGTTGACGCCGCGTTTGCAGCGGTTGTTTATGGTGAAGGAAACTGCAGAAAACATGAGTTGGCATAAGCGGGAACATACCGAAGGAGTATTGGATCACCCATCTGATGGAGAAGCATGGAAGCACTTTGATCGAGAGTATCCAGATTTTGCTTCTGATCCGCGTAATGTTAGATTGGGTCTCTGCTCTGACGGTTTTACCCCATTCGGACTTTCGGGATCCCAGTATTTGTGTTGGCCTGTGATCGTCACCCCGTATAATCTACCGCCTTGGATGTGCATGAAGACTCCATATATGTTCCTCACCGTTATTATCCCAGGTCCGAACAATCCGAAAAGGAACATCGATGTTTATTTACAGCCATTGATTGATGAGTTGAATCAGCTGTGGGAAGTAGGTTCCAACACGTACGATGTATCTAGAAAACAAAATTTCCAGATGCGGGCAGCACTTATGTGGACCATCAACGACTTTCCGGCCTATGGAATGTTATCTGGATGGAGCACGCATGGTCGTCTTTCATGTCTGTGTTGCATGGACGACACTAAGGCTTTCCGTTTGAAACACGGAGGCAAACCGTGCTTCTTCGATTGTCATCGACAATTCCTGCCGAAGGATCATCCGTACCGGAGGAACAAGAATGCTTTTCGTGCTGGCGTTGTGGAGAAGGATGATCCACCGACAAGGTGGTGCGGAGCCACGATATGGGAGGAGGTTAGAGATTTACCAAGTGCTATTGAGCAGCCTGCTACGGGCTACAAGTGTGACGGATTTGGTCGCACTCATAACTGGACGAAGAGGAGTATATTCTGGGATCTGCCATACTGGAGCACCAATCTGATTAGACATAACCTTGATGTCATGTATATTGAGAAGAATGTGTTTGACAACATAATTAATACTGTAATGGACGTAAAGGGGAAGACGAAAGACAATCCTAAGGCTAGATTGGACTTGAAAGAAATATGTAGACGTCCTGCATTGCATTTGATAGAGGACGGGAATGGGAAGTTGAAGCAGCCTAAGGCAATTTTCTCACTGGAGAAGGAGGATAAAGTGAGGCTTTGTAGGTGGATTCAAGGTCTGAAATTTCCAGATGGGTATGTTTCAAACTTGAGAAGATGCGTCGACCTCAAGGAGAACAAACTGACAGGTATGAAGAGCCATGATTGTCACGTATTCATGGAGCGGTTAATTCCGATTGCATTTCGGGAATTCTTACCGCAGGCAGTTTGGGATCCATTGACGGAGCTTAGCATATTCTTCAGGGACCTTTGTTCTAAGAAATTGCTCGTTGATCGTCTAGAAAAGCAAGAGAAGGACATTGCGGTAACACTGTGCAAGCTAGAGAGGGTGTTTCCTCCTGGATTCTTCGACTCTATGGAGCATTTGCCGATTCATCTTTCCTACGAGGCACGTGTTGGTGGACCCGTCGAATATCGATGGATGTACCCATTCGAGCGACATTTGAATCACCTAAAAAGAAAGGTAAAAAATAAGGCTCGGGTCGAGGGTTCTATTTGTGAAGCCTATATTCTCGAGGAGATTGCAAATTTCTGCTCCTCCTATTTCAAACCTCATGTTGCTACGAATAGAACGAGGGCTCCGAGAAACGACGACGGATATCAAGAATTTAATAATGGAATACTGAAAGTATTCAATGCGTCCGGAAAGCCTTCGGGAAAAATGAAGAAGAGATATTTGAATGACGAAGAGCTAAGGGCTGCTCAGTTGTATGTATTACTCAATTGCGACGAGGATGAAGTGGAGAAGCTAGAGGGGTAAGTAAGGAATGATGAGTTTACGTCATCTCAATGTAATAGTATAAGCTAATATTATTGTACTAATCGTTCTAATGCTTCGTTGTTTTCCAGCACATATAATGATGAGTTGAGGCTGGTTAGACCCTACCTAACAGACGAAGCATTAGAACAAGAAATGAGACGTCATTTTCCTTCTTGGTTGAGCGAATATGTAAGCAGTTCGGTAATATTTACTGGCCTCTTCTAATGCAACTGCGCAATAAATAACTTATTATCTCTTCTTTGATATTCAGGTCGATCGTCTAATTTCACCCGAGATTGAATTAATTAGAACTCTTGCCAAGGGACCAATTACTTTTGTTAAAACATGGCCAAGTTATTGTGTCAATGGCTTTCGGTTCAAGTCGACAAATGCTCCGATCAGAGACAGCTTCCTGGATCTTGATTCCACGAAGAACAGTTGTTTGTGTATCAAGTCTTCGAACTACAAAGACGTCGATCCAGGAAATGATTTCTTTGGCATCTTGCGAGAGATTGTGGAGTTGTCATATAATTATGGCAGAGAACCTGCAAAGATCGTGTTGTTCAAGTGTGAATGGTTCGATCCGATTGAAAATCAAGGCTGGAAAATTGACAAGCATGGTCTTGTGGATATAAACTACAAGCGTAGATATCAAGGCTACGAACCGTTTGTCCTAGCAACTCAGGATCAGCTCGTGTATTTCACAGCTTATCCGAGACGGGGAGCAACGAAGTCTGACTGGTGGGCAGTATGCAAGACTAAAGCTAGAGATACTTTTGATGTTGATGAAAAAGCTTACCAGGAGGACGAGCTACCTCCTGTAACCAATATTGTCGATGTGGACTCCACGGAAGTTACGCATTACACGACACATAATATAGAAGATGTAGAATTATCCGAAGAGGAAGACGAAGCCGACGAAGGTGAAGACGAAAGTGAAGATGAGGAGGAAGAGGAAGATGAGGTCGAGGAAGACGAACAAGATGATTATTCTGAAGATGATTGAGAGAGATATACTTATCTGGACTTAGATGTTTCTTCTAGAATATATTATCTGGACTTAGATGTTTATTGTAGAATGTATCATCATATGTTACCTTGGTTATTATCTTTGTTGTACTGTCATATTTCTATTCTCTATTATTTGTTGTACTGTCATATTTCTAGTCTCTAATATTTGTTGTACTGTCATATTTCTAGTCTCTATTATTTGTTGTACTGTCATATTTCTAGTCTCTATTATATCTTGTACTATCATATGCTGTTATCAGGTATGGCAGGTCGTCACGGACATTTGCGAGGGCCACGAGGAGGTCGGGATCCTCCGGTACTTCCTACAGGTACTGCTAGGGGACGGAGTTTGCCTTCGGTACCTCCTATTGGTACCGGCTCTGGATCCTCGTCGCCGATTACTCCTCCATATCGGACAGTAGCTGGGCCGGTTGGGACGACGTCACGTAGCATATCTCCTGGGACGAGTAGTTCCAGACCTGTTGAGAGGGCTCCCCCGTCTAGCGTTCCTGATGTTGATACGACGATGGAGACGGATGAGCAGATGGCCGAGGAGGATGCGCCGACGGCCGACCAGCATCATGAAGATGATGCGTGCGCACCTCCGGAGGAGGGGAGGACGGAGATCTGGGCCGACGGTACAAAGTAGGTATTTTGGTTTATGATTTTTTTTTTCTTCTGTTTTTATCATAAATTAACTTTTTTCATGAATATAATATGTATGTATAGATATCGTCCTCCAGGGGTACAGAGACGCCTAGGCGATATGCTGAGGCATAATTATGGTGGTCCCTGGATTAACTACTCTGATGCTCCAGACGAAAGGAAGAACTTCTGGTTTACCGCGCTTCAAGGTTAAAATAGATTTGTTTTTAACATGAATCATTTAATTTATGCATATTATATATAACTGATAAATATTTGGTTTCGTACTGTTCTAGGATATGTTTTACTATCCGCCGCACCGGGCCGAGCAGATCGAGGGGATGTTTCCTTCCGTCGCTGCTAAGCTGATCCGCGACTCTATTAATGATCAGAAGGAACGTGATCGTGCCAGAAAGCCGATCAAAGGTTGGATCACCCCTGATCAGTGGAATGCGATGAAGGCTCGATTCAACGAGCCAAGGTACAAGGAGAAGTCGGAGAAGGCTAAGGCGGCTAGGCAACATGCCTCGAAGTGGTACGGTGGGTCGATTCCGATGACGGAACATTTCCGTCGTCTGGTATGTCTTTCTCTTTTAGAAATATTATTTTAATGCAAATCCGATAAATTATTACTAAGATAATATATTTAATTACAGGTAAGGAAGGTCGGTAACGCCGACATGGTGACCGTCTTCCTGGCCACCCATCGGAAGGACGGAGTCCTTATTGACGAGAGGGCCGAGCAGACCTATGTAAGTATTACAATACGTTATCTTAATTTAATACTTCGTGTCCATTTTAATATAACTTAGTAAATATGATGCAAATAAATATTCATGAAGTTAGTAAAAATAAGTACATTAATTAGAAATTAGAAATCATAGAGTACTATCCATACTTTCTAGGCCGAGTATACGAGGCTGCGGGAACGGGCGGCTGCTAGTGCACCTGATGCAGGAGAGGCCGGTACTTCCTCGCAGCCCACTCAAGCTCCGTCGGCGGACGAGCTGTGGATGACCGCCGCTGGTGGCCTCCGTAGGGGTACGTACTACGGTACGGGATCCTATGGCGCCCTAGTTGCGACCCAGTCCTCTAGGACATCTCCTGCTAGTGTGCATGGTCCACAGCCGTCCCAGGAGTCTGCCCGAGTCCACCAGATGATGGAGTCTCTCCGTGACGACCTGCTACGACGGATCGAGCAGCAGTCTCAGCATCCTACGGACGATCCTGCGCTGCTAGCACGATTGGATGCGCTCGACCGCGGCATTATAGACCTCAGGGAGACGACTGAGAGGACAGAGCGCGCCGTTGGAGGGTTAGAGCGCACGGTGACGGAGTTGCAGACAGGACAGGTGACCATGGCCGAGACGGTGAGATTGGCGTAGGATTCGATGGTCCAGAGCAGTGGTAGAATGTTATCTATCATGGATTCATACAACCAGCGACTTACAGCGTTGGAGCATGCTGGTACTCTGGGTGCGCCTTTATCGTCGTCGACTCCGCCGCCTCCACCGCCTTCTTCTTCGACACCGACTCCACCGACGTCACAGCCTGGCGCTCCATCTGTATCGGTTTTACTTGCGGAGTATGAGGAGTTTTTACGCCTTCGTCGCGGCGGTGCCCCTCCTGCACCAGATCACTAGTAGTCCTAGTTAGGACTTTTGTTTGTGTTTGTATCATCTTATGTTTGTGACTTATGATTGGATGTTTGTATTGGATGTTAGTTGTGTTTGTATCGAATTGACTTGTGACTTGTTTGGATTGGATGTTAATTCCTTCGTCGATAAATGTTAATTGTGTTTGGATTGGATGTTAATTAACTTAGATTAAAGCTATCTGTGATTTGGAATTGTGAGTGGGGGTTTGAATGCGCTGTGATTTGGAATTGTGAGTGGGGATTTGAATGTGTACCTATATGTGTTTTATAGAATTGTGAGTGGTAATATAGAATCTGTGTTTTAATTTTTTTATTTTTTTTACAACTTTAGCGACGTTTAGCGACGCTTACTGACGTTTAGCGACGTCTTTTTCCGACGTTTACCGACGACAAGCTGCAAATAATATATTTTTCCGACGTTTTACCGACATTTACCGACGACTAACTGCAAAAAAGTACAGCTCTCCGACGTATTTACCGACGTTTACCGACACTAGCTGCAAAAAATGTACAAGACCTTTACCGACGTCTAGCGACAACATACACGTCGCTATATTACCGACGAAACGACGGTAGACGTCGGTAACTATTCCAGGTATTTACCGACGTGTAGCGACTACACATACGTCGCTAATATACCGACGGAACGACGATAAACGTCGATAACTCACCGACGTAATGTTACGTCGCTGAATGTCGATAATTGCGACGTTCAGCGACGTTTTTGTAATCAGCGACTAAGGAAACGGCGACCAAACCTAAACGTCGGTAAATAAGTCGGTGATACATATTAGCGACGGATTTTGTTGTTTTTTCGACGTTTTTGGGCGTCGCTAAAACCACTTATTTTGGTAGTGTTTAGAGCATCTCCAACCCCATTGTCATGTTTTGTGTTGTGATTCCTATGTGGCATGAGGCACAAGACAATGTCTTTCCTATGTAGCAAGATGATATTCACACAAGACAATGAGATAAAAAACAGTGTTCTTCGATGCAAAAGTATTGAGAAGACAATAAAAAAAAATATTTTTTTCAACTTTCAAGACAACTCATCAACTTCTTCATTTTTTTTATAAATATTTCTATTCGTAATTGATGATGTGGAGACAAAAGTCATTGTGAAGTGCATTGTTTAGATCTAGACAACCAACTTCACATTGTCCTTGCCATGTCATTGCCATGTCAACTTCAGATTTATTCTACATTTGCATTGGAGAAGGATTTTTAAAAAAAAGTTTGTTATTTCTATGTGGCAACAATTTTTTTTTTCTAAACTCATAATAGGGTTGGAGATGCTCTTATATAGGTATTCTCACACACATATTTATTTTTTGGAGAGAGAAATATGAATTGACGACTACTTTGAAAGAGAGACTAGTTGGGATAATTTCTTCTCGTTGTCTCTTGTTCTTCGGAGGTCTATAATCTATTTTCATCGTCCAAGTAGTTGTGATGATCGATGGAGAAGTTTGTATATGGTGTAATCCTCTAATTCATTAGTAAATGATTTTTCAAGATTGGATTCCGATCGTCCCGTGGTTTTTCCTGCAAGGATTTTTCACGCCAAAATTTGGTTGTGTTTGGCTTTTCTATGAGACGATTTAGTTTTTTGCATTTTTCTTCAGTTCTCGCACAATTTTTAAGGGTTGGGAGAACGATTTTCATGTTTTGTTTCCAATGTAGCGATATCAGAGCAGGTTCAAAGTATCTGTTGTCAAATTTGACAGTTAAGCCAAGGAGAAGAGATGGACATGAAGTCGATACGTATGGTAAACCTAATCAGTTCTAGTTACTTCTATTGGTGAAGCAAAATGAAGGAATTGTTGTTCGTCAAGAAATATCTTCTAAAATTTGCTTTCGAGCAGCCTAGTGAAAGATCTGATGAGGACAGGAAGGTCTAACGTATACATGTGTGTGGGTATATCAGGCAGTTCATTGGCAAGATTGTGTACAATCACATTACCAATATAAAGCATGCAATAACACTTTGGAAGAATTTGAAATCTTTGTACACAAAAAGTTCGGGATAAACAAGTTGTTCATGATCCGACATATGAGGCACTACTAAAATAAGGCAAATTAGCGACGTCAGGATACGTCGCTAATTAAGGAAAATACGTCGCTAATCGTAATTAGCGACGACTTTAGCGACGAAACATGAAGGTCGCGAAAAAGCTAGTCGCATATGACAAATTTGTCGCCCTCCGTCGATGTTTGCGATGTGAACACAATGTCGCTGGGTCGTCACAAAATTAGCGACAGAGGGCGACGAAATTATACGTCGCCAAATTAGCGACGTAGTACGACTACTTGGCGATGTTATTTCTTTTTATGTGATGATATGGCATGCCTGCAACGTCAGCAGTGTAGCGACGTACATCGACTAAATTAGCGACGTTAGGATTCTACCACGTCAGCTTCTGAGCGACGGATTGCGACGGATAGCGACGTAACGGCGCTAATTAGCGACGTCAGGATACGTCGCAGATCGTCGCTATACGTCGCAGATATTATAATTTTTTTTAAAAAATATAATGTATACTTTTGTTATGCTGTGTGTCTGTGTTTACAGTGTGTGTGAAGTGCAGTGTTCGAACCATCGACAGTTTCGCTTACTGTTCTATATTTTATCTTGGATAGAAAGAGCAACAGTTTAGGGTGCACTTCTCAGAGCTTCCTCTTCACGTCCTTCACCTTCTCGGGATCCTTTACGACGTCCCGAGAAAGTGAAGGATGTGAAAATGAAGCTCTCAGAAGTACACCCTGAACTGTTGCTCTTTCTGTCCAAGATAAAACAAACAACAGTAATCGAAACTATCGATGGTTCCGAACACTGCATTTCACATACACTGTAAACACAGACACACAACATCACAAAAATACACATTATATTTTTTAAAATTTGGGCAGCACCTCCTTTGTATATCAGATCATCGCTTATAACCCAGCGTAGATATATTTGTCATCCCCGTCGCAGATATCATCATAATTAATAGTCTCCCATCATAACAGTCTACAACTAATAGATGAATAACAGTCTCCCATCATAACAGTCTACAACTAAATATCATACATGTACTCAATGAAAATACCAACAAAGTAAATATCACAAACATACATGTCCAACAAACATACATGTCCAACAGAGTCAAATAAGAATAAAAATCAGTGTACCAATGATCAATGGGCCCATAGGGCCAATACATACAAAGATGATAAAAAAATCTACTGGATCACTGAGGACCCCTGTTGCGTATCTGAGATAGCATGTACTCATACTGCTCCTGTGTGAGCTGCACCATAGGGGCAGTAGGAGGCAGTGCAACGTCTGGAGTCGGCACCGTCGATGGACTGGAAGGAAGTATCTGCTCCAGCTCTCGCAGTCGCTCAGCATGCACAGCAAGGGTACTCACCATCCTCTGAGAACTCTGCTCAATCGAAGTATGTATCTGAGTGAGTGAGGCAGACATGGTCCTTTGCGATCCCTCCAGCTCGACCTGTCTACGCTCTTTGTGCTCCGTAGACTCGGCGAGCGTGTGCAAGCTGGCAGCTGTAGCCTGCTGCAGATTCATCAGCTTCTGTATACTGCGCTCGACCGCATCAAATCGTCCGGTGATCATCGGATCTTCGGATCGTCGCTCTGCGGTATGGTGATCAGAAATCTGCTGCTGCAACTCATGACGCAGCTCGTCGATCTGACGACCAATATCCTGAGCTCGTGATGACGCCTGCGAAGCTGGAGACTGCGCACTGACAGAGGGGGCCCGGGATGACTCTGAAGCCAAATAGGTGCCGTAGGATCCCGTACCGTAGTACGTACCCTTCTGAAGACCACCAACGGCGGTCATCCAGAGGTCGTCCGACGATGGAGCTGTAGGCGGCTGGAAGGAAGTACCAGCCCCTCCCTCTGCTGGCGCATTAGCAGCAGCAGTCGCCTCCTCTTGTAGCCAAAGAAACTCGGCCTATAACAATATTTTCTAATGTCTAAGTGTTTGCTAAAGTCTATATTGATATCTATTTTCCTGTTTCTAAATTATAGTAAATTAATATAAAGAATAGAACGTATATATGCCTGCGTCGCCCTCTCGTCAATGAACTCCCCAGCCCTCCGATGGGTGACCAGGAAGACGGTTACCATGTTGGGGTCCTCACCCTTTTTTACGTGTTAAAATATATTATCTATTTTTAGTATTAAACATTCTATCCAACTATATATAAAATAATGTCCATCATAGAAAATGTACCAGACGACGAAAATGCTCCGTCATAGGAATGGAGCCACCACACCACTTACTGGCGCTTGACCGCGCCACCTTGGCCTTGTCAGACCTGTCACGACCCGCTCCCGAATAATCAGACACGAGTCGGACACGTCCAGCCTTCATTGTTAGACACAATAAAGTAAGCTGTACCAAGCTAGGAAAAACTAACCAGATAAACATGAAAGTATATAATCACAGCATCTACAACGTATCCCAGAAAGATCACCATAATCCACAAATCCAGATATCATAATGTACCGGAATCAACAAGAATAAAAAGTGCTACGAACTCTAGAGTCAATATCTAAAAGTAAAGCTAAGTAATCTAAACCTGAAGCCTCAAGCTAAGCCTCATCCTGCTCAGCTAAATCCTGGGCTCTGGCCCATAGAGTAGATCAATGTCCTGCAAGCATACCTGCAACATATCCTATTTAGGAGCGGAGCAAGTATAATTCTAGGTAATGAACAAGACATCATGATATGAAAGTATGAGGAAACATGGAAAGTACAGGAAAGTACATTTGAATAAGTACATGAAAGAAACAGTGTGTAAAGTACATGAAAGAACATGGTATGTAAGAACATGAAAGTACATGATATATAAGCACATAAAAGAACATGGAATCACAGGAAATAAGTACAAGGTATATCTCCTGCATATGTGTACTATATTTGAAATATAACTAATTATGCGACCGGCTAGGGATAAGCACATGAAAGCACATGAATGGTACGGCTTAGGACCCGCGTGCACGATACGGGGTCTAAGCTAAACACACCTGAGTTGTTTCTTGGGTTTGGTCACATAAATAGTATATTTCCCCACCCCAGGTACAAGTAGTAAGAACAAGGAACATGAGCACCAGAAAGTATATGACGTGTTGCAATGTGTCAGTCAAGAAAGTACAGGATATAATGAAATGCACAAGACCGTAGATTGTACTTGCCTTGCTCCAGGAAAGTACAAGTAGGTAAAAGAGCTAGATATCCTCCTGTATGTAATAATAATGTGTACAAGTTGGTTAATAAATGAATAAGTTCTACTAACTAAATGTTGTCAACTAACCAATTAGCTATTGCTTCCTTGCTTAACTAAGTATAGTTTCATTTATGCAGTTTAAACCAATCTATCTATAACAGAATACTAAACATTAATTTCTATGGCAATTAAACTGGGTAAATATTTGAGTAAAAACTTTAGTTAATAATTTAGAACAGTTGTAAAAAAAATATTGAAATGTAATTTGAACTCAACCAACCGTTTAAATCTAAGAAGATAGTTGTAGTCCATGACTCCCTATCTTGAAATCAAACTCACACCAATTCTCTAAATTTCAACAATTTCAAAAACTCTATGAGAACATCCAATTGACCTAACAAGTATACTAACTATTATATCCCCATGAACTCAGCAAACCCAGCTAGTAATTAGTTATACACAGGAACAACAATTATACTAATGTTCTCCATTCTTTTGACAATAGAGTACAAAATCTGTAACTTGGAAAGTTATACTCTGCCATCTCAAGGAATCAAGCAGCATATATGATTCAAAATAATCCTCCAAAGTCAAAGACTATAACATAGTTTAAATTAACTACTCAACACAGAAATTCCTCCAGCATTCGACACCCAATTAGTCGATACCACCCAAACCCAACTACTGGTACTCATCAACTTTAGAAGAAAAATATACAAGGTTAAGATAATATACAACTAAATCGAAATCTTATTCAAAGAAAAATATACAGTTTGATGAAATAATAACACAATTCAAAGAAAATAAGCTACTGCAGACTTCTGAATCGGCTTCATCTTTGAAAACTCACACACACACACCACCATATGCTAGCCCGACAGAACTTGGACACAAGTACTGATCCAAAAGGAGTTCATCACTCTAGACGCGGACACGAGCAATGGTCGATCATCTAACAGGTCACAAATCATCCAACGGGTCACAAATCATCCAACAGGTCACAACGCTGAGTTCATAGTATTGCACTCGAACACGACCCTATCTGCACTCGGACTCAGTCACGACACGAACGAGCAGGTCCTCGGACACGTCCCAATACCACATAAAAGTCGACACGAACGCACGACCCAATGCACAGAAATGAACACCACCCCAGAATTATAATCGAGTATAAACAATTTCAAAATACGAAGAGGAAGCAAAACGTTACCTGCTGAGAAGAGGAATTAAGGCGAATCCGACACGAACTCGCTCAGGACACTGATTCCAACACCACATATTCAAACAAACCAAAAGACACAGAATAAGCCATACGAAAATACTCTGAGAAATTAAGAGCACGAGTCTCACGTACCTACGACCAATTGATGATAATCAAACTAAATCAGAAACTCTTCCAAACAGAGATCCAATCTACACTCGGAGAAAATATGGATTGATCAACTAATCTTCCGATTTCCCAAATTAAATTGAAAGAGCGTAGTCGATTCCTTACCAGAGATCAAGGATCTGAACGAATCAAGTTCCGATCAGTCAACCGGCTCGGCCAAGCTTAAAACTCGATTTTACGAGATCAAGGAAAACCTAACATTTGAAGTGTAGATACTAAGGATAGATCCGAACAGAAATTCGTGAAAGTGATGAGCTCGAGAACTTACCGCCATGAAATTCGTCGGAGGAGAAAAGTATCGCCGTCGAGGAGCCGTTCTGGGAGGCGCTGCCGTGGGTGAGCCACTGTAGCCAAGAGTAGACGTCGACGAGGAGGTTTAGCCGAAGGAGATGGCCACCGCTGCTGTCGTCGAAGGCTCGCCGAGATCTTCAAGGATGATGCCGATCCTTAGCTGCCGTCGTCGCCTAGATCATTGCCGTCACCCGTTCTGCCACCGCCGGCCTTAGGGTTGGGGAATACTCGAGAAGTCGTTGGGAACTCTCGAGAAGACGTTGGGAACAGAAAGGAAAATAATGACTCTGCTCCTCTCTCTCTCTTCTGTAATCGGTTTTAAAAGAGAAAAGGAATGGATATTTAAAAAAAAATCCCCCCGAATTAACTTATTGCAAATCAACTCATCTGCCAAGAAATTTTAGCAAAAAGGCCCTCTGCCTTTTCATAATTTCAGGAACAGTTAAAAAATCAGTTAGTAATGCACATGGTGGGCCCAAAGTTGTTACAACAACTTTTCAAATTTGAAAAGTGGTCCAAAATTAATTCCCTCCAAAACTAAATTACCAAATTTATAATTGAAAACTAATCTATTATTTTAAAACTTAATAATAACAATTTAATTATTTGCAATCAAATTTATTTTCCTTAAAAACCGGGAAGTGGAGTTACAAATCTCCCCTCCTTAAAAAATTTCGTCCTCGAAATTCAAAGAACCAAAAACGATTCTCCGCAATTCACAAAAGATCTAACACCAGTTATTTATTGAAAATAGAATTTCAAAAAAAGATAGAATACAATCAAATCAATCAAACAGATTGGGATAGCGCTCCCGCATCTCGTCCTCGCACACCCATGTGGACTCTCCCGGAGAGTGGTGTCTCCACATGACGCAAACAAGAGAAATAGTCTGGTTCCACAAGCGCTTCTTGTCATGCCCCAGAACCCGAATACTGGAGAGCGGGGGCAGACATAGCCAGCTACGTATAATGAAATAGGATCCACTCCACTATACGGTCACGGTTGTCTAAAAATATAAGGGTTTATCTATAAGCCATCAGTCTCCTATTGTTACGCCCCGAGTCGGCAACGTTCGTCCCCGATGTAAATTTTTGCCGATTCGATCGTCCTCGCTAAGGCGTGATGCCGTACGAGTCTGGAATTGCACTCGTACAAGGCAGAACGTTACGTTGCATTTGATATAAATATGTCAAGTAGAAACTTTACAAATCACATCAGAATTTAAGACGCAGTATAGGAAGATAGAAATGCTTTTCATTCATAGCTTGCAACGAAGTGCAAGTCGTAATTACATTGGATGCCGTTGCGGCTACATTAATTGAAAACAGAAAGAAAATACATTCGACAAGTTGCTTGAACTACGCTTGCCGTCCCATACATTTGCCCCTTTTATACATAAGCCGTCGACTTGAATTGGCTTCAAAATACTTCAGTATAGGAAGAGCTTCAAAATGCCTCTCCGCACTTTAGCTTCATTTTAGGTTGGAGCGCCCGCTGCACCTGGGGAAATTGGGGGAGGGGATTAGCACACTTGCTAAGTGGACGAGACGAACCAACTCGTCTAAACTGACTCTGATTGTTAGGATAGGCATGCTTTAGAGTTGTCTTTCTATTAGAACTAAATGAATTCAGTTCATATTCGATAGCCGTCTTTGAGTATTAAAGCATACAACATAACATCGCAGTTTATCTTATTTCTTACCACGACCGTATTCGTCCCTGCATAAAAACAAAGATAATATTTACACCTGCATAAGACAATAGGTGAGCATGCAACTATCTTATATGCGGTCATTGGTGCTATGCACCACTAGGGACTTAATCGAAGTTGGCATGCGACGCTACCCTTTCAGCCTAGGTTGCAAGCCTTACTGAAGGTCCCGCATGCCTCACGCCGAAGCACGATGAATTATTCCCCCTAGGACGAATCGGTTCCGATGCCCCGAATACCGTTTCGAGGAAAACGAACTTGTGCATAAGCTGTCCATGACCATGCCTATGTGCGAACAGTTTAATATATGCAACCAGTTTCGTATAGCGCGGATAATATCGAATAGCATTATCATTTCTCGCAACTCATGCAACGATTCATTTTCCCCAAAGCCGTACACCGATTTAGCGTCCCGTGGGCACCAAATTGTCCGAGGCATCATAACCCATGATCGACGTTTCATAATATTTTGCAGCAGATGAAATAGTCTATCTTTTTACTAGAACCTTAAACTTTTCCAGTTATGTGAGAAACTTGTATTTTTCCGAGTAGATTACTCAAAATCGATACGTTTTTCTCGAGTTCTTGACTTAGTGGATTGGCATGCAATTAACTTGGCATCGTTCGATTTGAATGAATTCGAAGCAAGGAATAAGTTTGCGGGATAGAGTAGAAAAGAAGGCTCGAATCACCCACCGATTACTTTACTTCGTGCCGATCGTCCAAGCGCTATGCAACGTCAATCCTTAGTTACGCGAGCTCCTGCAATGGCACCAACGCTTTGTTAGAATTCCTTCTTTTCCCCTTGCATCGAAATTGTAATTACATCCATAAAAACGACGCGAAAGCACTTCATCAAGCCCAGCGGCAAAGCTCAAAGAAAAACCATACAGCGGTCCGGTCCCGTCGAAGGGACTCTTATAGAGAGCTCACTCACCGAGACGCAGCCCGCTGCATCTAGGACTTATTCTAATAGAAGTCGTTCCATTAGTTGGATCGATTCTCGTAACTTCCGTCCAAATCGATTTGAATCAATGCCGCAAGGCGTTATCGTTTACCAAGCTTAACGATCGAGTCAGACGGCCATCTAAGTTCCTGGCCGATCTGACTCGGCGCTAGCATATTATGAAGTTTTATCGCCTATCGAAAGCGGTGTGCTACATAATATACCACTAAGAAAAAGTTTCGTCCCAAAACTTAAGAACAAGGGTCTGACCTTAATTTAGACAAACAACGCGGGGGTACTTCTCTTTCATCTCTGCCTCCATCTCCCACGTCGACTCCTCGACTGAATGGTTCCGCCAAAGCACGCGGACCAAGGACATCGACCGATTGCGTAGCACTTTCTCCTTGCGGTCCAAAATTTGAATAGGCTCCTCCGAGTAAGACAAGTCAGTACGTAGCTCCAACTGATCGAAGCTAACCACATGACTTAGATCGTGCACGTATTTTCGAAGTTGTGAAACGTGGAAAATATCGTGCACATCAGCTAAGGCAGGAGGTAGTGCGATCCGATAAGCAACCGTCGCAACTCGCTCAATGATCTCGAAGGGGCCTACAAATCTCGGACTCAACTTGCCCTTAATGCCGAACCGCATCACACCGCACATCGGCGTTACTTTCAGAAATACATGGTCCCCGACCAAGAACTCTAGCGGTCGCCGACGAAGATCTGCGTAGCTCTTTTATCGACTTTGCACGATGCGGAGTCTATCTCGAATCAAGCGGACCTTTTCGACGGCCTGCTCCACCAGTTTCGGTCCAAGCACTTGTCGCTCTCCGACTTCATCCCAGCATATCGACGAACGGCACTTCCTCCCGTAGAGCGCTTCGTATGGAGCCATCTGAATGCTCGACTGATAACTATTGTTATACGCAAACTCCGCAAGCGACAAATGCGTATCCCAACTAGTCTTTAGGTCGATCGCACACAGACGCAACATATCTTCTAAGATCTGATTGACCCTCTCTGTCTGATCGTCTGTTTGTGGATGGTACGCCGAACTAAAGTTCAGTTTGGTCCCCATTGTCGCTTGGAGGCTCGTCCAGAAACGCGATAGGAATCTCCTGTCTCTGTCCAAAATTATAGAGGCCGGTACCCCGTACAGTCGAACAATCTCATCGACGTAGATTTGTGCTAACCGATCGACGCTCCATCCTACTTTAATTGTGATAAAGTGAGCCGACTTGGTCAATCTATCAACAATGACCCAAATCGCATCATTCTCCCGCGGCGTCTTCGGAAATCCCACAATAAAATCCATCGAGATATTGTCCCACTTCCACTCATGAATGGCGATGTTCTGCAGCTCGTCGCCTGGCCGTTGGTGTTCCGCCTTCACCTGCTGACACGCCATGCATTACGATACGAATGTAGCCGCGTCTTTCTTTATGCCGTGCCACCAAAAGTTTGTGCGCAAGTCCTTGTACATCTTAGTGCTTCCAGGATGTAACGAGTACTTCGCATAATGTGCCTCCGTCAGAATTTCTTTTCTGAGTTCGACAGTTTCAGGAATGCAAAGCCTTCCCTTCAGTCGCATCGTCCCGTCTCTGTCTTCCGTAAAGTCAGTCGTCCTTCCCGTTGAAATCAGCTCGCGCATTTTCTTCAGGAATGAGTCGACCTCCTGTGCGGTCTTTATCTTGCTAAGCAGGCTCGATCCTAACTTCAGCTGGGCTAGGTGCAGGTGTCGATACTCAATTTCGAGTTCGATACCCATCGTTTTAAGGTCTCGCTGTATCTTCTTGTTTATGGCCAGTGTTCCCATAAATATTCTGCTGAGTGCGTCGGCCACCACGTTTCCCTTGCTCGGTGTATACTCGATCGTTAGCTCGTAATCTTTTATGAGTTCGAGCCAACGTCGCTATCGTAAGTTGAGTTCCCATTGCATAAATAAGTACTTCAGGCTTTTGTGATCTGTGTAGATTCTGCATGCCACGCCATAGAGGTAGTGCCGCCATAACTTCAATGCAAAGACGATCGCCGCCAATTCTAGGTCGTGCGTCGGGTAGTTTTTCTCGTGCTACTTCAACTGCCGTGAAGCGTAGGAGATAACTTTGTCTCTCTGCATGAGTACGCACCCGAGGCCAGTTCCCGATGCGTCGCTGAATATCTGAAAGCCTTCTGGACCGTCTGAAAATACAAGGATTAGAGCTGAGACGAGCCGTTGCTTCAACTCTTGGAAGCTGGATTCACAGTCATCGCTCCATTCAAATACTACTCCCTTCTGGGTGAGGCGAGTCAGAGGCGACGCTAGTTTTGAGAAGCTTCGCACGAATCTACGATAGTAGCCCGCTAAGCCCAGGAAACTCCGAATGTCGCTAGCCGAGGCAGGTCGTTTCCAATCCACCACCGCATCAATCTTCTTTGGGTCCACCGCGACACCTTCGGTAGAGATTACGTGCCAAAGAATGTCACGCTACTCATCCAGAACTCGCACTTACTCTGCTTGGCGTACAATTTGTTTTCGCGCAGAATCTGCAGTACCGTCTTCAAATGTTTCGCATGTTCTTCACGATTCTTTGAGTAGACAAGGATATCGTCGATGAATACGACTACAAATTTATCTATTTGAGGTCGGAAGACTCGGTTCATCAGATCCATGAACACGGCTGGGGCATTCGTCAAACCGAACGGCATGACGAGGAATTCGTAATGACCATATCGAGTGTGGAAGGCAGACTTCGATATGTCGTCAGACTTGATCTTCAATTGATGATAGCCTGAACGAAGATCAATTTTTGAAAATATTGCCGCGCCTTGCAGTTGGTCAAACAAGTCGTCGATTCGCGGCAAAGGATACTTGTTTCGTACGGTCGCCTTGTTGAGTTCCCGATAGTCGATGCATAGTCGCAACGATCCATCCTTCTTCTTCACGAACAGTACGGGAGCTCCCCACGGAGAGACGCTAGGGCGAATAAATCTGCGATTTAGCAACTCTTGTAATTGTACCTTCAGCTCCTTCAATTCTACTGGAGCTATTTGGTAAGGCGCCTTTGATATCGGCCGTGTATCCGGAAAGGTGTCGATGCTGAATTCAATTTCTCGATCCGGCGGCATCCCGGGCATCTCGTCAGGAAAAACGTCAGGAAAATCTGCCACAACATCAGTCTCGCGTGTCTCGAACTGATGCCAAGTATCCCGCACAGCCGGAATGCAGCATACGCCTTGCCAAGATTGCCGATACCATCATCGCCATCTTCGAGGCCGTACCGCACGAATATGAGAACTCTGTCTCGCCAGAAAGGCGAAACACCACTCTCTTCTCCGTGCACTCGATCGTTGCACGACAAGCGCCCAACCAATCCATGCCCAGGATTATGTTGTAATCTTTGATGTCTAGCACGACGGCATCCAAGGATAGATATCTTCCCCCGACGCAAATGTGTCCATCCCTACAAATAAAGTTCGCAGGCATATCGACTCCCGACGGAGTGCTAACGCTAATATTTATATCTAGTGATTGCATGGTTATTTTATTTTCTTTCACAAAATCAACAGATATAAAGCTATGCGTCGCACCCGAATCGAATAGGACTCGAGCAGGTATATCTTTGTAGAGTAATATACCTGTTACAACCGTATCAGACGCATACGCCTCGTCCCGAGTTAAGGCATAAACTCGGCCTTGAGCTCCATGGCGTTGATTCTGCAGGGTCACAGGCACCGCATTTGTGCCTTATAGTGTAGGCGCTTTATATGAATTTGGAGTGTTTCTTGGTGGGTTGTGTAGATTCGGCTTCCCCGCCTGACAATATTGGCTGAAGTGGCCTAGCTCGCCACACTTGAAGCATGTTCTCAGTCTACAATCGGGTGATCGGTGCCCACGCTTGCCGCATCTGTTGTAATTTACTGTGGCAAAGTGACCACGATTCTCAGACGTGTTTGGGCGCTTTTGTACTCCCGATCCTCCAGCGTCATTAGGACGCTTGTTGAAGTTGTTGCGAATGACAGGCACGGCCCTTTGTGACATACGGCCAAAGATTCGCTCACTATCAAGTGCGGCTTCGTAGGATTCACGATAAGTTTGGCATCGTTGGTTTATGACATCCCTACGCAGTTCTTCGTTGACGCCTTGCTGAAAACGCTCGCACCATTCTTCTTTGTTGGGCAGAAAGGCGCCGGCAAATTTTGCAAGTTTCGAGAAGCTTGTATCATAATCTTCAACACTCATATTCCCCTGTCTTAACATCATGAACTCATCAGCCTTCTGTCGACGGATGGTGCGAGGAACGTACTGCTCAAGGAAGGCTGTCTTGAACATTTCCCAAGAAATCTTTTTGTTGGAATCGGTTTCACAGATCTCTTGTTTCTTCGCCGCCCACCAGTCATGTGCTCTTAGTTGTAACTGCAGCACCGCACAGGCCACCCTCTGGGACCCTTCGATGCAGAGGAGATCGAACAAGTCCTCCATCTCTGCGAGCCATCCTACTATCACGTCGGGCTCTGCTCGGCCGTTGAACTTTGGCGGGTTCATTTTGCGAAACTCCTTCACTTTGAACATGGAAGGAGAGTTTATCATTTGCGGGGAGCCGTCTTCCTCCTCGTCTTCTTTTTGATCACCTTGCTTTTCCTCGGGCTCTTCGTCCGTCGTCTTGGTATTGCCCGCCATTCTGCTCACTATCTGAGTCAGGGCATTCATCTGTTTTTGTTGCGCCTCAAATTGGGCTTTAAATTGTGTCTGAAGCTGTTGCTGCTGCAGTTCCATCAACTGTAGCATCTTCTCCATAGTCGTCTCGTTAGGGCCAGTGCTTTTTGTGCTCGACGTACTATCTATGGTTTGGGTTGTTGGGCCGACGATTTTCTTATCTCGCTTAGTCATTCCTACAAACAGTGTAAACCCACTAGTATTTTTCAAAATATCTACGGGCTTACCTGTATGGAACTTGTATTTCACGCAGCATGCCGACAAGCATTCAATCAAAACATCGCAACGGACATTCCAACAATGAAACATCTTTCGAAAATCCGAAGAAACATAACTGAGCTCTGATACCAATTTGTCACGCCCCGAGTCGGCAACGTTCGTCCTTGATGTAAATTTTTGCCGATTCGATCGTCCTCGCTAAGGCGTGATGCCGTACGAGTCTGGAATTGCACTCGTACAAGGCAGAACGTTACGTTGCATTTGATATAAATACGCCAAGTAGAAACTTCACAAATCACATCAGAATTTAAGACGCAGTATAGGAAGATAGAAATGCTTTTCGTTCATAGCTTGCAACGAAGTGCAAGTCGTAATTACATTGGATGCCGTTGCGGCTACATTGATTGAAAATAGAAAAAAATACATTCGACAAGTTGCCTGAACTACGCTTGCCATCCCACACATTCGCCCCTTTTATACATAAGCCGTCGACTTGAATTGGCTTCAAAATACTTCAGTATAGGAAGAGCTTCAAAACGCCTCTCCGCACTTCAGCTTCGTTTTAGGTTGGAGCGCCCGCCACACCTGGGGAAATTGGGGGAGGGGATTAGCAAACTTGCTAAGTGGACGAGACGAACCAACTCGTCTAAACCGACTCTGATTGTTAGGATAGGCATGCTTTAGAGTTGTCTTTCTATTAGAACTAAATGAATTCAGTTCATATTCGATAGCCGTCTTTGAGTATTAAAGCATACAACATAACATCGCAGTTTATCATATTTCTTACCACGGCCGTACTCGTCCCTGCATGAAAACAGAGATAATATTTACACCTGCATAAGACAATATGTGAGCATGCAACTATCTTATATGCGATCATTGGTGCTATGCACCACTAGGGACTTAATCGAAGTTGGCATGCGATGCTATCCTTTCAGCCTAGGTTGCAAGCCTTACTGAAGGTCCCGCATGCCTTGTGCCGAAGCACGATGAATTATTCTCCCTAGGACGAATCGGTTTCGATGCCCCGGATACCGTTTCGAGGAAAACGAACTTGTGCACATGCTGTCCATGACCATGCCTATGTGCGAACAGTTTAATATATGCAACCAGTTTCGTATAGCGCGGATAGTATCGAATGGCATTATCATTTCTCGCAACTCATGCAACGATTCATTTTCCCCAAAGCCGTACACCGATTTAGCGTCCCGTGGGCACAAAATTGTCCGAGACATCATAACCCATGATCGACGTTTCATAATATTTTGCAGCAGATGAAATAGTCTATCTTTTTACTAGAACCTTAAACTTTTCCAGTTATGTGAGAAACTTGTATTTTTCCGAGTAGATTACTCAAAATCGATACGTTTTTCCAGAGTTCTTGACTTAGTGGATTGGCATGCAATTAACTTGGCATCGTTCGATTTGAATGAATTCAAAGCAAGGAATAAGTTTGCGGGGCAGAGTAGAAAAGAAGGCTCGAATCACCCACCGATTACTTTGCTTCGTGCCGATCGTCCAAGCGCTACGCAACCTCAATCCTTAGTTACGCGAGCTCCTGCAATGGCACCAACGCTTTGTTAGAATTCCTTCTTTTCCCCTTGCATCAAAATTGTAATTGCATCCATAAAAACAACGCGAAAGCACTTCATCAAGCCCAGCGGCAAAGCTCCAAGAAAAAACCATACAGCGGTCCGGTCCTGTCAAAGGGACTCTTAAAGAGAGCTCACTCGCCGAGACGCAGCCCGCTGCATCTAGGACTTATTCCAACAGAAGTCGTTCTATTAGTTGGATCGATTCTCGTAACTTCCGTCCAAATCGATTTGAATCGATGCCGCAAGGCGTTATCGTTTACCATGCTTAGCGATCGAGTCAGACGACCATCTAAGTTTCCGGCCGATCTGACTCGGCGCTTGCATATTATAAAGTTCTGCCGCCTATCGAAAGCGGGGCGCTACACCTATGGTCAATAACAAGCCTAGTGTCTCAATCATAAATAAGTAAGTAAATGTTACAAGATATCAGACCACCAAATATACAATTGTAAGGCGTCCCAAATATTACATATCCAGATGATCATGAAGCTAGTCGTACAAAATGTGAGGACTAGCAAGAGTTAAGTCATACATGATCAACCTCGAGTTGCCAATCATGTTACAGCCCGTAGGCAGATAGTAAAAAAATGTACACGAGCTAACACTGGCTCGGCGGCTAAACGCCTCAAAAGAATAATTTTACAATAAAGTGGGAGAACAAAAAGAAATCCACTCGTTGCCCTGGTTACGCCTGGCGGTCACCATCGGGCTGAAAAGCAGGTAGATCCTTTGCTGCTGCTCCGATATCTGGCCATACAAAACCAGCTGGGTCAGACCCCAGAAAGAGCAAGTGCCACAAAGGAGGCTTCACTTAGGAACTAAAACCAGCAATTAGCACAATAATATAATTACAAAATAAGAGACAGTAATTTAAAAAAAATATGACAGGTAAATATAAAAGACAATCTTGTACAGGATCAATAAAAGACAAGACATATGGAAGAGCATGACAGGATGATATACGATGAGATAACCATGGGACTATTCAGATAACCAGGTTACAACCCGTAAACCAAACAAGGACCGGGGTTGTAACCCTTCGTCTGAACGGAACTTGGCTTCTCCCACCATTTATCGGCAAGGTAAATATAAGAAATCAAGATATGTAACAATCTTGTATAGGATCAAGACAGGACTAGACAGATTGAACCCCATCCAACAATCATGGCCAAGAAATAAGTACGGCTTGATACTTTAACTAACTAGGGTTATCACAGGCCTAGTTACTAGGAAAATGCAATGAGAATTCCAAGTCTGGTTACCTGTTTGTTACTACCTGAGTGATCCCAGCAAAAAAAAGGAAAAGATAGCAAGATATAGCAGACACACTGTAGTAAGATACATGTGTCCTAAGGTACCACGCTCGACGGCGGGCTGGAAGTGCGCTCATCTCGACGGATAGCAACAAATCCCATGTATATATATATAGGGCCGGGACCAAAGGGGCAACAGGTAACTGGAAAATTCTCCATGAACTAATTGATCAATCTAGTCATTAACCTAGCCAGATTCAGTATGGATTCCTGACCGTGGTACTCAGGGATCATGCCCTAGACATGATGCAAGACATAACAGGACTCGTAGTTTATACAAGCACAATCAATACAACAACCACGGTGTCCAGGCCAATGAATTAATTTATCAAGAGTGCGCCACGACGGGCCACTATCATTATCATTATTACTTATCAAGAATGCGCCACGACGGGCCACTATCAAGCATTGTCAGGGTACTTGTCAAGAGTGCACCACTACGGGTCACTGTCGTGTCATGTGTAGCAGGTCAAATTATCAGGTCAAGTTATCAAGTCAGGAATGCACCACGACGGGCCACTATCATGTCATATTCAATTATCATTTCTAAACATATTAAGTAAATTCGTGATTATCAAGTTCATGACGGCAGAAAATTGGGCCTCGATCTTCGTCGCCCGGTGTGGTGGATAGAAATAGGTCCTCTATAAGAAGTAAAATAGAAAGAGTTGTATAATATACACAAATAATTATTAAAATTTAAAAATAAACAAATTTTTTACCTTGAAGTGGGCCAACCAAAAGGCCTTCCTATCTGCGGGAGCATCTGAGTAGTTAATCCAAGGCCCACCATAGTTCTGTCTCAGAAATAACCCCAGCTGTCTCTGTATTGCAGGAGGCCGATATCGATACAATAATAAATTTCATGAATATATATGTACATATAATCATTTGAGAAATATATATTAACTAATTAACTGACTTCGTAGGGCCGTCCGTCTAAATCTCCATTCGTGTCTCGTCCGAGGGAGCACATGGAGGGTCGCTCTCACCTCCTGCCTGACCAGGATCAGTCTGTTCGCCGTCCTCCATATGCTCGGCGTCGGCTCTCCCCATGGAGCCGTCAGCAGGAGGAATGCTGGACGTGGGTGTAACGCCCCAGAACCAGAATACTGGAGAGCGGGGGCGTACATAGCCAGCTACGTATATTAAAGTGCAACCCACCTCGCTACACGGTCACGGCTGTCTAGATAAATGAGGGTTTAACTACAAGCCATCAGTCTCCCATAGTCATGAACAAGCCTAATGTCTCAATCTCAAGAAGCAATATCAGTTTACAAGATGTAAGAATACCAAATATACAATAGTAAGGCGTCCCATACATTACATATTTGGATGATCATGAAGCTAGTCGTACAAAATGTCAAGACTAGCAAGAGTTTCAGTCATTAATAATCAACCCTAGTATTCGTCAATCATATTACAGCCCATAGGCAGACAGTAAATAAAAGGTACAATCGAGCTAAACACGTACTCGTCGGCTAAATGCCTCAAAAGAATAATTTTTACAATATAGTGGGAGAGCCAAAAATAAACCCACTAGTTGCCAGGGTTACGCCTGGTGGCCACCATCTGGCTGGAATGAAGGTAGATCCTCTGAAGCTGCTCCGATATCTGGCCATACAAAACCAGCTGGGTCAGACCGTAGAAGGAGCAAGTGCCACAAAGGAGGCTTCACTTAGGAACTAAAGCCAGCATATCATAAAAGATAATTATAAAGATACTGATAATAATAGGGACTACACTAATAACTTGAGTATGAGAAAACCATTCAGGTAGTCAGGTCGTAACCCTTAAACCAAACAAAGGACCGGGGTTGTAACCCTTCACCTGAATAGAAACTCGTCTCAACTACTGTTGGTAAGTAATAAAACAGTAAACGAAGAGAGGACACAGAACTGCTCCGAGAGCCAGGTTACAACCCTTAAACCAAACAAGGATCGAGGTTGTAACCCTTTACCTGAACAGAACTTGACCCCTGATCATTATTATTGAGACAAGCATAAGTAATCATGTCATGTCACCATCTTGTACAGGATCAGGATGAGAAGTAAGGTAAACCTTGACGAGCATGACATGGGGTGCAGTAAGACAATAAATGAAAAGAGGATGCAGAACTGCTCCGGGAGCCAGGTTACAACCCTTAAACCAAACAATGACCGGGATTGTAACCCTTCGCCTGAACAGAACTTGACCCCTGATCATTATTGTTAAGGCAAGCATAAATAATCAGGACGATATATGATAAGATAACCATGGGACTACTCAGATAGCCAAGTTACAACCCTTAAACCAAAGAAGGACCGGGGTTGTAACTCTTCATCTGAACGAAACTTGGTATCTTATCATTTACCGATAAGTAAAGTACCAAAAATCAGGTCATGTTACAATCTTGCACAGGATCAGGACAAAATCGAGCTTGCTAGACTCCATCCAATCAATCACGGCCATGCAATGAGTACAACTTGATACTTTAACTAACTAGGGTTATCACAGGCCTAGTTACTAACAAGATGCAATGAGATTATTTCAACAGCCACAAGCCCTGCAGACCATCCAGGTTATCCAGGTCGAATACCCATCCATGAAGAGGGCAACACATGATAGTGTGCTTAGAAGTGTGCCCTACTCATCGGCAGGTTACAAGTCCACTTAGTGCGCCCAGATAACGGAATTACCTGTAGCTAGGACATCTCTTCATGACTACTGAATTATTCTAGTTTATTAGCCTTAGTCAATTGCAGTAGATACCCCTGACCGTGGTACTCAGAGGATCCCCGTCTTAGACATGATGCAAGACAGTACTGGTTCATCGTACAAACACAATCATCCACGGTGTCCAGGTCCTTCATTATAGTCATGTCATACAAGCCGTCGCAACAGCTTTCAATTGTTACCATTATGTGTACTTATCATATCTTATTATGTCATGCTATGCCATGCCATGTCCTATCATGCATTATTATTAGTCCGGTCATATCACTCAATCCGTGCTTGTCAATTCAAGAATAGTGCAAGGCATAAAGACAACCGGGCACACACAAAGGGCTCAAGGCTCTACGCTAGGCCAAGGGGCCTTAAGCGTAAAATAGCTCTACGCTAGCAAGAGCAAGAGAGGGATAGCTCTACGCGAGCAAAATGCACGGGGGTGGGGTTCTACGCTAGCCGGGTTATACGCAAGCGTAATTACACGCGCATAAGAATTCTACGCGAGTAGAACCCTACGCGCGCGAACACCCGAGCGAGATTCTACGCTCGCAAGAATCTACTCGAGCTAAAGTCCTCGCGAGTGGAAGTCTATGCGAGCGGGAGGGTCCCGGCGTAGAGCTCGAAATGAACTCGGCGTAGAACAATTATGCTGGCACGCAATTGCGTGTGCGTAAAGAGGGGGCACTACGCAGATACGTTAAAACGTGTGCGTAAAAGGCTGCATGATACACTGGCACGCAATGCGTGGGCGTAAAAGGGCTAAACACCACGCTAATACGTTAGAACGTGTGCGTAAAACTTCGTCTTCTCCCCATGGCCAAGACAAACATGCGTAAAAGCTCAGGAACTCCATCTCGGCCAAGACTTGGTGAAATCCGGCCATCCAAAATCGAACTTGCGTAAAATCAGATTGCCTACTACAAGGAACTCTTAGTTTTCGAAAACAAGCCATTTTAGTATATAAGAGCCAAGAAGATCAAAATGCTAGAAACTTAGATCTACATAAAATGAGCCATGGAATTCGAAAATGCTAAGTACTAAAGAGGCTTAGAATCTGGTGGAGAAGAAAATAAAACAATAAAACTTGAGTTCCTCCATAAAGCAAGTTGTACTTGCCTAAACCTCCTGTTAGGTGGAAGAGAGTAATGGCGGAGAAGAAGAAGTAATGAAGAAGAAGAGTTAATGAAAGTAAATACAGAGAGAGAAAAGTGGGCAGCTAATAAAGGTAGAGTGGGTAGGTAGGGGGGTTGGTCCACATGAAAACCAAGCCAAGCCGAACCATGCAAATCGAATCGAGCCAAGATAAACCATGCAATGTGACATGCCATGAATCAAAATACGTACACGTATGCCAAAATACGTAATACGAACCATGGTCGTTACAACTCTATCCACCTTAAAAGAATTCTATCCTCGGAATTTAATTAAGAGGCTAGAGAGGCAAGGATAAGCTATACTAATCACAGGCAAGCTAGAACAAGGCAGTCAATCAAGCAATCATTCAAGCTAGGAACTGAGAGCATAAGGCATAAGAAAGATATTATACCTTTCGAGTCAAACAGGTCGGGATATCATGATCGGATATCATCCTCACGCTCCCACGTTGACTCACCCAAAGAGTGATGACCCCAAGCAATATGGACTAAACTAATAGTCTTGTTCTTGAGTATCTTCTCTCTTCGGTCCAATATAGACATGGGCCTCTCCTCATACGAAAGGTTGGTACCAACAACCAATTCCGAATGATCCAGGATGTGGCTTGAGTCCGGAATATACCGTCGTAGTTGGAATACATGGAACACGTTATGCACCTCACGTAGCGATGACGGAAGAGCGAGACGATAGGATACATCTCCTACTCGCTCCATAATATCGAACGGCCCTATATACCTAGGACTAAGCTTTTCCCGTACGTCGAAATGAATGATGTCACGGTTAAGCAAAATCCTCAGGAATAAATGGTCGCCGACCGAGAATTCAAGGGGGCGCCGATGAGAATCGGCCCAATGACGCTGGCGATCTTGGACAACTCGAAGATGATCTCTGACTCTCCTGACCACCTCAACTGTCTGAGCAATCATTTCTGGTCTGAGCATCTGCCTCTCTCCAACATCATCCCATGCTAGCGGAGATCGACACTTCCTACCATACAGTGCCTCGAACGGTGCCATCTGGATGCTGGTCTAGAAACTGTTGTTGTACGAAACCTCTACCAGGTGTAGGTGATCTTCCCATGAACCACCGAAGTCGAGTGTACAAGACCGCAACATATCTTCCAAGGTTCCTATGGTACGCTCTGACTGACCATCGGTCTGCAGATGATAAGATGAGCTGAACTAGAGATGAGTCCCCAAACTCTCTTGCAAACTACGCTAAAAGTACAACGTAAATCTTGAATCTCTATCCGAGGTGATACTGACTGGTATATCATAAAATCTGACGATCTGCCTGAGATACATCTCTGCTAGCTGAGCCGTTGACTGACCAACTCTAAACGGAAGAAAGTGAGCCACCTTTGTGAGCCTGTCTATAATAACCCAAATAACATCTCTACCAGCCGGGGATCTAGGTAATCTAGTCACGAAATCCATGGTTATATGCTACTACTTCAATTTTGGAATTGGCAAGGGCTGAAGAAGTCCAGATGGCCTCTGATGTTCAGCTTTAACTTGTTGGTAAACCAAATACCGAAAGGCAAACCGGGCTATCTTCCTCTTCATGCCATTCCACCAAAAGTGTTGACGGATATTACGGTACATCTTCGTGCTACCGGGATGAATGGAATACTGAGAACTGTGAGCCTCTGTCATGATCTCCTGTCTGATATTACTACTGGGTACACAAAGACGCCTCCCATGTCTAAGTGTACCGTCCTCATGGATACATAACTCTGGTCTTTGTCCTGCCGCACACTCTGCTCTAAGTCGCTGAAGCTTAGAATCTGTTGACTGTGCCATCCGGATCCTTTCGACTATAGTAGACTGAACTTGCATACTGGCCATCAGTGCCACACTGGTAGGAAGGACAACTTCCATACCCATCTTCTGAAGATCTACTAACAACTCAGGCTGTATTATAAGGAAATAAACTCTGGCTCTCCTGCTCAATGCATCTGTAACAACGTTGGCCTTTCCTGGGTGATATTGCAGGTTGACACCATAATCCACTAGCAGCTCTAGCCACCTCCTCTGACGCATGTTAAGATCCTTCTGGATGAAAATATATTTTAGGCTCTTTTGGTCGGTGAAAATCTCCACCCTATCTCCGTACAAGTAGTGCCTCCACAACTTAAGTGCAAACACTACTGCTGCCAGCTCCAAGTCATGGGTTAGGTAATTCCTTTCTTGATCACGAAGTTGACGTAACGCATAAGCTATTACCTTCCCATGCTGCATCAAAACACATCCTAAGCCTCTGCCTAAAGCATCACAATACACTGAGAATCCTCCGGTCCCATCTGGAAGCGTGAGAATGGGAGCCGTCATCAAACCTTGCTTCAATTTCTCAAAAGAATCCTGGCACTTTGCTGTGCAAGCAAACTGCACATCCTTGCGGGTCAACTGGGTCAATGGCGCTGAAATCCGAGCAAAGTCTGAAACAAATTACCGGTAGTAGCCGGCCAAGCCAAGAAAATTGTAAACTTCTGCAACTGTGCTAGGTACTGGCCACGTCTCAATAGCCATGATCTTTTGGGGATCCACTTCTACTTCTCCTCTGGTGATGATATGACCCAAGTAGGAAATACGATCGAGCCAGAACTCGTATTTACTGAACTTGGCATACAACTGGTGCTCTCTGAGAATCTGGAGGATAACTCTGAGATGCTGCTCATGCTCCGCCTCACTCTTACTGTAGATCAGGATGTCGTCTATGAACACAATTACGAATTGATCCAAATAAGGCATGAAGATACGATTCATGAGGTCCATGAATACAGCCGGCGAATTGGTCGCTCCAAATGGCATAACAAGGAACTCCCAACGCCCATATCTAGATCTGAAAGCTGTCTTCGGGATGTCCTGCTCTCTGACTCTGATCTGATGATATCCTGACCGCAAGTCAATCTTCGAGAATACTGCTGCCCCTTTGAGTTGATTAAACAAGTCATCTATCCTCGGGAGAGGGTACCTGTTCTTGATTGTCACTGAATTCAAGGTATGATAATCTACACATAGCCTGGACGTACCATCCTTATTTTTCACAAGAAGCATCGGGGCTCCCTAAGGTGATCCACTAGCACGAATAAATCCCTTGGTTCTGAGTTCTTCAACCATCTTGTACAATATCTCTAATTCTGATGGCGCCATCCTGTAGACTCTCTCCGATACTGGTGCTGTCCCTGGGATCAAGTCGATAGTAAACTCGATCTCTCGCTCCGGCGGCATTCCTGAAAGCTCTTTTAGAAAAACATCTAGAAACTCCTCGACTATCCGGGGTAACTGCACTGCTGCTTCTACCATCCGCAACACTGGAGGAGAAGGTTCAACTTTACCTCAGAAAAAAGAAAAATCTGGCTTACCTGGAATGCTAAAAACAACCCTACATATATGGCAGTCTATCCTAGCATACTGATCTCTCAACCAATCCATCCCTAAGACCACATTATAATCGGCCATCGGGAACTCTATCATTCTAGCGGAGAATTCTCTACCGCTAACTACGATCCGACTCGAGGAAAACACTCTATCTACATCCATAAGTCCGTTACCAGTAAGTATATTGAGCCTTACTGATAATGACTCGGTCTCTAATCCTATCAGTGTTGCAAATCGTGCAGACATAAATGAATGTGATGCACCACAGTCAAATAATACTGAGGCCGGAAAGGTGTTGATGAGAATAGTACCTGCCACCACCTCACTTGGTGCTAATCCTTCTTCTCCCATGGTCAAATCCAGCACTTGACCATGTCCTCTGGGTATGGGTCCACTCTGTTGAAAACCTCTCTGTCTACTTTGGATCAGGGCTTGGGCTTGGGCTTGGGCATACTACTGCGGTCTCTGCTGCTGGAATGCCTGGGCCAGAGGCGGCAATGGCCTCGGGAACGGGTACTGCTGCTGCTGCTGGACTGGTGCAGGTCCTCTCACCGAAGGACTAGAGAAGGCTGATGAAGACGAACTTCCCCTGTTCGGGCAGTTCCCAACCCTGTGGTCCGGGGCACCACAAACCAAGCACAAACCCTGTGCTCTACGACACTCTGATACCACATGCCCCGGCTTCCCGCAGTGTGAATATCCTACTGCGGAAGAGTGCTTCTGCTTCTGCTGCTGAGGGTACGTCGGGGTTGAATGTTGAACCGACGTCACTGAGGCCGCCCGCCTCGGAGCTCCAATGGTCAAAGCCCTAGCTGCCGGGGCTGGTGCTGAAGACTGATTCATCTGACTGTGGGATCGCTTCCGACCTCCGGTCCTATCCACGGTCCTCTGGAAGGTATACGCATGCTTCCTGGCTGCCCTCAACACTGCATCAAAAGTCTGATGCTCAAACTGCTATATTGCCAATAAAATATCCAGATGGAGCCCCTGCTGGAACCGCTGGGCTCTATCGAACTCGATCGCTACCAAGGTGGGAGCAAACCGACTAAGTCTCAAAAACTCGGCCGCATATCCGTCGACCGTCCTGCCCATTTGCTTCAAATTGGTGAACCTCGTCTGTAGATCGTACCGAGCTATAGCATCGAAATACTTGGTCTGGAATCTCTCTCTGAATACTGCCCATGAAATAAGTGCCAATATTCCAATGGCCTGTGCCGTCCACCAGTTGCGGGCAAGATCCAATAACTGCAGGCGCACCACGGCCACCTTCTTATCTTCTGGAGTCCTGGCTGCTTTAAAATCACCTCTGTGTCCTGAAGCCAAGCGTCTGCGATAATAGCATCTTCACTTCCATCGAAGAATGGAGGGTTCAAGCGCTTGAAGCTGTTGGCCTGTGCTGCCCCCCTGATGACCTCTTCTGGTCAGAGCATCTGCCACTGCCTGGTCTAAGGCATCTCCTCGACGATCCTGAGAAGCTAACAATGTCCTGATGAGATCCACCAAGGTGCCATCATCAGGTTCTGCAGGCTGGACGGGCTGAACTGGTGGCTCTTGACCCCCAGTAGGCATGACTCTGGAGGCTACTCCCGAATGCTGGACTTGATCTCCGGGTTGCTGCTGGTCCACGGGAGGTGCTCCGTCTTGCCGATTGGTAGGACCAGGAACAATGTCGCAGAAGAAGACGACATAGGGAACAATAAGGAAGGACAAGGACAGATCAAAGATACAAGCATGTGATCAGGTCAAGAATTCAGGGATTGTAAAACCCCTAAATTTTCTACTATTTTTTTTAATATTAAATTTGGTACTGATTTAAATTTTTGTATTGTACGTCGTATAGTCGTATTATACGTCGCGCACGAAATTTTATTTTTCGAATTTGCTCGACGAGTACGATTATGTACGAACGTACATATTTTTAAAAAATACTTTTCTTCTATTTTTATGGTTTCAAAATATTATACATAATAATTATTTAGCTATCGTACCAAAATTTTCAAGTTCAATATTTTATTTATTTTATTTTCACAAAGGCTTTCGTTTATACAGTTATTAAAAATAAATAATATTTTTAGTGCGTACATATATTGCATAAATATTTTATTAGTGTAATTTTTGAAATTATTAATATTAATATTTTATTATTCAAAAAGATTTATTATTTTCAAAATTTTTATTATTAGTATTTCTAGAAAATAGATTTGAAGTTATTGTGGCCATTTAAATCTTGATTTAATTTTTTGATTTATTTAAATAGATTAAATAAATATCTATATTTGGAATTAGAATTATTTCATCTGGTTTTAAAATAAAGAATAGAATTTAAATTAGATTTAAAATTGGATTTGTATTGGATTGGATTTGATTTCATTGTTTTAGAATTAAATAACGAATTATCTAGTTTGGGTTTAAACCAATTCTAATCCTATCCAATTGGGAATTCCCACATCCTATAAATAGGGAGGTACTCCTCCAACTTTTTATCATCTTCCACAAAATTTCTTCCACTACAAGTGCAGTGCCTCGTGTCCGTGTTCGTGTCCGTGTCCTCTCCCCGTTCTTATTCCAATATATATACATATACATTGTATCCCCTGTGTCGGACACTCCCCGACACATACAACCAAAATAAAAATCCAAATCCTAACCCTCTGCCTGCCTCCACCACCGTCAGTACCAATCCCGACCAGACCCGACCGTCCTCTCTGATTCATCACCACCTCCCAAAACCGATCGCCCTGCTATCATGGAGAACCCCCACAACCACCGCCCGTGGCGGCCCGCCACCGACCGAACCAACACCACAACCACCGTCACCATCTTTCTAATACCAGAACTCACCCCCACGGCTACACCGGCCGGCAAATACAACCACCATCACCACCAAGATCAAACGCCACACCAGAAAAGAGAAGCAAACAGAAACCCTAACCTTGGTTCTCCCCGGCGTCGGCTCACTCACCGTCGAGTTCGCCGTTCTCTGCCGCCTCGATGCCGCGACTTGGTCGCCGTCGCTGCGTCGACTGGATCCCCCGACTCAGTCTCCTGTCGGGCTCGAGCGCCGTGGTGCGTCACCCGTCTTTCCACGCCGCCGCGGCCTCCAGAACACCGCACATCACCGGTGTGCTCCGCCACCACCGGCGGATCTGACGCCGCTCACTAACCCTCGCCGCCGAACTCCGATTCTCCACTTCCAAACCCTCCGTGAGTGCCGCGCCCCTCCGCCGAGCGAGCGCCGACCCAAGCCTCCTCCGCCGTTCCCCTTTTCCTCCGCGGCCAGCGCTGAGATCTCGCGCACGGTCCGCCGCCATAGCCGCCTGCTCCGCCCCGAGCCTCGCCGGAACCCCTCATTCCTCTTCCTCCGCCATACCCCGCTCTCCGCTCCTCTCGCTCTTCTTCTTATTATTTTTTTTTCTTCTCTTCTTTCTTTCTTCTCTTCATTTCGAAGTGACACTTCTGGTCTGTGATTTTTTTCTTCTCAACGGAGAAGAGCTGTTCTCGATTTTAGTGTTTGATTTTTATTTTATTATTTATTTATTTAGTTATTTATTTTTATTATTTTGATTGTGGTTTAACAATATGTAATTGCAAAATTTGTACATAGATTCTTAAAATTTCATTTGTATATATATTTTGTGATTAGTCAATAATATTATTATTTTATTATTAGTATTTTTGTTAAATCTTCTAAATAATTTAGTAACAAAATAAGTTATGTGTAATTTCAAAACTGGATTCAAAGCCTATTATTATTATTACTATGTTTCCTCAAATTTCATTTATCCTGATTTTATTATTCTTATTATTATTATTATTATTATTATTATTATCATTATTATTATTATTGTTATTATTATTATTATTATTATTATAATTATCAGTATCATCATATTTAATATTTTCCTATTATCATCTTTATTATTATTATTATTATTAGTATTATTATATTATGACAAAATATTTTCAAAATGTGATATTGAAATCCTTGGAGATATTATTATACTATTTAATTATATTTTTCTAGATGTTTAAATAATTATTTAGAAATATATCGACCCATAAAAAATGAAGTTTGCAAACTATGAAATAGATTCTTGGTATTTTTCTCCTCAATATTTATCTAAAGTACTTTTAATTACAAAATATAGTTTGCTCCAATTCTATTTTCGACAAACTTAGAGTTTTTGCCGAAAACGGTTTTCTTGACTTTAAAGTAATTTTTTTTGTATTTTTCCTATAAATATTTTGACTCGTGAAAGCTAGCTTTAAGGAATTATAAATATTTCTAAAAATTTGTATATATAAATAAATATTTATTTATCCATTATTCTTTGATTTCTCTCCTGCTCGAAACCAGTCCTATTATTCCTATTCCTTCGCCCATTTCGAGACTACCTTATGTCCACCCTAACTAATTTGACCCTTCTTGTCACGCCCCAGAACCAGAATACTGGAGAGCGGGGGAATGACTCAGCCAGCTACGTATTACGGGTAGATGAATACCGTATAATACGATCAATGCTGTCTAACCAGACGAGGGGGTGCATACTACATGAAAGTCTTACTATGGTCATTTTACATCTATTGTCTCAATCATTCAAAACAAGAAACAGAAATAGAGAACATGTAAGATAAAGCAGTAAGGCATCCCAAACGCTCAGTCAAAATGTTCTTGATATCTGGCTTCACTAAACATAGCCAGATGATATAGAAAAGTATACACAATTGTTATCAGCTGCAGTCTGACTTAGTTACAATTATGCAAAAGTAGGTACAAGACAATCCGACTAACATGTCGGTGCCAAACGGTAAAGTATAAGGTAAATAACAAAAATGAGCGGTGAAGTAAGGGAACCCACTCGAGTCCTCCTGCGATCATCCCTCTAGTATTGACCATCTTGGAGGTGGAAGTAAGCTGAGTCCTTGGAAACCGGCTCTAAATCTGGTCATACAAAACCAGAGAGGTTAGACCTCTAATAGCAAGTACCACAAGAAGCACGATATGAGGAATTAAAACCAGTAATAAGAGAATATAATAATAGATCTCTGCTTTCCACTAGGATTCACATAACATCACGACACTTCGAACCAACCTCCCAACCAAACAAGGACAGAAGTTGGCCCGTCATGTCCTGACATTCTGATCATCTCAGTTAGGTAACAGAGTAGATACAATACACAAACAAATCATCATTGAACGGCCAATCAATTCCTACGGCTTGCTATTGTGAGTCCCAAGTTATCCTGGAATTATACAATTAGGGATTCCTCAGTTCTTACTATGTGCAAGCAAGGCTAGTCTATCCAATCAATCAATTGCGCCAATCATGTAGTTAGACGAGTCCCAGCGGGACGCCCGTCGTTATAGTATGTACAATAATATAAGCAGATACCGTTCCCTGCCCGTATGACAGATTTACCGTATCTGTGGGAACCAGCCGGTCCGTCGGGCACTTAATAGTCCCAAGGGGGCTGCCATGTAAGAAGTCGGGAATCCATTCTCTCCATGCCATCATTATTTTATTTAACTTAATAGTCTCTACGTTGCGTGAAGTTCCATGCCGTGGATCATGGTCGTTCAAATGAGCACTTTCGTACGGGGTACGATATGCGCAACTCTACAACGATACCCGTGCGGCTATGTTATAGGTCTTACATAGCGTAATGCAACAATCAAATCTAACCACGGAGTAATCATGCCTTGACCATAAAGTACACAAGCTGTTTTTGTAAGATAAAGAAATAAATAAAAATGAATAATTTGAAGCCTGCATGTGCCTGTATGCCAATATTCGGGATCGGCTAATCGAGTATAATTGTTCATTGCATGAACGTGTCTCATTCATTTCATTCAATAAGACGACTAGCCAGTCTCTTAGTTCCAACTAGGAACGCATGATCAATTATTAGTCAAGTAACAGTCGGGGTCAATTTATGACAAGGCATAAAAGTCAAATTAGTATTAATCATGGTCGAGTCCATAACTAGTATAAAATAGTTGGTAATATATTCTTGAATCCAAGGAAAAGATCAACAAATTCATGTTGGGAGTTGAAAGAAATTCTAGCCACAATTCAATTAATTAGGACATATAACAGTCAGAAACAACCAAATTATGCATATGCGGCCTATTCTGCGACATGCATGCAACTGCGACACCATATGCGCCGACTGCGATATGATATGCGCCTCATGTGGCTCAACTGCGACATGATATGTGCCTATCGCGACATGCGCCTCATGTGGCTCAACTGCGACATGCTGTGCGCCTTCCGCGACATGCGCCTCATTGCAACATGCGCCTACTGCGACATGCGCCTTCTGCGACATGCTGTGTGCCTTCCACGACATGCGCCTCATTGTAATATGCGCCTACTGCGACATGCGCCTTCTGCGACATGCTGTGTGCCTTCCGCGACATGCGCCTCATTGCAACATGCGCCTACTGCGACATGCGCCTTCTGCGACATGCTGTGTGCCTTCCGCGACATGCGCCTCATTGCAACATGCGCCTACTGCGACATGCTGTGCGTGCTGCAGATGAATATAGGAACGAACCAAAATACTTTTTGCCATAACTTCCACAAAATAAATCGAAATCTAACTTTTCAAAAGCCAAACTTTAGTAGAATTAAATTCTCTACAACATGGAACCACTTAATTTCGAAAACAACAATGTTTGATAGATCAAAACCCTAAATTTCATATGAAAACCAAAACTATGAAAACCAAAACTTAAAACTTTCATCTACACCCAACCATCTATGGAAAACAAAAACTTCAAGACCTAAACTTGTAGAGGAAGAGAAGATGAATAACATAAACTAAAAATAATTGGGGATGCATGAAATCCCTCATGGTGTACAAGATGTACTTGCCTCTCCAAATGGGTTCGGGTTTGGTGGAGGAGTAAATGTGAATGAATGAAGAGAGAGAGTGGAAGAAGAACTTTTATATCAAGGTCAAGTGGATCTCCACCATTCATTCTCTCCACCAAATCCAAGCCTTTCATTCCTTTCCATGTTGAACCAAACCGAACTAAGTTGGTTTTCCATGAATCGAAATAAACCAAGAGCCAAGAAAAGCAGAAAATAAAATACAAAAAATTAATAAGCACAGATTTGAAGAATTTAAATACATAATAAATGCATGATAAATATTGAATAAATACATTCAAAAAGTACACGTATAAAATACTTTATTCTGGGAACGGGAAGTGACATCTCTACCCTCCTTAGAAAAATTCCGTCCTCGGAATTTCAGATCCAAGCAGGACAGAAATGACGGAGCTAAACTAATACAAGCAATTCTAGTGAGCAAGCAATCATTTTACCATATCAAAAAGCAAGTACTATATATGTAAATTCATCAATCCACGATATCAAGTAGTTCTATCCATAAGGTGATAAGCATGAAGAATCAGGACAATCAAGGTATACAGAAAGAGATATACCTTGTGAGTCAAACAGGTGTGGATACCGTGATCGGATATCATCCTCACGTTTCCACGTTGACTCTCCCAATGAGTGATGACCCCAAGCAACACGGACAAGACTAATTGTTCTGTTCTTGAGTATCTTCTCTCTTCGGTCCAAAATGGACACAGGCTGTTCCTCGTAAGACAGGTTGGTACCAACAACCAGCTCAGAGTGATCGAGGACATGGCTTGGGTCCGATACATACCTACATAACTGAGATACATGAAATACGTCATGCACCTCTCGTAACGAAGGTGGAAGGGATAAACGATAAGCAACATCGCCTATCCTATCAAGAATAACAAAGGGTCCTACGTATCGCGGACTCAACTTCCCGCGAACGCCAAATCTAATGACCCCACGGGTAGGTGAGATCCGCAAGAATACGTGGTCTCCAACAGAAAACTCTAGCGGCCTACGATGCTGGTCCGCCCAATGACGATGCCGATCCTGCGCAACTCGAAGTCGCTCTCTAATTCCCTTAACTAATTCAACTGTCTGAACAATCATTTCTGGGCCTAACATTTTCCTTTCTCCGATATCATCCCATGCAAGCAGTGACCTGCACTTCTTACCATATAGTGCCTCGAATGGCGCCATCTGAATACTGGCTTGATAACTATTGTTGTATGAGAACTTGACCAAGTGCATGTGACTCTCCCAAGACCCTCCAAAATCCAAAGTGCAAGCTCGCAACATATCTTCCAAAGTCTGAATCGTTCTTTCTGATTTCCCATCCGTCTGCGAATGGTAGGCCGTGCTAAATCTTAACTTGGTACCCAGACTGTGATGTAAGCTTTTCCAGAAATGTGATGTAAAGCGGGTATCTCGATCCGACACAATACTGACATGGACTCCATGCTGCCTGACTATCTGTTGCATATACAACTCTGCCAACTTTTCTGTAGATTGCCCTAATCTGAAAGGAAGAAAGTGTGCCACCTTCGTAAGCCGATCTACTATTACCCAAATAGCGTCCTTACCACTAGGTGATCTCGGTAAACCGGTCACAAAGTCCATTGTGATGTGCTCCCACTTCCATTCCGGGATAGGAAGTGGTTGCAATAATCCAGCTGTCCTCTGCTGTTCTGCCTTCACTTACTGACATACCAAGCAACGGGAAACAAATCTAGCTATCTCTCTCTTCATCCCGTTCTACCAGAAATGCTGCTTGATATCTTGGTACATCTTGGTTCCTCCAGGATGAATAGAATACTGAGAACTGTGAGCTTCTGACATGACCTCCTGTCTGATATCTCCACTAGGCACACATAGACGTGATCCAAACCTAAGCGTACCATCTTCATGAATTCTCATCTCCTTCCTGAGTCCTGACTCACATTCTGCCCTAAGCTTCTGAATCCTTGGGTCTTGTGCCTGAGCTGCCTTGATCCTGTCTACCAAATCGGATTGAACTTGTAAACTTGTTAGAACTCCTACATCACCAGGAAGTATAACTTCGATGCCCATCTCCTGAAGGTCTTCTAAGATATGCTTCTGTGTTGTCAACATAAATGCGCCGCCTCTCCTGCTAAGAGCGTCTGCTACTACATTAGCCTTGCCTGGATGATACTGAAGCTCCACGTCATAATCCTTGATCAACTCTAACCATCTTCTCTGTCTCATGTTCAGCTCCTTCTGGGTAAAGATGTACTTCAGACTTTTATGATCTGTGTACATCTCCACTCGGTCACCATATAAGTAATGCCTCCATAGCTTCAGAGCAAACACTACTGCTGCTAACTCCAAATCATGAGTTGGGTAATTCTTCTCATGGTCCCGAAGCTGCCTAGATGCATATGCTATCACCTTCCCATGCTGCATAAGGACGCATCCAAGTCCTTTACCTGACGTATCACAATATACTATAAAACCTTCGGGTCCAACCGGTAATGTAAGAATAGGTGCTGATATCAACTTCTGCTTCAACGTCTTAAATGATGTCTGACATTCTGCCGACCAAACGAATGGTACATCCTTCCGTGTCAAGCGGGTCATGGGTGCTGAAAGCCTTGCAAAGTCTGACACAAACCTTCTGTAATACCCTGCCAATCCCAAGAAACTCTGCACATCAGCTACGGTCTTAGGTACTGGCCAACTCTCTACTGCTTCTACCTTCTTGGGATCCACTGCTACTCCAGCTCCTGATATGATATGACCCAAAAATGAAATATGATCCGACAAAAACTCACACTTGCTGAGCTTGGCGTACAACTGGTTCTCTCTCAGAACCTGTAACACTTTTTTGAGGTGGTCTTCATGCTCCTATTCATTGGCAGAATATACAAGAATGTCGTCGAGAAATACAACGACAAACTGATCTAAGTATGGCATAAAGATGCGATTCATCAAATCCATGAATATCGCTGGAGCATTGGTCAAACCAAACGGCATTACTAAGAATTCATAATGCCCATACTTCGATCTAAATGCTGTCTTAGAAATATCTTCCTTCCGAACTCTCACTTGATGGTACCCTGAACGAAGATCTATCTTGGTGAAAACTCTAGCTTTGCTCAACTGATCAAACAAGTCGTCGATCCTGGGTAGTGGGTACTTGTTCTTCACTGTTGCCGCGTTAAGCTTCCTGTAGTCAATGCACAATCTGGATGACCCATCATTCTTCCCCATAAGTACTACTAGTGCTGCCCATGGTGATACGCTAGCTTGGATGAACTTCTTCTCCTTCAATTCCTCTATGTGCTGATATACCTTGGCCTGCTCCGAATCTGCCATTCTGTAAACCCGATCTGATATCGGTTTAGTTCCAGGTGCCAATTCTATACTGAACTTAATATCTCTAACCGGTGGTAGCCCTGGAAGTTCTTCGGGAAATACGTCTAGAAATTCTTCAACTACCTTCGGAACTTGAACTTCTTCCATTGTCGTTATTACTCCCTGCTCTTGCTGAGTTGCCTCTGACCTGACTAAGGTGAACCTCTTCATGCCTGGAATATCAAAAGATACACTCCCTCTACGACAATCTATTGTCGCATGACTGTCTTTCAGCCAGTCCATGCCTAAGATAACGTCAAAATTTCTGACAGGAAATTCTATCAACCGGGCAGGTAAGGAATGCCCGCAAACTACGACGCTACAAGCTAGAATAACTCTACTAACTCCTACGAGCCCATTGCCAGTGAGTATATTCAACCTTCCTGGCAATGCCTCGAACTCCATTCCTAGCCGTGTTGCAAATTGTGTAGATATAAATGAATGGGATGCTCCCGAATCAAACAATGCTACTGCGGGATATGAGGCGACGAGAATGTTACCTGCCACAACATCTCCCGATGCCAATGCCTCCTCAAAGGACAGAGTGAATGCCTGCCCTCGACCTCCTTGCTGATTCCCATGCTGCGGCCTAGCCTGATGCTGCTGCTGGCCCCTTCCTTGATGATGCTGGGGTGGTCTATGCTGGTGTTGCTGCATCGGCGGTCCCTGCTGCCAAAACATCTGAGCCTGCAGACGCTGTGCCAACGGCCTAACGGCTATTACTGGTCTTCGATACTGGCCTGCCCCTGGTGCTGGCAGAGCAGGAAACTGCTGCCCTGGTCCTCCTGACCTCGAATTTATGGGACATGTGGTAACCCGATGGTCTGGATTTCCATATATCAGACATAGTCCATTCAATGTCCGACACACATCTCTAGTGTGTCCCATCTTTCCATAATAAGTGCAGCCCACCGGGGGTTGCTGGTTCTTCCTCTGTTGCTGTTGTTGCTGCCTGGGTGGTGCTGGCCCTCGTATCGCCACATCGTGGATACGAATGCCAGTGGATGGTGCTGTTGTTCGGGGCGCTGCTCCCCCTCCTCCTTCAATCTGACTGTGGGACCTCTTCTGACCCCCAGTCCTTACTGTAAGCCTCTGAATGGTGATCTCATGCCTTCGAGTCGCCGTCAATATCTCATCAAAAGTCTGGTAATTGTGCCCCTCGATCAATTGCAAGAGTTCAAGATGAAACCTTTGCTGAAACCTCATGGCCCTCTGGCTCTCTGTTGCTACCATCTCTGGGGCGAATCTACTCAATCTGCAGAACTCCGCTGCATAGGCATCTACCGTCTTGCCGGCCTGCCTGAGGCTGATAAACTTCTGTTGTAGCTCAAACCGTGCCACAACTCTATAGTACTTGGTCTTAAATCTTGCTGTGAAATCGTCCCAAGCTACAGGACGTCTGATGCCCACTTCCTCTGATTCCCACCAATCACGTGCAAGATCCTGAAGTAACAACTTCACTAGATCCACACGTTCTTCTGCTGGTACCTTAGCTGCTGTCAGAATAGCCTCTATATCCTTAAGCCATGCATCTGCTGAGATGGCATCCTCCGTGCCCTCGAAACGGCGGGGGTTATACTTGCAAAACCTGGCTGATGCTCCTGAATCTGGCCTTGCCCCTCTTTCCAATGCTGTCTGTAATCCTTGGTTGAGTAGCACATTCTGCTCTTGTAGCTGAGTGTGCATGCGTTGCTGGGCCAACATCTGATGTTGCTGAGTAGCCATCATTCCTCTCATGATCTCCAGAAGGGCTGGTGTGTCCACTTGGGTAGGTGGAACTGTTGGTGGTGGTGGAACATCCGGATACTGCGATCCAGCTGCTGGTTCTACTATCACTTCTTCCTGGGTAGCCTTCTGAGGTGAGACTGGCCCTTGTTGCTGACCAACCTGGTCAGGTTGTCCACGTTGCTCCTGCTGTTGCTGCCCGCTCTGACCGATGCGGATGAAGTGCCCCTAAGAAAAGGGACAAGAGAACAATCAAACAACCGGACATGAAGGATCAATGAAGTCAAAGGATACCGGAATGTCAAGCAAGGGTTGAGGATAACGAATCATGAGATCAAGGAGGAAACACGTGTGATTGAGACATCCTATAAATCAAAACACCCCACAAGTCTGAAATCAGACCTGCATGGGCCACCACTAAAACCTTGTCACGCCCCAGAACCAGAATACTGGAGAGCGGGGGAATGACTCAGCCAGCTACGTATTACGGGTAGATGAATACCGTATAATACGATCAATGCTGTCTAACCAGACGAGGGGGTGCATACTACATGAAAGTCTTACTATGGTCATTTCACATCTATTGTCTCAATCATTCAAAACAAGAAACAGAAATAGAGAACATGTAAGATAAAGCAGTAAGGCGTCCCAAACGCTCAGTCAAAATGTTCTTGATATCTGGCTTCACTAAACATAGCCAGATGATATAGAAAAGTATATACAATTGTTATCAGCTGCAGTCTGACTTAGTTACAATTATGCAAAAGTAGGTACAAGACAATCCGACTAACATGTCGGTGCCAAACGGCAAAGTATAAGGTAAATAACAAAAATGAGCGGTGAAGTAAGGGAACCCACTCGAGTCCTCCTGCGATCATCCCTCTAGTATTGACCATCTTGGAGGTGGAAGTAAGCTGAGTCCTCGGGAACCGGCTCTAAATCTGGTCATGCAAAACCAGAGAGGTTAGACCTCTAATAGCAAGTACCACAAGAAAGCACGATATGAGGAATTAAAACTAGTAATAAGAGAATATAATAATAGATCTCTGCTTTCCACTAGGATTCACATAACATCACGACACTTCGAACCAACCTTCCAACCAAACAAGGACAGAAGTTGGCCCGTCATGTCCTGACATTCTGATCATCTCAGTTAGGTAACAGAGTAGATACAATACACAAACAAATCATCATTGAACGGCCAATCAATTCCTACGGCTTGCTATTGTGAGTCCCAAGTTATCCTGGAATTATGTAATTAGGGATTCCTCAGTTCTTACTATGTACAAGCAAGGCTAGTCTATCCAATCAATCAATTGCGCCAATCATGTAGTTAGACGAGTCCCAGCGGGACGCCCGCCGTTATAGCATGTACAATAATATAAGCAGATACCGTTTTCTGCCCGTGTGACAGATTTACCGTATCTGTGGGAACCAGCCGGCCCATCGGGCACTTAATAGTCCCAAGGGGGCTGCCATGTAAGAACTCGGGAATCCATTCTCTCCATGCCATCATTATTTTATTTAACTTAATAGTCTCTACGTTGCGTGAAGTTCCATGCCGTGGATCATGGTCGTTCAAATGAGTACTTTCGTACGGGGTACGATATGCGCAACTCTACAACGATACCCGTGCGGCTATGTTATAGGTCTTACATAGCGTAATGCAACAATCAAATCTAACCACGGAGTAATCATGCCTTGACCATAAAGTACACATGCTATTTTTGTAAGATAAAGAAATAAATAAAAATAAATAATTTGAAGCCTGCATGTGCCTGTATGCCAATATTCGGGATCGGCTAATCGAGTATAATAGTTCATTGCATGAACGTGTCTCATTCATTTCATTCAATAAGACGACTAGCCAGTCTCTTAGTTCCAACTAGGAACGCATGATCAATTATTAGTCAAGTAACAGTCGGTGTCAATTCATGACAAGGCATAAAAGTCAAATTAGTTTTAATCATGGTCGAGTCCATAACTAGTATAAAATAGTTGGTAATATATTCTTGAATCCAAGGAAAAGATCAACAAATTCATGTTGGGAGTTGAAAGAAATTCTAGCCACAATTCAGTTAATTAGGACATATAACAGTCAGAAACAACCAAATTATGCATATGCGGCCTATTCTGCGACATGCATGCAACTGCGACACCATATGTGCCTACTGCGACATGATATGCGCCTCATGTGGCTCAACTGCGACATGATATGCGCCTATCGTGACATGCGCCTCATGTGGCTCAACTGCGACATGCTGTGCGCCTTCCGCGACATGTGCCTCATTGCAACATGCGCCTACTGCAACATGCGCCTTCTGCGACATGCTGTGTGCCTTTCGCGACATGCGCCTCATTGCAACATACGTCTACTGCGACATGCGCCTTCTGCGACATGCTGTGTGCCTTCCGCGACATGCGCCTCATTGCAACATGCGCCTACTGCGACATGCGCCTTCTGCGACATGCTGTGTGCCTTCCGCGACATGCGCCTCATTGCAACATGTGCCTACTGCGACATGCTGTGCGTGTTGCAGATGAATATAGGAACGAACCAAAATACTTTTTGCCATAACTTCCACAAAATAAATCGAAATCTAACTTTTCAAAAGCCAAACTTTAGTAGAATTAAATTCTCTACAACATAGAACCACTTAATTTCGAAAACAACAATGTTTGATAGATCAAAACCCTAAATTTCATATGAAAACCAAAACTATGAAAACTAAAACTTAAAACTTAGATCTACACCCAACCATCCATGAAAAACAAAAAGTTCAAGACCTAAACTTGTAGAGGAAGAGAAGATGAATAACATAAACTAAAACTAATTGGGGATGCATAAAATCCCTCATGGTGTGCAAGATGTACTTGCCACTCCAAATGGGTTAGGGTTTGGTGGAGGAGTAAATATGAATGAATGAAGAGAGAGAGTGGAAGAAAAACTTTTATATCAAGGTCAAGTGGATCTCCACCATTCATTCTCTCCACCAAATCCAAGCCTTTCATTCCTTTCCATGTTGAACCAAACCGAACCAAGTTGGTTTCCCATGAATCGAAATGAACCAAGAGCCAAGAAAAGCAAAAAATAAAATACAAAAAATTAATAAGCACAAATTTAAAGAATTTAAATACAGAATAAATGCATGATAAATATTGAATAAATACATTCAAGAAGTACACGTATAAAATACTTTATTCTGGGAACGGAGAGTGACACTTCTGGACTAAATGACACCATTCGTGCCACCATCAGAGGTCCCCTTGCGTAGTTGTTACACCAAAGTTGCAGTTCGTGCCCCCGTGATATTCGCAGCACACCAGGCGTCCTACCAGGTAAGACACCTTGCCATTTGCTGTTTATTTATTTTAGCTCATATTTCATGCATTATTTATTTTCTTTATGCAAAATAAACTGTGATACATGGCATAACCTGTTAGAACTTACTGTTCATTTATATTTCCTGCTGTGTATTATTTTTTTTACAAATTAAACCTAGATTTAAGGGACCACCTTGTGTGTTGCATTCATTGGCCTTGACACGTTGTACCACGAAGTTGTGTGTCGCATGTAGAATACGGAAGTGCGTGATTGGCTGGCCACCAGTACGTACAAGCCGTGCGATAGGAATAACCGCTAATAGAGGTTGCATGCTAGTTTGACTTAGCGGTTATAGTAGTTTTGTGTTGTGGATACAACACAGTAGGCATTGGGCGGAGAGGATAATTCCTTAGCGTATGGGCTTCGATGCACTTTCCCATTTGTAACCCGTGAGCTTCGCCGGAGACGCGGGTCAGATTACCCATGATTACTGATGGCCACTGACGATTCTGCGGAACGTCATGCTCTTACTGATGGGGCCTCTGGTGCCCAAGGGGGACTACGCCGATCCTATTCAGCCAGGGCCCATGCGTAGGAAGGATTGTTCTTAACTACATTTCACTTAGAACGGTAGGCTACCTTTATCTGTTAGGTACGAGTACTTTTGGTTTGGGTACTTGTATCTGACCGTGGCTTGGAACAATAACTTGTCGCGAATTAGTTCATCACATCTTGTTCTTATTTGGTTGTAGGTGTGACTTACTACTTTGATGAGAAGGTATTGAACCTTATTGGGGTCCGGATACCATATTGGATTCATAGCATGGGAAGATATGTTACCGTGAATTAGTTTACCATCTCCTGTCCTTGTTTGGTTGGGGGGATGGTACGCTCGTTTAGTAGGTACATATTGGAACATATTATAATTCGATTTACTTATTTATTTGAGCAATATTTATTCAGTTTATATGGCATGATATTATGTGTCTTGTTACGTCCTTCTGAGGACCTAGTTATCTCTCCAGGTGTATGCTATTGTCTTTCGCAGGTGTTCTAGCTCTAGCCGTGTTCATCGCCACCTCTTCGAGGATGATTGCATTTGGATCGTCTTCGTTTCGCTCGCCAAAATCATTTCTTTTCTCATGTACTTTTCTGTATTTGTTGGTAGTGGATTTGTCTCCGCCCAACATATTGTATCAAGACAATTCATTATCATTATATGTAATTTTTATTCATTTATTTTATGTGGATGAGATTAGTTATGGTTCTACTGCATTTTACAGCTTATGTATTTATACGAGGTTTCCATATATTGGAGTATACTTCGTATGAATACAGCTGGCATGTCTACGTTCCTAGTCCTACGTATTTTGGGACTGGGGCGTTACAGGGATTTAGAGGATACGAACAGAGATCAAAGGCGAGTACTGATTGAGACATCTATTCGATAAACCCTCACATATCTTGATTTACAAGACCTGCATGGGCTACCACTAAAACTATGTAATATCCCAGAACCAGAATACTGGAGAGCGTAGGCGTACATAACCAGCTACGTATATTAAAGTGCAACCCACCTTGCTATATGGTCACGACTGTCTAGATACATGAGAGTTTAACTACAAGCCATCAGTCTCCTATGGTCATGAACAAGCCTAATGTCTCAATCTCAAGTAAGCAATATCAGTTTATAAGATGTAAGAACACCAAATATACAATAGTAAGACGTCCTATATATTACATATTTGGATGATCATGAAGCTAGTCGTACAAAATGTCAAGAATAGCAAGAGTTTCAGTCATACATGATCAACCGTAGGATTCGTCAATCATGTTACAGCCCAAAGGCAGACAGTAAATAAAAGTTGCAATCGAGCTAAACACGTGCTCGTCGGCTAAACGCCTCAAAAGAATAATTTTTACAATAGAATGGGAGAGCCAAAAATAAACCCACTCTTTGCCAGGGTTACGCCTGGTGGCCACCATCTGGCTGGAATGAAGGTAGATCCTCTAAAGCTGCTCCGATATCTGGCCATACAAAACCAGCTGGATCAGATCCCAGAAAGAACAAGTGCCACAAATGAGGCTTCACTTAGGATCTAAAGCCAGCATATCATAAAAGATAATTATAAAGATACTGATAATAACAGGGACTACACTAATAACTTGAGTACGAGGAAACCATTCAGGTAGCCAGGTCGCAACCCTTAAACCAAACAAGGACCGGGGTTGCAACCCTTCACCTGAATAGAAACCCGTCTCAACTACTGTTGGTAAGTAATAAGACAATAAATGAAGAGAGGACACAGAACTGCTCTGGGAGCCAGGTTACAACCCTTAAACCAAACAAGGACCGGGGTTGTAACCCTTCACCTGAACAGAACTTGACCCCTGATCATTATTGTTGAGACAAGCATAAGTAATCATGTCATGTCACCATCTTGTACAGGATCAGGACGAAAAGTAAGGTAAAACTTGACGAGCATGACATGGGGTACAGTAAGACAATAAATGAAGAGAGGACGCAGAACTGCTCCGGGAGCCAGGTTACAACCCTTAAACCAAACAATGACCGGGGTTGTAACCCTGCACCTGAACAGAACTTGACCCCTGATCATTATTGTTAAGGCAAGCATAAATAATCAGGACAATATATGATAAAATAACCATAGGATTTTTCAGATAGCCAAGTTACAACCCTTAAACCAAACAAGGACCGGGGTTGTAACTCTTTATCTGAACGAAACTTGGTATCTTATCATTTATCGATAAGTAAAGTACCAAAAATCAGGTCATGTTACAATCTTGTACAGGATTTGGACAAAACCAGGCTTGCTAGACTCCATCCAATCAATCAAGGCCATGCAATGAGTACGGCTTGATACTTTAACTAACTAGGGTTATCACAGGCCTAGTTACTAACAAGATGCAATGAGATTATTCCAACAGCCACAAGCCCTGTAGACCATCTAGGTTATCCAGGTCGAATATCCATCCATGAAGAGGGCAACACATGACAGTGTGCTTGGAAGTGTGTCCTACTTATCGGCAGGCTACAAGTCCATTTAGTGCGCCCAGATAACGGGATTGCCTGTAGCTAGGACATCTCTTCATGATTACTGAATTATTCTAGTTTATTAGTCTTAGTCAGTTGCAGTAGGTACCCCTGACCGTGGTACTCAGGGGATCCCCGTCTTAGATATGATACAAGACAATACTTGTTTATTGTACAAACACAATCATCCACGGTGTCCAGGTCCTTCATTATAGTCATGTCATACAAGTCGTCGCAACAGCTTTCAATAATTACCATCATGTGTACTTGTCATATCTTGTTATATCATGCTATGCCATGCCATGTCCTGTCATGCATTATTATTAGTTCGGTCATATCACTCAATCCGTGCTTGTCAATTCATGAATAGTGCAAGGCATAAAGATAACAGGGCACACACAAAGGGCTCAAGGCTCTACGCGAACAAGCCTCTACGCTAGGCCAAGGGGCCTTAAGCGTAAAGTGGCTCTACGCTAGCAAGAGCAAGAGAGGGGATAGCTCTACGCGAGCAAAATGCACGGGGTGGGGTTCTACGCTAGCCGGGTTATACGCAAGCATAATTACACGCGCGTAAGAATTCTACGCGAGTAGAACTCTACGTGCGCGAACACCCGAGCGAGATTTTACGCTCGCGAGAATCTACTCGAGCCAAAGTCCATGCGAGTGGAACTCTACTGGAGCGGGAGGGTCCCGGCGTAGAGCTCGAAATGAACTCGGCGTAGAACAATAACGCTGGCACGCAATTGCGTGTGCGTAAAGAGGGGTCACTACGCAGACACATTAAAACGTGTGCGTAAAAGGCTGCATGATACGCTGGCACACAATGCTTGGGCGTAAAAGGGCTAAACACCACGCTAACACGTTAGAACGTGTGCGTAAAATTTTGCCTTCTCCTCATGGCCAAGACAAACATGCGTAAAAGCTCAGGAACTCCATCTCGGCCAAGACTTGGTGAAATCCGGCCATTCCAAAACCAAACTTGCATAAAATCAGATTGTCTACTACAAGGAACTCTTAGTTTTCGAAAACAAGCCATTTTAGTAGATCAAAACCAAGAAGATCAAAATGTTAGAAACTTAGATCTACATGAAATGAGCCATGGAATTCAAAAATGTTAAGTACTAAAGAGGCTTAGAATCTGTGGAGAAGAAAATAGAACAATAAAACTTGAGTTCCTCCATGAAGCAAGTTGCACTTGCCTAAACCTCCTGTTAGGTGGAAGAGAGTAATGGCGAAGAAGAAGAAGTAATGAAAAAGAAGAGTTAATGAAAGTAAATAAAGAGAGAAAGAAAAATGGGCGGCTAATAAAGGAAGAGTGGGTAGGTGCGGGGGTTGGTCCATATGAAAACCAAGCCAAGCCGAACCGTACAAATCGAATCGAGCCAAGATAAACCATACAATGAGACATACCATGAATCAAAATACGTATACGTATACCAAAATACGTAATACGAACCACGGTCGTTACAGCGGGAGGAATGCTGGACGACAAGGGAGGAGTCGCCAACCTGCTGGAACTGTCCTGTCCCGGTAATGGACCGGGAACAGAATGGTACACTGGCGTACTCGGAGATGAGGATGAGGGTACAGAATCTGTATCCCCAGCCTGACGTACACGGGATTGCCTAACATAATATCCTTCGCGGTCTAGTCATACCTGATAATAACATATGACAATAAAATAAATATACATATTTATATGATAGACATCACAAATTTTTGAAAAATATCATAGTCACAAAAGTGTCACTAAAGTGTCAAATATGATGATAAAACAAACGTACAGATTTAATCCTTTTCTGAAAATTCATCTAGTTCGTTTAGCTCATCATCATCATCATCATCATCATCTTCTTCTTCTTCTTCTTCTTCTTCTTCTTCTTCTTATTCTTCTTCCTCCTCTACATCTTCACTTTCATCTGCATCTTTCTCTTCAGATAATTCTACTTCTTCTACACAATTAGATGTGTAATGAGGAACTTCCATCGTGTCCACTTCTATAATATTTGTTACAAGAGGTAGTTCATCCTCTTGATAAGCTATATCGTCAACCTCAAAGGTATTTCTAGCTTTGGTCTTGCATACTGCCTACCAGTCCGACCTTGTTGTTTCCTATTTAGAATAACTTGTGAAGTACACGAGCTGAGCCTGACTTGATATGACAAATGGTTCGTAGGCTTGATATCGACGCCGATAGTTTATATCCACAAGACCGTGCTTGTCTACTTTACAACCTTGACCTTCAATCGGATCGAACCATTCACACCTGAATAACACAATCTTAGCAGGCTCTATTCCATAACTATATGTTAGCTCCACAATCTCTTGTAGGACGCCATAGAAATTGTTGCCCACATCAACATCTTTGTAGATCGAAGATTTGATACACAAACAACTATTTTTGGTAGAATTGAGATCCACAAAGTTGTCTCTGATCGGACAAGTTGTTGACTTGAACCTAAACACATTCACAGAGTAGCTTGGCCATATTTTTGCAGCATAAATTGGTCCCTTGGCTAGCGTTCTAATAGACTCATTCTCAAGTCTTGCGTATGGACGATCGACCTAAATACCACGAAAAAATAAATTAAGCTCATTTTCAAGTGCATATACAGAAAGGTAATTACAGAGTTCTCAAGTCTTACATATGCACTCAACCATGATGGAAAATAACGTCTCATTTCTTGTTCTAGTTCTTCTTCTGTTATGTGTGGCCTACCTGACCTCACATCATCATTAAATATGCTAAAAATAACATCGTTCAATTAATGTAATAGTATAATAATCAACACTATTAAAATAATGTAGACGTATTAATTACTTACCCCTCCAGTTTCTCTACTTTATCATCGTCGCAGTTGAGTAATACATACACCTGAGCAGCCCTTAGCTCATCATCGTTCAGATATCTCTTCTTCATTTTACCCGATGGCTTTCCTGGAGCATTGAATACCTTCAGTATTGTATCATTACATTCATGATCTCCGTCGTCGTTTCTGGAAGCTCTCGTTCTATTAGTTGCAACATGAGACTTGAAATACATCGAATAAAACTTTGTAATCTCCTCGAGAACATAAGCTTCACAAATAGAACCCTCGGCTCGTGCCTTATTTTTTACCTTTCTTTTTAGGTGATTCAAGTGTTGCTCGAACGGGTACATCCATCGATATTCGACGGGTCTGTAGAAGCATAGAATTTTAGGACTAGAAATCCTATGCGCCTAAACATCACATGCGCCAGGGAGCTCAGAGGAAGTACTTGGCACAACAAAGCAAAAGTATAGACATTAAAAGAGGATTTTTTTATTTCATATAAAAATCTATTACATGTCTTAAAAAGAGCTGTACAAAGGAGAATTTCTACAAAAAAAGGACCCTAAGTCTACAGCTAGGCGCAACAACCACCATGCGCTCTCAAACAGGCGTATCCCACCATGCGCTCTCAAACAGGCGCATCCCGCCATGCGCTCTCAAACAGGCCATCTCGCCATGCGCTCTCAGTCAGGTGCATCTCTTCAGCAGCTCAGTTATGTGCATCCTCAGATTTGTGCATCCCTTCAGCAGCTCAGTTATGTACATTCCTTCAGCAGCTCAGTTATGTGTCACCCTTCAGGGCCCCACAGGCGCATCGTGAAGTCTCAGCATATGTGCCATCAAATGCTTCGACTAATAAAGCATTTATTGAGCAGAATGAGGGTAGCAATCAACCCTCTAGCTGGAGGAAGAGCTCCCCAAACCAAGAAAGAGGAGAGCACCACAATCAACCTGCGGCTAAAGAGCAGCTTTCAACCCAACCAGAATGGGCAACACCCACTCTAGCGGGAGGAGGAGCTCTCCCAAAGCCCAAGGAAGATGATCGGAGCACCGCAATTCTGATCTGCGGCTCTTCCAGCATAACGAAGACGAGGCTCGAGCATCCCGATCTTTGGATGCAACAGGCACCTTCCGCCTGCCTCAGAATCCCTCGACTTTGACTTTTAGATGTAATAGTCACCTTCAAGTGCATCAATAAAGACAATGTGTCGTATCTTCACCCTCGGGAGCATCTCATCAATAGAATATGCTCGAGCAAACAAGTTCATTTCGAAAGGATGTGAGAGAACGAGAAGCAAACCCTCTCCATGCCACTATTTATAGGCCGAGAAAATCAAACCCACGCGCCAAGTGGCTGGCTCTCCGAATCCCGTGCAATGAATTTACATTGATTGGTGATGAACCTGACACTTCGAATTCAGCCAAGTCAAAGACGGCTATTTAAAGCACTCGAAGAACGTAACAGTCGAGCCCATAAAGACGTGTCATGCAAAGCGGATGCGCCGGCCAGACCGCGCATCGTACTTACGCGCCCAGCTCCCATCAGCCTAATAAGGATGCGCCACCATGCGTCCCCATATGCTTAGTAGAACGCCGATCGATGCGTCCACTCAACAGCCCATCACCTGTCAAGAACATTAAATGCCGAAGTCTGACAAAGTTGGCAGCACGTCCCCCGAGGACTGAACAGTTGACAGCTTTTTCAAAAGACGAAGCATCGCCGACATCAGCACCATCATTACTCCCCTCCGACGGTTACAAGCCACGTGGCCGCCCAGCCATCTCGTATGCTCCTCCACAGTCATGCTCCTACATCTCTCTATGTGCCTCAAAAGCCATGTGTCTCAGACTTTTCTCTGATCCCTAAAGACAGAAGTTAAGTCACTACTGAAGCCCCGCATGCGCCTCAAAAGCTATATGCCCCGACTGGTTCGTGACTCCTAAAGGTTACGAGCCAAAGCCTTCTCATGTGCCCAATCCCAGGCGCATCCTATCAGATCACTCTGCACCAAATTCGAGATCTTCGAGCCATGGACCTACGACACGCGTCCTTTGACTTGATTCAGCCTATGAAGGGGTGCTAATCACCCAAGATCTCAGCAACTGAAAGATCCTCTCTATTGCTACGTGTCAGCTCCGTCGCAGCCTATAACAGCAACAAGAAGGGTTCAACTCCTCAATCAGAGCGCATCGCCCATGCGCCTCCATCTGCAACCACCACGTGGCTTCTCCGCGTACGGGCGCATCCTATATGCGCGCATGAGCAGCTAGCCTGCAAAGCTATAAATAGAGGGATCACTTCCTTCTAACACACAGGGACAGACACATCGTACAACCACCAACAACATATAAAGAGAGGCAGATACAGACACTCAACGTCTTCTTCCTCTCCGCAAGCTCCGGCACCCAGAGCAACTCAGACCTTCAGAGAACCAAGAACCGTCGTCAGATCGTCAACAGAGTCAACGTATTACCACTCGCTCCATCGACACAAGGGACCCAGATAAACAAAAGTGTACTCCTAGGACTACGTCTAAGTCCTACATTGTAACACTGTTCTGTTTGTATTAAAATTACATCCAAAGATTTTAATGGCAAACAAGCTGGCGACTCTGCTGGGGACCTCTTTCTCCTCCACCGAGAAAGCTGTGTCACAATTCGACGACGTGAAGGTTGGCTCCTCCCATAAGATGCTGGTCGTACGCCTCAATCAACAGGCATATGAGGAGTTCATCTCTGAAGGCAGTGCGAGTCCTTCGAAGCGGCTGCCGAAGCCGAAGAAGACTCGTCAGGTCTGGGTGCGCAAGGTCGACGCCTCTGGCACAACCACCGAAGGGGATGCGCCAATACAGCCTTCCCTTCCTGCTGACGTCCTCAGCAGCCAAGATACGTCCAATGGTGCAGCACATCTCTCGGGAAAACGTGCGGCTGACCACATTCCCCAGCCATCTCCCTTTCAGGCGAGGAAGATGCGTCGACGGAGCAGGGGCGCAGCTAATGCCCTGCGCATCACCTCTGATATGCCACAGAAGGTCTCTGTCTTTGACAGACTCACTCGCTGTAGTGGTGAGGAGAATTTGGACTATGAGTACTATGCGCCCCAGTGGGCTGGTACGAAGAAGTCCAAGGCAGCACGGGCCATGCACCTCAAACGTGCTATACCGGCAGCAAATCAGAAGCATGCGCTCACAATCATGCGCGCTGCTGATGGTAAGCTGTATAAGGTCGACCCGGGTGCTTCTGCGCCAGAAATGGGTCGACCTTCAAAGTCCTTGTCTCACTTTGGCGCATCTATTGCGTTCGTAACCAAGTCGACCAAGGCAAACCCTGTGGTCTTGAACTCCCGCGCCTCCTCTGGTTGTGCGTCTGAGGTTCGTTCAAGTTACTGTAAATGTTGTTCCCCTACTACTGATCTGAGTACCTGTTTGGTGTTGGATCAGGGGGCACAGCATTCACTTGACCACCCCGGCGCTTGGCCTTGCCATGCTCCTGATAGGGGTGCGAAGGTGGCACTCTCCTCCAACGATCTACGTAACGTGATCACTCACAAACGGCGGTCAGGAGAGTCGACTGACAAGCATAATACGTCCCTCACAGGGCATGCCTGTGCTGTAGTCACCATCAACTATTGTTACAAAATAGCAGTCCCACCACCAAGGCAGTCAGTGTTCCAGCGGCTGCAATCATCAACACCTCTCCGACGTCACCTCGGAAAGAAGGTGTCAATTGAAGAGGAACCAGAACTAAAGGTTGCTTCATGCAACGTAATCTCTAATTCCTCATCAATCCGAAAGGCGACTGGTCATTCCTCGTCCTCGTCCAAAAGCCAGCCGAGGAGAACCAAGACAACAGTTCCATCCTCCGGAGTGTTCGAAGGCACTCGGGAGAGAAAGAAGATCCTGGAGGAAGTTGGAGGTAGTCAAACCCTTGTTGATCCTCCTTCTGAAGACGAAGATGTCCTCCAAAGTGTTTGCCATTAAAATCGTTTGATTGCAAATCTTAATACAAACAGAACAGTGTTATAATATAGGACTTAGATGTAGTCCTAGGAGTACACTTTTGTTTAATCTGGGTCCTAAGTGCCAATGGAGCGAGTGGTAATATGTTGACTCCGTTGACGGGCTGACGACAATTATCGGTTCTCTGAAGGTATAGATTGCTCTGGGTGCTGGAGCTGGCTGAGAGGAGGAAGACGTTGAGTGTCTGTATCTGCCTCTCTGGTGATCTCTGTCTGGATTGTTCGTATGTATGTCTCTCTGTGTGTGTATAAGGAGGGGATGATTTCTCTATTTATAGCTGGACAGGTTGGCTGCCCATGAGCGCATATGTAGGATGCGCCGGTGCGTGGGGACGCCACGTGGAGGTTGCTGATGGAGGCGCATGGATGATGCGCCCTACTCGCGGAGTTGAATTCTTTATACTGCTGTTGTGAGTCGGCACGTAGCAGAGGAGAAGATCTTTCTGTTGCTGAGATCTTGGACGAGTTGAGTCAAAGGACACGTGTCGTCGACCCATGGCTCGGAGATCTCTGATTTGGTGGGATGCGCCTTGGATTGGGCGCATGATGAGATTTTGGCTCGTGACCTTTAGGAGTCACGAGCTGTTCTGGGCGCATGGCTTTTGAGGCGCATGCAAGCGACTTTCCTTCTGTCTTTCGGGATCAGAGATCAGTCTGGGCCGCATGGCTTTTGAGGCGCATGCAAAGCTTCAACTGGAGACTCTTCTTCTGTCTTTAGGGATCAGTGAAGGGTCTGAGGCGCATGGCTTTCGAGGCGCATGCAGGTTTGGGCGCATGGCCGCGGAGGCGCATGCAGGTGGTCGAGTGGCCACGTGGCAGTAGCCGTCGGGATAGAGTCATGATGATGCTGGCATTGTGGACGCTTCGTTTTCTGCAAAAGCTGTCAGCCGTTCAGACTTGGGAAGGCGTGCTGCCAACTCTGTCAGTTCAGCATTTAATGTTGGTGACATTCGATGGACAGCTGAGTGGGCACGTCGGTTGACGTTCCACTAGGCGTATGGGGGCGCATCCCCTTTGATGCGCTCGGTACAGGGTGCATCTGTTTGAGAGGTATGATGCGCTGACCAGCCGACGCATCCGACACGTCTTTGATGATGCGGCTGTTTCGCTTCTCGAGTGCTTTTAATAGCCGCTTGGCTGTAGTCGAGGCGTCCGGTTCATCCATTTAATGTGAGTTCATTGCTCGGAACTCGAAGAGCCATCCACTTGGCGCATGGGTTTGATCTGCCTGGCCTATAAATAGTGGCATGGAGAGAAGGTTTGCCTCTCATTCCCTCACGTCTTTCCAATATGAACTCAGGCTCTCGGGTGCATTCTGTTGACGAAGTGCTCCCGAGGGTGAAGATGAGACGCCATGTTGTCATTGATGCTCTTGAAGGTGACTGTTACATCCAAAAGACGGAGTCGAGGGCTTCTAAGGCAGGCGGAAGGTGCCTGTTGCATCCAAAGATGGGGATGCTCGGGCCTTGTCTCCGTTATTCCGGAAGAGTCGTAGATCGAAATGGCGGTGCTAGGTTCTCTCTTCCTTCAAAGTGGGTGTCGCCAACTCTGATTGTGTTGAAAGCTGCCTTTCGCCGTGATTTCGATCACGGTCTTCCTTGGCCTTTGGAGGCTCTTTCGAAGCCTCCCCGGGCCACAGCTTTGCGGTGCTCTTCTCTTCCTTGGTTCCAGCCAGAGGGTTAAATGCTTTGTGTATCGAAGCGTTTATCAGGCGAGCCTGGTTGGAAGAGCGGCACATAACTGGGCTCTGCTCGGCCAGGTGAGCCTGGTTGGAAGAATAACTGGGCTGCTGAAGGGATGCACATAACTGAGCTGCTGAAGAGATGGCGGGATGTGCCTGGTTGGAGGCGCATGACATCTGCTGCGCCTAACTGGCAGCGCATGGTGACTGGCAGCGCATGATGACTGCTGCGCCTATCTGGAGGCGCATGGTGGCCGCTGGCTGTAGACTTAGGATCTTTCTTTTGTAGAAATTCTCCTTTGTACAACCTTTTCTAGACATGTAATAGACTTTTATATATAAATAAAAAGTCCTTCTTTAAATGTCTATGGTTATTGACTTTGCTGTGAAGTGTTCTGTGCGAGTCCTGGCGCATGTAGTGTCTGGCGCATGGTCTTTCTGGTTGTGAAATTCCATGCTTCTACACAAAGCACAGCTGGGGTGGATCTTTATCTTGGAGACGTAGTCAGCCTCCCAGACGTAGCTAGCCTCCCGGACGTAGCTGGGGGTAGTCTGGCCCCTGTGGACCTGTGCCTCGAAGACGAAAAAGTCCTCCAAGACAGAACTGGGGGTAATCAGGCCCTCACGGATACTTCTCCCGAAGATGAGGGTGTCCTCTAAAACATAGTTAGGGGTAGCCAAGACGGAGCTCTAGGAGAGGCAAATTCCCTACAAGAGAGTGAGGCCGAAAGCGAAGCCTCAACTGACCCATCCACTTCCAGCCGTGTCATGACAGTATACATGACTGGGGGTGATGCCAAGCGAGATGCACCGCCAGCAGACCTCGCCCAGCGCATGGATACCTTGGAAGGAGGACTCAAAACCCTCTCTGCCTCCATGCAAACATTGACTCAAGCAGTGTTTAAGATACGATCAGCTTTAGCCAGAGCACTGTCTACTAGTCCTGACCCCGGGGCCAATGGAGAATCAAGCGTATCCCTTCAACGGGTATCCTTGGATACAGATCGTCGCGACGCACCACAGACGTCGGAGCCCTCAAATGCTCAACTCCAGGCGGTACCACCTTTCCCGACTCCCAGCTCCACGGAAGACATGGTGGAGATGATCAGGGACTTGCGCGAGCGCTTCGAGTCCAAGAACAGGCAAGAGGAGCGCCAGAAGATGGGGATCCCCCAACCCTATCCCCTCGAATGGAACAAAGTTTTATCCTCCTAAGTATAAACCGTAAACATTGACGCCGTACCATGGGAAGGACTCTCCGCGTCGCTATCTAACGTACTTCCAGTCCCAAACGGGACATCTTTCGAAGGAGGACGCACTATTCACCAGCATATTTGTCGGGGCAGTGAAAGGAGTGGTGTACGACTGGTACTGCAGCCTCCCCGATAACTCTATATCTTCCTTCGATGACTTGACGCATCTTTTCCTCGACCGTTTCTACGACGGAGAGAAGGACATGATAATGGCGTCCCTCATAGAGATACGCCAGAAGGAGAAGGAAACAGTTCGAGTATTCATCGAACGCTTCCGACAGGCCTGCTTCAGACTGCCCCCGGGCATGCCAGAACATGCACTCCTCTCCTCCTGCAGCATGAATATGCTGCCTGCAGTCAAACTCTGGCTCAACTCCACTCCTCCTCCCGACTGGAGTTCCTTGATCATCGAAGCCGAAGCAGCAGAAAAAAAGGCGTCCAATGCTCGCCTTCTGGGAGTTAGTTTCCCTGCCTTTGAGGACAAGGGGAAACGGCCTGCAGCCAACAACCCCGGACGAGAGACAAAGGGGAAACAGGCGTTGACTATCAATGCCTCCAAAGGTGCATCAGCACCTACTCAGAAGCCTCCACTTGCACCAAGGCTAAAGGAGGTTTATTCTTTCAACGATGAAGACACCCTGCAACTCTTTGAGATACTGAAGCAGGGTGACAAGATCAAGTTGCCGGACCCAAAGCATCCCGACGAGGTAGGAAAAGTGGACAATTCGAGGTACTGTCACTACCATCGGTTTGTCGAACATCCAACTAAGGACTGCCACGTCCTCAAAAACTACATCCAGTGCATGATCAATGCGGATGTAATCTCCGTCGGCTACGAGGAAAAAACGGTCTCGGCCAATCTGGTGTCACTCCAATTTGGCACCTTGCCGCCAACCACAATGCAAGATGGCGTCGTCCCCATCCCAAAGGCGACAATGGAGGTGGTCAATCTACCACCTATTCGTGATAACGTGAGTGGACTCATCCCACTCACCACATCTCGGGAAGAGGTCTTATGGGTTCACCCTGATCTCGTCTCCGAGGTTACTCAACCGGAGGTACGCTCTGCCTCCAAAACTAAGGGCAGAAAGATCAAGTCTTGCCGCATGGTCTCTTCCTCTGCGGAAGAGGCACTTCCTGTACAGACGCGTTCACATCAGAACCCGCAACCTGACGAAGCTGCCGTCGAGGTGGTGCCTCCTTGCACCATCCCTGCTGCCCAGAAAGAGGGCCCATCTAAGCCCCCAGCAGCCAATAAGCAGAAGCATGTAGAGGCCCGTTTTGACAAGCCTCTGCGAAAGGAGAATGCTTCAGGGCTAGCCAAGCCCCACAACTTCGACATACTGGAACAACTGGCCAGTACTCCTGCCCGCCTATCTCTGTTTGAGCTTCTTCGCCTTTCTAAGGACACTCGTGAAGCTCTCTGTGAAGCTCTGAAGGATGCTGAGTCCTTCATCAGTCAGGTCAAGCAGCCTGAAGATCTTCCGATTACATGTGCGCACTGTCATTGTGCGGATAAAGTTATCCCCAACATAACCTTCACCCTACAAGACATGCTGCTCAAGCACAACCGACACAACCGGCCTCTGTACTATACAGGGTATATCAGTTCCGTCAAGGTGAAGCCGATTCAAATCGATCCAGGGTCTTCCCTCAGCATCATCCCAAAAATGCTGCTCTCAACACTGGGGATCCCAATGTACCGACTGGCGCCTTTCAACACAACAATCAGTGGCTTCAATGCCAGCAAAAGCGAGCCGCTGGAAAAAATACGGCTGAAGTGTCATATTGGTAACCTCAGAACTGTGGTCACTTGTTATGTCGTAGACGTTGATGTCAACTACAACCTCCTACTAGGTCGTCCGTGGCTGCATGAGTACATGGTGGTGCCATCTACACTCCACCAATGTATGAAATACGTGTCCACCAATGACATCATCAGGACGGAGTTCGCGGACATTGACCCTTTCAAGGGGGTTGAAGCCTACTTCACTGATTCCACCTTGTACAAGTCACTTGACAAGGAGGAAGCCAATGATGCTGACGATGAAGCAGAAATGGTAGCAGAGCCCGACATGGAGCCAGAGATGATTCCGGACGCTCCTTTAAAAATTCGACTCAAAGGGAAGCCGCCTCAGACGTTGCCTCCCATGAACATCAAGCTACCCGAAAAAGCACCAACTGCTCCAGGTAGAACACCCACTGAAGCTTCCTTGAAGATACGGCTCAAGGAAAAGCCGCCTCAAACATCGGCTCCCCTTGTGGCAAAACTACAGGGGAAGGCACCAATCACTGAAGGCGCAGTTGAGGCACCTCTGAAGTTTCGTCTAAAGGGCAAGCCGCCGCAATCATCCGTCTCATCCAAACTGCCGGAGAAGGTCCACATAGCCCTCTCGCACCCCAAGATCAAAGCTGTGGTATACTCTTCCGATCCAATCCCAGTACTCACAGATGAAGAGCTAGGGGAATATATCTCTGCTGATGTAGATGCACCCTCTTTGGACAATGTAATCCCGTGGGACAAAATCTCGTATTTCATCAATAATAGAGTGTCTTTTAATTATTCTAGTCTTCCACATTGGAATGCCATGTATACATTAGATAACGCTCTACGGTCGTTGCAAACACAAATAACGATCGTCCATCATGTAAATCGAGTAGTCCCATCCCAAGGGGTCTGTTTTATAGTCCCACCACGGAATCGAGACGAAGAATCCATCATCTTCGGCAAAGTCGAGCGTCATCAAGACCTCCCGCCACTCGAGCAAGAACCAGATACCGGTAGAATACAAGTCTATCGGTACACGGACAAGGCAAAGTACCTCATCCAAAAGATGGGTTACGACCTAAAAAGCAACAAAGGCCTGAACTACGGCAAGGGTCGACGTCTTCCTCTCCGGCTTCCAACTCCTAAAGGAAAGCCGCAGGACTACTATCATTGAACTAGACGGGGGGTGGGCTATGTCACGCCACCGTCAACTCCAGAGAGTTCGGAGGCAAAAGAAGTAGAACATTCTCATTCATCTGAAGCATCAACCTGGGATTCCGATACCAGTATCGGATCGGTCTTCAAGAAAGTGCTATCAGCCAACATGACATCTGTACAATCTCAAGAAAATGAAGGCGAAGACCAAATGCCAGAATTCTTCGAAGAAGAACCCTGGGCTCAACGTCTAGGAGAACAGTAGGAGTCTTGTTTTGAATTACGCGAACCCCCTACTGAAGACGAAGTCGAGCATATCGACCTTGGGGATGGATCTTCTTCCAAACCCATCTTCATCAGCAAAAGCCTAAAAGGAGAAGATCGGGAATCTTTAATCTAGCTGGCTAAAGAATATATTGATGTCTTCGCTTGGAGCTACGAAGATATGTTGGGACTTGATCCCCAGATCGCGATGCATAGGCTTAACATCTTACCTGATGCCAAGCCTATAAAGCAACAACAGCGACGTTTTCGTCCTGGCATCATGAACGCTATCGATCAGGAAGTAGACAAACTCCTGACCAGCAGATTTATTCGTGAAGAACAACACCCGGATTGGGTGGCCAACGTCGTCCCTGTCACTAAGAAGAATGGGAAGATACGAGTCTGTATCGACTTCAGGGATCTCAACACTGCTTGCCCGAAGGACGAATTCTCGCTTCCAATCACCGACGTGATGATCGACAACACATGTGGCTTCGAACGCATGTCTTTCATGGACGGGTATTCGGGCTACAACCAGATCAAGATGTTTCTCGATGACGCAAAATACACGTCATTCAGGACTCCGAATGGGGTCTTCTACTGCACAGTGATGCCCTTCGGCTTGAAGAACGCTGGTGCGACATACCAACGAGCTATGAGCACCATCTTCCGTCAGCATTTTTGCAAGACAGTCGAATGCTATATTGATGACATCGCAGTCAAGAGCCGTCTCAAAGGAGATCACCTACAAGACCTTAAGACAGTCTTCGATCTCATGCGAGCGCATCAACTTAAGATGAACACCGCTAAATCCTTCCTTGGGGTTTCTAGCAAAAAGTTCTTGGGCTTCATTATCACGGCGAAAGGCATTCATGCCGATCCCGAGAAGAACAAAGCCATCCTTGATATGGACCCTCCGAAGAACCTCCGAGAACTTCGAGGCCTGCAAGGGCGTCTGGCGTACATCCGGATGTTTATAGCAAACCTTTCCAGAAAATGTCAACCCTTTACCTAGCTCATGAAGAAGTGAATCTCTTACGTCTGGACAGAGGAATGCTAAACCATTTGTCCTCTACGTTCGTGCCATGGATCATTCCCTCGGCACTCTGCTTGCTCAGAACAGCGATACATGCTATGAGCAAGCTATCTACTACCTCAGTAGAACACTGATCGGGGCCGAACACCGGTACAACCCCATTGAAAAAGAGTGTTTGGCTTTGGTATTTGCCATCCAGAAGACTCGCCATTATGTCTCGGGCCAGACAATTCATGTCATCTCCCGAGTCAATCCACTCAGAGTTCTCATGACGAAGCCAGGGTCATTAAATTCCCGGCTAGCTACATGGGCAATCCTGCTGACGCCATACAATATGGTGTTCGTTCCACAAAAAGCCGTCAAGGGTCAGGCTTTGGCCGACTTTTTAGCTGCACACCCCATCCCAGAGTCCTCAAGACTCTATGAAGACATCCCGGATGAGGTCCAAGAATCAAACGTCACTGAAGAAAGCTCCGTCTGGCAGATATTTTTCGATGGCGCTTCAAGGACAGGCCCCAAAGGCCAAATCATCGTAGGTGTGGGGGTAGTCCGGGTCTCCCCCGATCAGCTGGTCATCCAGCGTGCCTACTTCCTTTCGAAGCCGTGCTCCAACAATGTTACCGAGTACAACGCCCTCATCATGGGACTCCAGCTGGCGCAACAGCTGGATGTGGATCATCTGGAAGCCTACGACGACTCAAAACTCGTCGGTAACCAGGTCAGAGGGCAATACGAAGTTCGTCATGAAGATCTGATTCCTTACCATGAAGTTGCATTGAACATCATTTCAACCTTCACCAAGTTCTTCATCGGACATGTACCTCGTTTACAAAATCTGGAGGCTGACGCTCTGGCTGGCCTAGCAGCCTCATTGGCAGCATCCTTCGGGACTCAACACTACGTCACGGTAGTTGGTCGAGACTTGGTCTGTCCTAAAAACAACCTTTGCTCGCAAATGGCCCATGCCATGTCAACAAGTGCTGGTGTTAGTGTCCGAGACTGGAGGTTCCCGTTCATCGACTTCGCTGTCTACGGAATTCTCTCGGAGGACCCGAAAGAAGCCGTCTCAGTCAGGAGGTGCTCCCTTCGATTCTATTACGATACAGCTACTAAAATGCTGTACCGACGCTCCTACGATGGACTTCTCCTTCGATGTTTATCCAACAAAGAAGCAGCCGAATCCCTTCGAGAAGCTCACGATGGAACCTGCGGGGCCCATCAACCTGGCCCTAAGTTGCAGGATCGACTGTGACGCATGGGCTACTACTGGCGAACCATGGCAGCCGACGCTGTCGACTATGCTAAAAAGTGCCATGCGTGCCAGCTTCACGCTGACTTCATCCATACACCGTCAGAACCACTACATCCTACGGTCATCTTCTGGCCCTTTGAAGCTTGGGGTATGGACGTTGTAGGACCGATCACCCCTCCGTCATCAAGGGAACACTGCTTTATCATAGCCATCACCGACTACTTCTCCAAATTGTCACGACCCACACCCAGTGTGAGGGCACGAGAAGTAACGAACGCCCAGCCTATGCCGCAGTGTCGGCGGTAGAACGCTGTCCTGAGTCACCATATCTAACATAATCTAAATGAACTATGAATAGAGAGTAAAATAATACGTAACTCAATCACAATACTAAGATGGAATAGAAGAAGGATCTCAAGAAAGTCATAATAAAAGTATAGGTATAAACCACCAAAAGTATCCCAAGTACAACCCACAAAAGTCTCAAACAGAAAATACAAAATAAAGTACTAAGTCTTAGCTAGACTATGGGCAAGTCCTCAACGACTGTAGGATCCTCCTGTGGGTCCACGTCGCCAGTGTCATTTAAGCCAATGCCATAATAAGTAGGACAGTACTCCTCATCATCACCTGTAAAATTTTCAACATGCCCAGTCAGGACGGAACGAGCACATATCTCTCACAACAGTTCATATCAGGAATGGACATATAAAGCAAGCTATAGAAAACTATACATGAATCGCTGTAAAGAGAAATCAACAGGAGAGAAGATATAACCGAGATATAAATATGATAAATAAAGAACATAACCTTCTACGTGAAACTGAGCATGAATTGGTTATGTAAACAGCTTGGGTTGCACATGGATACAACTATAGAATACACATGGATAACTACTGGGGATAATGATCACATAACCAACTACACTCTTCCTGCCCCCAACCAATACACAAGGATCGAAGCATGTTATGTTATTGCACATGGATAACAACTACTGTATACATGGAGCTCATATGGTCATGAGTGTACATGAATAACATATGAGTGCACATGGATAAAAGTGAATACATGGAGTACATGATGACCATGATAAAGTACATGAAACATGACATACTCGATTTATCCGAGGGGATAACATCGCATGAAAAGATCCAGAGTGTACTGATCCGTGTGAACGTCGTGTCAGCATCAAGTATACTAGTCTATAACAAGAGTACATATCCAAAGAAGCATGAAAAGATCAGAGAATGTACTCGCTTGGCAATCCGAACTGCTGATGATGAAAAGTGACTGGACTGGAGTAATAAGATCCTATTTAAAACAACCACATGTCATAATACAGTCTAAAATATCATAAAGAAAGTCTTCCATGCAAATTCTACATGATTTGGGGCAATCTAAGTCAAAGTCAACCTTGGGTCAACTTTGGTCAACCAAACTAGTCAAACTAGGTTAACGTTAGTCAACTAGTCTATAAGTCCACTTTTAGTTCAATACTAGTCCTACATATCAATTGCCAATGCATCCTAATACCAAAATCCTACCAACTATTTAATACACTCAAAATTAGAATCCATCCTACCCTTCAACAACTCCTAAACTAATCAATAGGCTAAACTTGACATTACCAAACCTAACTAACTCTCAACTAACCACTACTTAACTTGGCATCCCTAAAATCAATCCTAAATCAGCTATAGGCATATCCTATACATCTTGATACCCTATATAGATATCTACCCAAGTGCCTATGGCTACCCAACTCAAACATAGCTTTCTCCTTGATACCACCAACATGAAATCTCCTATACTAATACCAAACTCGAGCATAACCTATACTCTATGATGCAAACTAAACAAGCAATCTCTTAGGTGTTGTTATAGGACCTGTGGGTTAGTGAATCACAGCAATTACATTTGAAAACAAAAAGGGAACAAGGTTCAACTCCTGAAACTCAAAAACTGAAACTAAAGTAAACCTTATACTATAGGCCAACCACAATTTGATCCCAGCCCTCTACTATTAAGCAACTAACAGGTATCTAAAAGAAGGGGTTAAATAGGACCTGAATATTGGGTTTTGTACAGGAGTTAATATCAAGGGTTTAAGAAATCTGAACAAAAGAGCTGAACAGAAAAGAGAAAACTGGGAAATAGGAAACCTGGGATCAAACCAAAACCCAATTTCGATTTCAACCTATTCTAAGATGCAATCTAACATGTAACACAAATGTGAGGTAATGTAGGATTTGCAGGCTTGGTTCTATTACTGAAATTAACATCAAATCGATGGAAACAAATCAATCTTCTGAAATTGAAAACTGGAAATCAACTACTAACCCGATACTCTAGGAAAACCCAAATTCAAACACAAAATCGATTACAACCCTTAAACCTAATCCGATACGTGTCCGATACACCTATCAAACGGACACAAAACTTAACCAAACTTCATGGGTGGGTCTAGGGTACCTAGATGCATGCTACTATGAAGAAAAATCAGAAGAAACTATAGAGTTTAGGTGTTTACCTATTGCGAGTTGAAAAATCAAGAAACTGACTCCTCGATCGATGAGACGGCCAGTTTCCACCGAGAAAATGCCTCCAACTCCTTGCTAGCAATGCTCCAGCAAATTCTCCTCCTTCCCATGATCACAACGCACTTCGTTTGAGGTAAAACGGAGGTCGGATGAAAAAGTTAGGGTTTTGGAGAGTTGGAAACTAGGGTTTTGTAAAGGGGGTGTCTATACCAATGCAATGCTTATATAGGAGATGGGGGTTTCCTGTTTTGGCCAGCCATAGGAGTCCTATTAGGGTTAGGGTTGGTTCATGGGCCCCTCTCTACTATTTAAGTTGAGTTTAAGTCCATTTAACAAAAGGCTAAAAGGCCAATTAATTAAATAGCCTAAAAAATAGTCAAATGGCCTTCTAGGTTGAACCAAAGCATAAAATAAATTCTAATTAGCTAGATGATCATCATAGGTCATGGTTAGTCTCTAATGTGGGTTTTCTAAAGTTAAATCAAAGGCTAATTAAATCACAAGTCAATAATATCTAGAAAATCACAAAATGACTAAAATGGCTAAAATAACTAAAATACCCTTATTTTAAAAAGTGGGTGTTACACAAATGGACAGAAGCAGTTCCACTGGCGAAAGTGAAAAGCTCCAGGGTGGTCAGCTTCATCAAGCACCATGTCATCTACCGTTTCGGGGTACCTCGGAGGATTATCCACGATAACGGTCCTTAGTTCATCAGCCATGTTTTCAGCAGATTCTGTAACAAGAATCGCATTCAAAACGTAGCATCAACCGCCTATAATCCGACAGCAAACAGATTGGCCGAGGCATTCAACAAGACTATCGTCAGGCTACTTAAAAAGGTCATGTCATCCAACAAACGCGACTGGGACAAAAAGCTCGACGAATGCCTTTGGGCCTACCGCACAACGGTATGAACCCCGACGGGCAACACACCATTCTTCCTGGTCTACGGGAGCAAAGCGGTACTGCCTCTCGAAATCCAGATACCCTCACTCCGTATAGAAATCACAAATCAACTCACAGAAGAAGACAATCAACGTCGCCGTCTGCGAGAACTGGAGGCACTTGACGAAAAGCATCTCCTAGCTCAACAACGCATTGAACTCTATCAAGCCCGTATATCACAGGCTTGCAACAAGAAGGTCAAGCAGAGGACTTTCCAGGTAGGCGACCTGGTTCTGGCAGTCAGGAGGCCGATGGTGTTGACTCACAAGTGGAAGGGACCTTTCATCATAGAGACGGTATACTCAAACGGTGCTTACCTCCTCGCCAAATCCAATGGGGACTTGTTCATGATGCCCATCAATGGCAAGTTCCTAAAGAAGTACTACTCTTGACATCCTTCAGATATGTACTTCTATCTTCACCCAATAAGGGAGTTTATGGACCCAATCATCAGGGCTCATATACAATTGTCATGCCCCGCTCCCGTAGGAGCGATCGTCCTCGCTAAGGCGTGATGCCGCACGGGCCTAGGTTGCGCCCGTGCAAGGCCAAGTCCAGAAACGGCCGATTTGAGCTAGGCCACAGAGTCGCACATAGTGTCTCCATTTGCAGCGGAAAGTAAATGAACACAAGTAGAAGCGAATTCAAACACTTTTATTGATATTCAAGAAGTTTACAAGCGGTGCTAGGCCGATATTACAAATCGCTCAAGCTCTCTCTCTGAAACATAAAAGGCGTGGCAAGTGGCTTACAACATGAACTGATTCATGGCGATGTTCCGATACATTATGTCCTGTATATGGTGCTCCAGCTCCTTGCAACGCTCCAAGGCCCTAGAGATAGCTCCGCGCCTTAGCACGTTCGAGGAAAGCTCCGCACCCGTCGACGTTTCCTGCTTCCTGCAAGCAGACTGTGGGGTTATCAGTACATTGTTATGCACTGGTGGGGAGGCTAGCTCACCCACAATGCTATCATTACCAAATACGTTCTATTTACTTTTATGCATCTCTATCATTAATTGTCTTTCTAATCTTGCCTTAGGATCAATTTTATGGCATATTTTATAGCCTATCTCGTGTTGCAAATTTTAAGTGTGGCATGGAAATACATGCATGACTTACCCATACTTATCGTCCGGTCTTCCCTGTCCAAAGTAAACCAAGTTAGTCAACAATTCATATGAAACAACTTAATATAGTTCGCGTAATATTCAGTGTTCAAGGGCATGTCCCTACCTCATGTCCTAGCGCGTCGTAGGCGTGTTTTCTAACTCGTTTGCTCGAAGTACTCTCGATCATTTTGTGTGTTATATTCAAGCCTATTCAGAAGGTGCTTTGCTCAGTTAACTTAGACTACTTTGATTTCAATACAAGGACTTGCACGTGGATTGCCACCAGCAAAGCCCACTTAAATCTATATGCACCGGTCGCTGGCATGTCAACCATTTTGGACATTTTCCCCTGTGGTATTCTCATTTACCAAGCGTGATGGCTGGTACACCTTGATAGACTATTGAATAACCGGCCCTACGTTTGGTTATGTGCCCAAGCCCGCACATTCTGTCCGCCCGTAGGCCATGATTTCGTCTAGGCCGGCCACGAAAACGTCGTTCGTTGCCCTTGGAATCCCTTTTCGCTCGTGCACGAGCCGTCCACGACCATTTCGTATTTTATTGTCATTTTAACTTAACGGCTATCTTTGAGCCATAGGCTAACCCTTAGCCATAATGCGTTATCGACCAGGTTGGCGTCCGTGCAGCGCGGGTAGCGAGCCCCGTTGCACGTGTCCGTCACACCTGTCGCTAACCATTCTTTTCTTTCTTATCTTTCATTCATTCATTCTTTTCTTTCTTTCACTTGTACGTTTGTTCATTGATTCATTTCATTCACTTATTCATTCATTCATTTATTTATACATTTTGCAACTCCCTGTGCGGGAGTCGCCTTGGCGACCCATCGGTCCCGTAGCCTTTCTATGTTGCTATAATCTACTCGGAACGACTATGTCGATAGCCTTCCGTTTTATTGTTGTAAACCATTTATTGTTTCATTGTTGAACGCAATGGGACTTGAACGTAAGCTTGTGCCTTAGCACGAGCGTGGAGTACGGTGCGAGATTTCTAACATTTTCTATATTCCTTTCCATATTCTATACAAGCATACAAGATGGGATTATTCCCTTAGCTAGGTGCGTTGAGTCATTTATTTATTAGCATGCGCGGTGTTGACGCCTAGCGATTCTAGCAATAGTGTCCATATTGTTATGTGTCTAGGCTAAGCAAAGACGGGTTCATCGGAGCCACCCACCTTAGCGATGTTCGCATCGGCCGAGCGATACTCCGAGTGCGCCTTTGAAAGTCTAAGTCTGAATTCATCTTGACGGCCAATGTAAGCCTTGTATCGATTCTTCATCAGGTCGATGCCAACTCTTCGGGTCGACGGCTCATTTGAGTCGTTGCACTTGCCGTTTGAATCGGCGTTCCGCTAGGGCAGAGCGGGTCATTACATAATATACCACTCAAAACAAGTCTCGTCCTCGAGACTTCCTGAGTGCGGGTCATCCTACCGTTCCTTTACTCCTCGCCGTGTGCATACCTTAGACAATTCTTATCGAATGGCTTTACCGTTCGATGGCATCGAACTATACTCGATACCTTTCCAAGTTCTGTGTCACATATGTTTGGTCGATTTTATTGAATGGCTTTTCATTCATTTCAGAGCTGATGGTGCTTATTCAATTATCGTGTTTCTTCGACTGGTTTCTATTTTGATGTATTATGGGATTGAAACAGTCGCACGGGGTGCGTTGTAATTTGTCAAATACGAGAGTCGTAGGTTGAGGTTAACTCACTCATTCGTTCATGCTCATCGCAACACCCACTTGCAGCTGCATTCGAGTTCATCATATCGCTGAGTTTGGATCGTGCACATATTCAAGGCATCCCCCGAATACGTACATTTCAACCAAGCTTAGCGATTAGCGAAGTCGGACAAGCTACTCGTGATAGTTTTGATTTGCCAATCGTTTTGCTAACTTCGATTTAAAACTAAACTTGTGTGCATCTCACTATCGTTTATCTCGGTCATCTAGATAATTCGATTCGTTTCTCAATCGTTCTTATCTACGAAATCAATATGATTTCTTTTTAGCGGAGTCGACCAAGTTTAAGCAATTTTCGTCCGATTTAAGACCAAGTATTTCAATATCATCGAGTACGTCTTCCAATCAATGATTCAATTCGTTATCCCAACTTTACTTACGCATCATCCATTCCTATCTTTTCCTTCGTTTAGGGCCAATCTTGCCGTCGTTAACGCACACTCCCAGTTCTCCGTCCTACTCTAAGTCTTGTTGCCAAAGTCTATCGTCCGTCTAACCAATACCGTAAATTCTATCGCACAGGTTCAATCACTCGACATAGGGTCGTCCGCCTATCCGCTAGGTCAGCTCACAAGGTCATAGTTACACGTCAAGTCCATTGCTTATCGTGCAAGGTCGTTGCACGACGCTTGCCCCAAATCCTATGGTCAAACCATTTGTTCGCTTGTACGGGAGTTTCTACCCAAGTTTGTTTCACTCAAATTTCTAAACATCAAGTAGTGTTCCTCCTATTCGCATCAACACATTCTCCGCTCCATGTCTGAGCTCGTTTAGGAAAGTCATCCTACGATAGGTTGTCCTCAATCAAATCCTTGATATGTCAATCTCGTGTGTCCGCACTAGCAATTACCATAGTCTATTTCTTCAAGTATGTTTTATATAATTCACCTATCCGTCCTATCCAATTCACGTAGTCGATCACAAGGTCGTCTAGCCTTGCAATATGTCGTACCCCGATCTCACGTAAGTCTGATTATCCACGGCGGACATGAATTACCATGTCAACATTCCCGCAGAATAATCGTCCTCATCGAGACATAACTCTTACGTTGCGTCAAGACTTGCTCATTTTCGATACACGGGTTTGGACTACTCAGTCCTCAAGTTTTCTCATTCTTCAATCGCAAGTCCTAACAATCCTCGAATCCACCTTCGCTTCAAACCACAAGTCGAAGCAATCAAAATTGCCATGCCATGATATTTTGAGTTCGACTATTCCCGCTGGACAAGAATCACCATGCCAACGCTCATGCAGAACGATCGTCCCAAATCCGACGTGACGCATGTGCGAGGCTGGAGTTGCGCTCGCGCAAGACAAGATCGTTGTCGTTGTGGTTATCACCGAACAATCAAGTCACTTTCCTCTCCAACCAACATTTATTTCTATCCAATCCCCAACATAGCATCCTTCGAAACAATAACTTCTAACATGGTCATCATTCATCGAATTAGAGTACCCCCGAGTTATCGTACATCGATCTTTGATACGCCTCAATACCATCGATGATGCACATAACCCGACGATCTTCCTTTTGCAACAAATTCCGAGTCGTGCAACTTAATTCCTCAATTCACGTTGTCTCGTGCTAACTCTTCATTGGGCAACATCTGTTCCAAATCCTTAGTCATCCTCGTATCTTCAAACCAACGTTTTTCATGCACGCTATCTTCCGATCGTGCTATCTTCGATCTCGTCCATGGGTATTTTACCTCAACTCAAGTTTCAATCCCTTCGACTAAATTTAAAATCACATGCACGATCTCCTATGTTTCCTCGATCAAGACCTCCATTCGTTTCATGATTCGCACTACGCATTCTTAATTCGTCCGAACGATATCTTGTTTGAGACTCTCGAAGTCGAGACCAACTAAGCGTTACTCATTCCAAGGCTTGCGCTATATCATCGCTTGCCGACATACTCGTTCTATCCGTATATCCTTTAGTCTCGCTCGAATAATTTCTATAACGTTCATACACCACTCAGGGTTTGAGCCACTCGACTAGTCATCGACACTCATTCTTATTCTTCTTCGAAGCCATCACATACACCACTCGGAGTCAAGTCATTCTACAAATCCTCAAAAGGTTATTCGACTTCCGATCGACATGTCCAATTACGCGTTCACTCATTCCTCAAAATCTAAGAACCATTTTCCCGTGTTCGCTTGAGCGCCGGTCAAGTAGCGTCTCTATCAACATACGTTCTAAGTCTCCCTTATTCTTGTCCGAGCGATAGTCGATCTCACTCGTAACTCGTTTGTACCATAAAGTCTAGGTGTGCGATACTCGGCACAACTTAGCCAAAAGGCTGCGTGCATAACCGTCTCGTTCGAACTATACTTCGATCTCGTGTACTCGTTCGCTATTGTCAGCGTAAGGTAATTCAAGCGTGTCTTGCATTTTGCTAACTCTCAGCATCGGTTCCTTCCGACTCAAGTACGTCGTGGTTCGGCACAAAGGCCTTCGCCTAGCGATCCCGTTCGATCGAGAACTTGTATGAGCTTTTGAAAATATTAGACTTATTGTATGGAACATCCCAAGACACAACGAGAGAGAGCGTACACTTCTTTATTTCCAACGAGCTTTCAAAATCGAGAGAATCGAATGAAGTCCAAGGACGTAAAGCCGTGCTCTGATACCAATCTGTCACGCCCCGCTCCCATAGGAGCGATCGTCCTCGCTAAGGCGTGATGCCGCACGGGCCTAGGTTGCGCCCGTGCAAGGCCAAGTCTAGAAACGGCCGATTTGAGCTAGGCTACAGAGTCGCACAGAGTGTCCCCATTTGCAGCAGAAAGTAAATGAACACAAGTAGAAGAGAATTCAAACACTTTTATTGATATTCAAGAAGTTTACAAGTGGCGCTAGGCCAATATTACAAATTGCTCAAGCTCTCTCTCTCTGAAACATAAAAGGCGTGCCAAGTGGCTTACAACATAGAATAATTCATGGCGATGTTCCGATATATTATGTCCTGTATATGGTGCTCCAGCTCCTTACAACGCTCCAAGGCCCTAGAGATAGCTCCGCGCCTTAGCACGTTCGAGGAAAGCTCCACACCCGTTGACGTTTCCTGCTTCCTGTAAGCAGACTGTGGGGTTATCAGTACATTATTATGCACTGGTGGGGAGGCTAGCTCGCCCACAATGCTATCATTACCAAACACGTTCTATTTACTTTTGTGCATCTCTATCACTCATTGTCTTTCTAATCTTGCCTTAGGATCAATTTCATGGCATATTTTATAGCCTATATCGTGTTGCAAATTTCAAGTGTGGCATGGAAATACATGCATGACTTACCCATACTTACCGTCCGGCCTTCCCTGTCCAAAGTAAACCAAGTTAGTCAACAATTCATATGAAACAACTTAATGTAGTTCGCGTAATATTCAGTGTTCAAGGGCATGTCCCTGCCTCATGTCCTAGCGCGTCGTAGGCGTGTTTTCTAACTCGTTTGCTCGAAGTACTCTCGATCATTTTGTGTGTTATATTCAACCCTATTCAGAAGGTGCTTTGCTCAGTTAACTTAGATTACTTTAATTTCAATGCAAGGACTTACACGTGGATTGCCACCAGCAAAGCCTACTTAAATCTATATGCACCGGTCGCTGGCATGTCAGCCATTTTGGACATTTTCCCCTGTGTATCCTCATCTATCAAGCGTGATGGCTGGTACACCTTGATAGACTATTGAATAACTGGCCCTACGTTTGGTTATGTGTCCAAGCCCGCACATTCTGTCCGCCCGTAGGCCATGATTCCGCCTAGGTCGGCCACAAAAATGTCGTTCGTTGCCCTTGGAATCCCTTTTCGCTCGTGCACGAGCCGTCCACGAACATTTCGTATTTTATTGTCATTTTAACTTAACGGCTGTCTTTGAGCCATAGGCTAACCCTTAGCCATAATGCGTTATCGACCAGGTTGGCGTCCGTGCAGCGTGGGTAGCGAGCCTCGTTGTATGTGCCCGTCACACCTGTCGCTAACCATTCTTTCCTTTCTTATCTTTCATTTATTCTTTCTTTTCTTTCTTTCACTTGTCCGTTTGTTCATTGATTCATTTCATTCACTTATTCATTCATTCATTCATTTATACATTTTACAACTCCCTGTACGGGAGTCGCCTTGGCGACCCATCGGTCCCGTAGCCTTTCTATGTTGCTATAATATACTCGGAACGACTATGTCGATAGCCTTCCGTTTCATTGTTGTAAACCATTTATTGTTTCATTGTTGAACACAATGGGACTTGAACGTAAGCTTATGCCTTCGTACGAGCATGGAGTGCGGTGCGAGAGTTCTCACATTTTCCATATTCCTTTCCATATTCTATACAAGCATACATGATGGGATTATTCCCTTAGCTAGGTGCGTTGAGTCATTCATTTATTAGCAAGCACGGTGTTGACGCCTAGCGATTCTAGCTATAGTGTCCGTATTGTTATGTGTTTAGGCTAAGCAAAGACGGGTTCATCGGAGCCACCCACCTTAGCGATGTTTGCATCGGCCGAGCGATACTCCGAGCACGCCTTTGAAAGTCTAAGTCTGGATTCATCTTGACGGCCAATGTAAGCCTTGCATTGATTCTTCATCAGGTCGATGCTAACTCTTCGGGTCGATGGCTCGTTTGAGTCGTTGTACTTGCCATTTGAATCGGCGTTCCACTAGGGCGGAGCGGATCATTACAACAATTCCCTTCCACAAAATCTTACGCTTCCGGAACCCAGCTGTTCCGTGGCGTTCTAACCTCCAATAGAAGGACAACCACGTCCATATTACCTCTGAGTTGTTCCCCTACACCCTACAAAGCGGACTCTTATGCTCCGTAAGACTACGCTACCCATCATGTTTACCACGTCCACATTACCTCTGAGTAAACATCCCGTACAGACAACCCCTTCGTTGCCGTACATTGATCGCAGAACTTCTACGTCCACATCACTTCTGAGTAGTTCCGTGTATCACCCCCCAGAGTCATTCCTACCACGTCCATAACATCTCTGAGTAGGGAGATTCTATCATTTGAATCCCATATTTGCCACGTCAACATCACCTCTGAGCAAACATGTCGGTTCCCTCGAACTTATTATCTGCACCTAAAAACTAAGGTGCGCAAAAGATAATAGGTCCACACAAATTATCAAGTTCATGACAGCAAAAATGAACACCACAAAGAAAAAAAAACTCTGTATTCTTTATTCAAAAATAAAGGATTACATCTCCAGCAAGAGTTGTAAATTATACAAAAAAAGAAGAGACTACAATCCCTAAACACCCCCGGGGTTGGCCGAAAGCTCTTCAATCCGACTCTTCAAGTCTGCCGCCCGAGTCTCTACGGTCGTCAGGACCCGGCGTTCGGCTTCTTGACGCATCATTTCTATGGCCTCAGGAGAAGTGTCGTCCTCGTGCTTCTCGTCCAACTGTTGCCGCTGCTGAGCCAGAGAAAGAGCCTGGCGGGTGAAAGCTGCTTCCTCCTCCTTAGATGCTACATGTTCAGCCTGGACTCGCTCAACATCTAATAAGAGTTAGGCCCGCTGGTCTTCAAGGAGACGAATCTTGGCATTAACCTCCGCTATACTAGCGTCCAACGCAGCTCGCAACTCTACCTTCTCCTGCGTGGATTGAGATAGCCTTTCCACCGCAGCCTCAGTTTCAGCCACCTCGCGTTCCCAGACACCCACGGTGGCCTAATAAGAGGACTCAGTCTCAGCGATCAACTTCTTCTTTTCCGCGTCTATCAGGGCGGAGAGATCATTTCGCTGAATACACTAAAACTCAGAAAGCAGCTGGTCCAGCTTAGCCACCGAGGCCTCCAGAATCTCGGCCATATGATCATGGCCCTGGTGGAGACGTATCAGACCGATGTGGGGAAGCGCCATAGATTTTGCCATTGTAAAACTCCCATTAGCGTTCATCACTGTCGATACACCCTTCTGCAGCATCTTATACACTTCCTCAATGATGAATTTTACGTACTCATCCGCATCCGCCAGCACTTGTGGTGTCATGGTAGGAGTTGGGGGAGCTGTCCTGGATGGCGGACCTAAAGAGGACCCGCCGACCTTAATCTGCGAGGCTGGAACGTTGACCTCAGCAGACCCTCCCGCATCAGGGACTTGAATTCTGCTACTAGCTCGAGATGCCAAGAGAGCAGAAGGAGTTGGGTGGGGTGTCGATATCGTCCCCCAAGTCGAAGAAGCAACATAGGGCTCCTGCACCAGCAAGCCCTTGCCCTTTTCCGTCTCAAGGGGATTATCGACATCCGGAGTCGCCTCCTCCACCACCAAGGCGCGACCTGTAACTAGCACAGAGCCTTCCTCTGGCAAGCTAGCGGGATCAGCTCCCGTTTCCTGGCGGGGCACGTCCTTTGGCGTCGGGCTCGGCAGACGAGTCTCCCCCTCCTTATCAAATCCCTCTTCAGGGATAGAATCTGTCGCTACCTCCCGGTCGACAGCCACCTCAGCCTCTACTGCTGAGCCTGGGGTAGGGCTCGACAACGCTACAGCCGACCTCCCCTCATCATGACAAGGAGGGGAATCAACCCTCTCCTCTGTTTCAGTCACGTCTGTTGCCCCCGCAACAGTCTCATGTATCTCTAGAGGAACGTCATCTGAAGACGACGAACTCCACTCCACTTCTTCATCTAGAAGCCCCGTGTCTGCTGGACCCTCAACGTCCAAGGCCCCCACGGTAGCTTGCACCATCTCAGAAACTGCTTCAACATCAGCTTCCCTTCCAACATAATTTGGAGATACTGAAATCTCCGTCGGAACGACATTGTCAGGATTCTCCCCTACCGGAGACATTAAAATCGGAGGAATGTGCTCGTCAGAAGAGCTTGCCTCCTCCTTCGGTTTACTGACGCCCGGTTTCGAAACCCGGGTCTTTTTCTTCAACGGTTCCTACAAAAGGAAAGCATATGTCACAAAAATGACAGAAGGAGCCAGATTATGGAAAATGTCTTTACCTCAACAGGAACAGATTCCATTGGCGTTACAGGCGGCACTCCTGTAGCCTTTGGAGTCGTCATTTTTCTCGGCCTTTTTAGTACAGACGAACCGACTTCTGCGTCAGCTCGCCTCTTTCCAGTAGGGGGATCTCCTCCCATTGAAGCTACAGCAGCAGCCCGATATCCTACCAACTCTGGTGGACGATATGACCGAGCCGCCACCAACATGTTCTTCGTAGCCTCTAGCTGAGTTCCAATGATGAAACTGGTCTCCCTATCATAATCAGGAGGCACAGTATTCATGGTGCAATACAGCTTAACGGCCGAATACATAATATGTGGCCGAGGGTTGCGAACTAGCGTATTGAAACAAACACCAGTACACCCGGCATTATAATATTGTCAACCCTGGGCTCCATCCAGTAAACTCCTAGCAAACCCTAGACTACTACTGGGGTTCCGTAACATTAACTGGGTGTAACCAAACTGTCGAGCAAACCGGCTTGGCAGAGTGATCGCATTCTTACCGGAGTCTTCCAAATCTTGGTCGGCCTCGAAATCTTTGAAGATGGGACTGACCTTGACGATCTCCCACCCCTGAAGAAAAGACAAGCCTCTCTTGCAGACGGGGACGCCGGTGTGCAACCACTTCCTCTTGTAGAAGCGGCGGATGAAGGCGTCGCCTTCAACATGATCCTCTTCCGGACCTGGACTCATCACGTTCGGGTGATGAAGAATCAACCATCCCATCAGATAATGGAATGGTAGCTCGGCCAGGGAAAGTTGTCGTTCCTACCTCTCCTATGGATCATATCATCCACAAAAGTCCTCAAGCCCCACAACAGGTTACACACCATCGCGGAGAGGAGAGCCAAAGGACGACCAAAAAATAATTTCACTGCTGGCAAAATGAGGTTCCGGTTTACCCTCTCTATAGAGCCAGATCCGCCCGAGAACACACAATCCCGGAGCCATATCATCAAGTATGCAGACAATACTGCCTTAGATGACATCCGGTGCACACAGTGCCAGAAACAGCTGTACGCATCTTTGCCACACTCATTTGAACGGGGGGCCCTCTCGTCCAGTCGGCTCATTTTGGAAGTTACTTCCGCGGGTTTTAGCCCCTGCGGAGTCGTAAACCGGATCTTTGAGGGGTCCGCCAAATCCTGTTTGAAGACGTAATCCCTCCAAGCAGTTACATGAGGCTGAGACTTGCCCTTGTCCTTCCGTTGCATCAGATAATGATGGCTCGCCACCTCTTTGAAAACAACCATCATCTCTGGGTCCTTCCTTTCCAGAACGATGATCTCTTCGTTTGAGGAGAAGTATTCCTCGTACGGTTCCGAGCCCCAGGGAAGCTTGGACACCTCGTACATCTCATGGAGAGCCAGTCCCAACTTCTCTACTGGAGTAAAGAAAGTGCCAGTCTGGTTATTGAACGTCTCCAAGAGCTCAAGAAACATATGCTTGTTAAGATCCACGCCGGCCTGTGTGGCACGGATAGCGGTCGTCAGCCCAATCTCTTTAAGCTCAGGCTTGAACTTCGATAACACCCAAAGGGTCAACTCGTCCTACTTCAGCACGTGGTGACACCAACCTTCAACCCTAAAGCTATCTTTCGGATACATAACCTTCGATGTTAGCATCCGATTTGCATAGATCGAAGCACTAAAGGCAAAGGTGTCATTAGGGACCTCACTATAAAGGCTCCCAGGACACAAAGTTCGACAACTGAATGAGGGACCGACTCACGAGGCGGCCAAGGTATCCCTTTGATTCGAAGTAACGTCAATCGAAAGAGTACCCCCCACTGCCCCTCCTTGAGAAGGAGTAAGTTCCGATGACATCCTTCTCTTGGAAGCTAAACGGTAGAAGGCCGTCAACAGCAATTGGCGTTCGAGTTGTCGCATGTACAGAGCCATGCCCTTCGCAGAGAAGAACCAGTCTTCCTTGATCTTCAGTATCTTCGCCTCGGTGGAGATCAGTCTGTCACCGAACAGAAAGGCAGGTTTCAAGAAGGTCACATCCTCGGACTTATCAGATTCCATCTTGTCGCTCTCCATCATACTCTGGAGGGAAACAGACGACTGATTCTGGATTTGCAGCATTCTCTCGGAAGGCTGATTCAGTAGGATAGCAGCTTTCGCAGGGTTAATAACTTCCTCGTCGAAATCAACTCCCATTTGACAAAGAGAAGCATCCAGAAGGACTTCATTCAGCAAAGGGATAGTCATCGATATTGACACAGCAAAAACAAAAGTCAGGCAAAAAGAAGACAAAGTGTGTCAAGCAGCCTGGCGCATCATCAGGGTTTAAACCCATGCGTATCAGCATTGAAGCTTCGGCACATCATCAGGATGTAAACCCATGCGCGATAACAGTAAAACCTTGGCGCATAATCAGGGCCTAAACCCATGCGCGTCAGCAAAATAGCCCCGATGCATCATCAGGACAGAAGTCCATGCGCGTCGGCGGCAAAGAGTTAGGGCACAACACTCAGCCATGTGCTCCAAACTCGTTTAAAAAGGAAGAAAGATGACACCCACCCGTCACCGTAGGCCGAACGTCGGCCGGAGTCGCAATGGTGACAAGAACGTCCTCCTCAACGAACTCCACAAGCTCCTTTCCCTTGCCATCACCGCCATGAGGAGTCTTGGGAGCCATTTCTTGAAAGAAGGAAGTTAGGGTTTTTCAAAAGAAGAACTCTAAAAAGAAAGAAAGGAAAGAGAGAAAGAATTCTCTCTCTCTTTATCTCACGCCTATTTATAGGCTCAATCGCACGCGTTAACCGATAAAGTGTGACCTCAGCCGCCGTCTCGGGTTCTGTGAGGAGATAACTGCAAAAAGATCATCATTAATCTTTTTGATTATCGAAGCGTTATTATTGGCATTAACTGAGAGGAGCATGCTCCCCGTCACTGATGCACAGAGTATCCATGCGCCCGAACAGGCATACCCCCAGTAGAAGATGCCACCATGCTTCTTATTCAAAGTATTCCAAAACTTGGAGAAAAGTTTTGAAAACTTTGAAGGGGGTCTTATAGAAGCATGGAATTTCAGGACCAGAAATCCAATGCGCCTAAACATCACATGCGCCAGGAAGCTCAGAGGAAGTACTTGGCACAGCAAAGCAAAAGTACAGACATTAAAAGAGGATTTTTTATTTCATATAAAAATCTATTATATGTCTTAAAAAGAGTTATACAAAGGAGAATTTCTACAAAGAAAGGACCCTAAGTCTACAGCTAGGCGCAACAACCACCATGCGCTATCAAACAGGCGCATCCTACCATGACCTCTCAAACAGGCGCATCCCGCCATGCGCTCTCAAACAGGCGTATCTCGCCATGCACTCTAAGCCAGGCGCATCTTTTCAGCAGCTCAGTTATATGCATCCTCAGTTATGTGCATCCCTTCAGCAGCTCAGTTATGTGCATCCCTTCAGCAGCTCAGTCATGTGCCGCCCTTCAGCGCCCCACAGGCGCATCGTAAAGTCTCAGCATATGCGCCATCAAATGTTTCGACTAATGAAGCATTTATTGAGCAGAACGAGGGTGGCAATCAACCCTCTAGCTGGAGGAAGAGCTCCCCAAACCAAGGAAGATGAGAGCACTACAATCAACCTGCGGCTAAAGGAGCAGCTTTCAACCCAACCAGAATGGGCAACACCCACTCTAGCGGGAGGAGGAGCTCTCCCAAAACCCAAGAAAGATGATCGGAGCACCGCAATTCAGATCTGCGGCTCTTCCGGCATAACGAAGACGAGACTCGAGCATCCCGATCTTTGGATGCAACAGGCACCTTCCGCCTGCCTCAGAAGCCCTCGACTCTGACTTTTGGATGTAACAGTCACCTTCAAATACATCAATGAAGATAATGCGTCGTAACTTCACCCTCAGGAGCATCTCATCAACAGAATGTGCTCGAACAAACAAGTTCATTTCGGAAGGACGTGAGAGAACGAGAAGCAAACCCTCTCCATGCCACTATTTATAGGCCGAGCAAATCAAACCTATGCGCCAAGTGGCTGGCTCTCCGAATCTCGTGCAATGAATTTGGATTGAATGGTGATGAACCTGACGCTCCGAATTCAGCAAAGTCAAAGACGGCTATTTAAAGCACTCGAAGAATAAAACAGTCGAGCCCATAAAGACGTGTCATGCAAAGCGGATGCGCCGGCCAGACCGCGCATCGTACTGACGCACCCAGCTCTCATCAGCCTCATAAGGATGCGCCCCCATGCGTCCCCATGCGCCTAGTGGAACGCCGATCGATGCACCCACTCAAAAGTCCATCACCTGTCAAGAATATTAAATGCCGAAGTCTGACAAAGTTGGCAGCACGTCCCCCGAGGACTGAACAGTTGACAGCTTTTTTAGAAGACGAAGCGTCACCGACATCAGTACCATCATTACTCCCCTCCGGCGGTTACAAGCCACGTGGCCGCCCAACCATCTCGCATGTGCCTCCACAGTCATGCGCATAAATCTCTCCATGCGTCTCAAAAGCCATGCACCTCAGACTTTTCTCTGATCCCTAAAGACAAAAGTTAAGTCACTACTGAAGCCCCGCATGCGCCTCAAAAGCCATGCGCCCCGACTGGTTCATGACTCCTAAAGGTTACGAGCCAAAGCCTCCTCATGCGCCCAATCCCAGGCGCATCCTATCAGATCACTCCCCACCAAATCTGAGATCTTGGAGCCATGGACCTACGACATGCGTCCTTTAACTTGATTCAGCCTATGAAGGGGTGCTAATCACCCAAGATCTCAGCAACTGAAAGATCCTCTTCATTGCTACGTGTCAGCTCCGCTGCAACCCACGACAGCAACAAGAAGGGTTCAACTCCTCAATCAGAGCGCATTGACCATGCGCCTCTATCAGCAACCACCACGTGGCATCCCTGCGTACAGGCGTGTTTGCCATTAAAATTGTATTATTGCAAATTTTAATACAAACAGAACAGTGTTATAATATAGGACTTAGACGTAGTCCTAGGAGTACACTTTTGTTTATCTGGGTCCCTTGTGTCGATGGAGTGAGTGGTAATGCGTTGACTCCATTGACGAGCTGACGACGGTTATCGGTTCTCTGAAGGTTTGGATTGCTCTGGGTGCTGGAGCTTGCTGAGAGGAGAAAGACGTTGAGTGTCTGTATTTGCCTCTCTGGTGGTGCGAAGTCTCTGTGTGTTCGTTGTATATTCTGTGCATTTTTTGTGCGTGGGTGAGAAGGAAATAATCCCTCTATTTATAGTTTTGCAGGCCGGCTGCTCATGCGCGTATGTAGGATGCGCCGGTACGTGGGGATGCCACGTGGTGATTGCTGATGGAGGCGCATGGACGATGCGCCCTAATCGAAGGGTAGACTTCTTCATGTTGTTGTTGTGAGCCGGCACGTAGCAGAGGAGAAGATCTTTCTGTTGCTGAAATCTTGGGTGAGTTGAGTCAAAGGACACGTGCCGTCGACTCAAGGCTCGAAGATCTCGGATTTGATGGGGGGATGATCTGGTGGGATGTGCCTAGGATTGGGCGCATGAGGAGACTTTGGCTCGTAACCTTTAGGAGTCACAAACTATTCTGGGCGTATGGCTTTTGAGGCGTATGCAAGGCTTCAGTAGTGACTTTACTCCTGTCTTTCGGGATCAGAGAGCAGTCTGGGGCGCATGGCTTTTGAGGCGCATGCAGAGCTTCAAATGGAGACTTTTCTTCTGTCTTTTGGGATCAGTAAAAAGTCTGAGGCGCATGGCCTTTGAGGCGCATGCGGATGGTTGGGTGGCCACGTGGCAGTAGCCGTCGGAGTAAAGTAATGATGATGCTGACGTTGCCGACGCTTTGTCTTCTGAAAAAAAGTTGTCAACTGTTCAGACTTTGGGAGGTGTGTTGCCAACTCTGTCAGTTCAGCATTTAATGTTGGTGACATTCGATGGAAAGCTGAGTGGGCATATTAATTGACGTTCCACCAGGCGTATGGGGACGCACGGGGGCGCATCCCCTATGAAGCGCTTGGTCTGTGATGCGCTTGACGCTGAGGGGCGCGTCTGTATGATGTGCTTGATGTCGGAGGGCGCATCGGGGTGATGCGCTATCTGGCCGGCACATCTGATACGTCTTTAATGATGCGGCTGTTACGTTCTTCGAGTGCTTTAAATAGCCGTTTGGCTGAATTCGAGGCATCCGGTTCATCCATTTAATACAAATTTATTGTACGGAATTCGGAGAGCCATCCATTTGGTGCGTAGGTTTGATTTGCCCGGCCTATAAATAGTGGCATGGAGAGAGGGTTTGCTTCTCGTTCTCTCACGTACTTCCAACATGAACTTGTTTACTCGGATGCATTCTGTTGATGAAATGCTCCCAAGGGTGAAGATGCGACGCCATGTCCTCGTTGATGCACTTGAAGGTGACTGTTACATCCAAAAGACGGAGTCGAGGGCTTCCGAGGCAGGCGGAAGGTGCCTGTTGCATCCAAAGATAGGGATGCTTGGGCCTCGTTTCCGTTATTCCGGAAGAGCCGTAGATCGGAATGGCGGTGCTAGGCTCTTTCTTCCTTCAAAGTGGGCGTTGCCTATTCTGGTTGTTTTGAAAGCTGCTCCTTTAGCCGCGGTTTCGATCACGATCTTTTTTTGCCTTTGGAGGCTCTTTCGAAGCCTCCTCTGGCCACAGATTTGCGGTGCTCTTCTCTTTCGCCAGAGGGTTAAATGCTTCATTAGTCGAAGCACTTATCAGGTGAGCCTGGCTGGAAGAGCGGCACATAACTGGGCTGCTAAAGGGATGCACATAACTGGGGATGCACATAACTGAGCTGCTGAAAGGATGCGCCCTGCTGGATGCGCATGGCGGAATGCGCCTGGTTGGAGGCGCATGGTGGCTGCTGCGCCTGACTGAAGGCGCATGGTGGTTACTGCGCCTGACTGAAGGTGCATGGTGGTTGCTGGTTGTAGACTTAGGGTCTTTTCCTTGTAATTCTCCTTTGTACCACCTTTTCTAGACATATAATAGACTTTTATATGTAATAAAAAGTCCTCTTTTAAATGTCCATATTTGTTGGTTTTGCTGTGCGCATGTAGTATCTGGCGCATAGGATTTCTTAAAACCTGCCTTTCTGTTTGGTGACCGACTGGTCTCTTCTGAAGCGAAGATACTGAGGATCAGAGAAGACTGGTTCTTTTCTGCAAAAGGCATGGTTCTGTACATGCGGCAACTTGACCGCCAGTTGCCGCTGACGGCCTTTTACCGTTTGGCTTCGAAGAGAAGGATGCGCTGGGACCTTACTCCTTCTCAAGGAGGGGCTTTGGGAGGTGCCCTTTCGATCGATGCTACCTTGAACCAGAGGGATACCTTGGCCGCTTCACGAGCCGGTTCCTCGTTTAGTTGCCGAGCTTTGCGTCCCGGGAGCCTTTACAGTGAAGTCCCGAGCGACACGTTTGCCTTCAGTACTCCGACTTTTGCAAATCGGATGCTGACATCGAAGGTCACGTATCCGAAAGGTAAGTTTAGAGTTGAAGGTTGGTGTCACCATATCCCGAGGTGGGACGAGTTAACCATTTGGGTGCTTTCGAAGTTCAAAGCCGAGCTTAAGGAGATTGGGCTGACGGCCGCTATCCGTGCCACACAGGCTGGCGTGGATCTCAATAAGCCTATGTTCCTCGCACTCTTGGAGTTGTTCAATACCCAGACTGGCACCTTCTATACTCCGGTGGGGGAGTTGTGGTTGGCTCTCTATGAGATGTACAAAGTGTCCAAGCTTCCCTGGGGCTCGGAACCGTACGAGGAATATTTCCCGTCGAATGAAGAGATCCAGGTTCTAGAAAATAAGGACCCGGAGATGATGGAGGTTTTTAAAGAAGTGGCAAGCCATCATTATCTGATGCATCGAAAAGACAAGGGTAAGACCCAGCCTCATGTGACTGCTTGGAGGGATTATGTTTTCAAGCGGGATTTGACGGACTCCTCGAGGATCCGGTTTACGACTCCGCAAGGGCTGAAACCTGCGGAAGTGACTTCTGAGATAAGCCGGCTGGACGAGAGAGCTCCAGGTTCGAATGAGAGTGGTGAGAACACGTATAGCTGCTTCTGGCACTGTGCACACCGGATGTCGTCTAAGGTGGTGCTGACGGCGTATTTGATGATATGGCTCCGGGATTGTGTGTTTACGGGCGGATCTGGTGCAGTGGAGAGGGTGCACCGGAACCTTATTTTGCCCGCCGTGAAATTGGTCTTTGGACGACCTTTAGCCCTCCTCCCTGCGATGGTGTGTAACCTGTTGCGGGATTTAAGGATCTTTGTTGATGATGTCATCCTCAGGAAAGGTAAAAATGACAACTTTTCTCGGGCCGAGCTACCGTTCCATTATCGTATGGGATGGTTGATTTTGTATCGTCCGAACGTGATGAGTCCCGGTCCTGAAGAGGATCATGTTGAAGGAGATGCCTTTATCCGCCGCTTCTACAAGAGGAAGTGGTTATACACGGGCGTCCCCGTTTATAGGAGGGTTTTGTCCTACCTTCAGGGGTGGGAGATTGTCAAGGTTGGCCCCATCTTTAAAGACTTCGAGGCTGACAAAGATTTGGACAACTCTGGTGAAGATGCGATTACTCTGCCGAAATGGGGTTTTCGTTGGTTGCAAAGTATTCGGTCTTCTCACTTGGTCTACCGCAACCAAAATAGATGTTATCTGGAGCCATATCTGCCCAGCCGGTTTGCTCGCCAGTTTGGCTATACCCAGCTAATGTTACGAAATCCCAGTAGCAGTCTGGGGTTTATCGGGAGTTTGCTGGATGGGGCCCGGGGCTGGCAATATTACAATGTCGGGTGTACTGGTGTTCGTTTTACTACGCCAGTTCGTAACCCTCGGCCACAAATCCTGTATTCGACCGCCAAGCTGTATTGCACCATGAATACTGCGTCTCCTGGTTATGACAGGGAGACTAGTTTCATTGTTGTAACTAAGCTGGAGGCCACAACGAATATGTTGATAGCGGCCCAGTCATATCGTCCGCCAGAATTGGCGGGATATAGGGCTGCTGCTGCAGCCTCGGTGAGGGATCCCTCTGTTAGGAAGAGACGGGCCGACGCAGAAGCTGGTTCTTCTGTACCAAAAAGGTCGAAAAAAACGTCAACTCTAAAGGCAGGAGTGCCACCTGTAACGCCAGCGGAATCAGTTCCCATTGAGGTAGGGAGTCCTTCGTAACTTTGGCTCATCTTATCATTTTGGTGACTTGTGCTTTTCTTCTTGCAGGAATCGTCGAAGAAGAAGGCCCGTGTTTTAAAACCGGGTGTCAGTAAACCGAAGGAAGTGGCAAGCTCGTCTGACGAGCGTATTCCTCCGATGTTAATGTCTCCAGTGGAGGAGAGTCCTGAAGATGTTCCTACGGAGGTTTTAGTATCTCCAGACTTTGTCGAAAGAGATGCGGAGGTTGCAACAACTTTCGAGATGGTGCCAGTCGTCGTGGGGGCCTTGGACGTTGAGGGCCCAGCGGACACGGGGCTTCGTGATGATGAAGTGGAGTGGAGTTCGTCGTCTTCGGATGACGTTGCTCCAGAGTTGCAAGAGCCTGCTGCGCGGGCAACAGGTTTGGTTGGAACAGAGGAGAGGGTTGATTCCCCTCTTTGTCTTGATGAAGGAGGGTCGGCTGCAGCATTGCCGAGTCCTACCCCAGCCTCAGTCGTGGAAGTTGAGGTGGCTACCGATCAGGAGGTAGCGACAGATCCTGTCCCTGTAGAGGGATCTGATAAGAAGGATGAGACTCGTCTACCGACCCCGACACCTGAGGCGGGTCAGGAGACAAGTGTTGATCTCCCCATTCTGCCAGGGGAGATACTGGCTGCTGATAGGACGTTGGGGGCTGAAGAGGTGGCCACTGACATCGGTGGTTCTTCCGAGCTTGGAAAGGGCAAGGGTGTGAAACCCTCTGTGGTTCATTCCATTTGGGTTACCATCTCGACGCCTGTCCCGACTTCTTCTGTTACTTTGGCTCCTCAGGCTAGCATTCTAGCCCCTGTTGATGAAGAGCCTAACGATGTCGAGGTTCCAGCCTCGCAGGTTGAGGTCGGCGGATCTTCCTCCGGTCTGCCAACTACAGCAGCTACTCCGACTCCTGCTATGACACCACAGGTACTGGCGGATGCAGATGAATATGTGAAATTCATCGTTGAGGGGGTATATAAAATGTTGTAGAGGGGTGTGTCTGCGGTGATGAACGCCAATGGGAGCTTTGCAACGGCAAGAACTCTGGCGATGCCTTATATCGACCTGATCCGTCTTCACCAAGGCCATGATCATATGGCCGAGATCCTAGAGGCTTCGGTGGTTGAGCTGGACCAGCGGCTCTCAGAATTTCAGTGCATCCAGCGAAATGACCTCTCCGTCTTGATAGATGCGGAGAAGGGGAAGCTGATCGTCGAGATTGAGTCTTCTTACCAGGCCACCGTGAGTGTCTGGGAGCGCGAGGTGGCTGAGACTGAAGCTGCAGTGGAGCAGTTGTCTCAGTCTACGCAGGAGATGGTGAAGGCACGAGCTGCGTTGGATGCTAATATCGCAAATATTGATGCCCAGATCTACCGTCTTGAGGATCAGCGAGCCCGACTTTTGTTAGATGCCGAACGTGCCTAGGCTGAACACATTGCACTCAAGGAGGAAGAAGCAACCTTCACCGACCGAGCTCTTGCCCTAGCTCAGCAGCGGCAACACCTGGATGAGAAGCATGAGAAGGACACCTCTCTTGAGGCCATAGAGGCGATACGTCAAGAAGCTGAACGCCGGGTCTTGGCCACTGTGGAGACTCGGGTGGCAGACTTGAGGCGTCATATTGAAGAGCTTTCGGCCAACCCAGGGGATGCTTAGGGGTCGCAGTCTCTTATTTTTGTGTTTTTTTGCAACTCTTGCTGGGGATATTGTAATCCTTTACTCTCTTTTTAGAAATAAAGAAGTACACCCTTTTCTGTGATGTGTTCATTTTTGCTGGTCATGAACTTGATGATTTGTGTGGACCTATTATCTTTTGCGTACCTTGGTTTTTAGGTACAGATAATAAGTTTGAAAGAACCACCATGTTTGCTTAGAGGTAATGTGGACGTGGCAAATAAGGGGTTCAGACGATAGAATCTTCCTACTCAGAGGTGTTATGGACGTGGTAGGAATGACTCTGGGGGATACGCGGAACTACTCAGAGGTAATGTGGACGTGGAAGTTCTGCGATCAATGTACGGCAACACGGAGGTTGTCTGTACGGGATGTTTACTCAGAGGTAATGTGGACGTGGTAAACATGCGGGATAGCGTAGCCTTATGGAATGTAAGGTTCCGCTTTGTAGGGCACAGGGGAACAACTCAGAGGTGATATGGACGTGGTTGTTCTTCTACTGGAGGATGCCACGGAACAACTGGGTTCCGAAAGCGCATGAGTTTGTGGAAAGGGATTGTACGTGAGCCTTGATGATTAGGTTCATAAATCCCCTTATGGAAGCACAAGTCTGAAAGATGTCAAGAGTAGTACTTCTTCAGGAACTTGCCATTGATGGGCATCATAAACAAGTCCCCATTGGGTTTACGAGGCGGTAAGCGCCGTTTGAGTATACCGTCTCTATGATGAAAGGTCCTTCCCACTTGGGCTCGAACTTTCCTGGTGTCTTGTGGGTTAACACCATCGGCCTCCTGACTGCCAGAACCAGGTCGCCAACTTGGAAAGTCCTCTGTTTGACCTTCTTGTTGAAAGCCTATGATATACGGGTTTGGTAGAGTTCGATGCGTTGTTGAGCTAGGAGACGCTTCTCATCAAGTGCCTCTAATTCCTGCAGACGACGACGTTGATTGTCCTCTTCCGTGAGTTTGTTTGTGATTGCTACACGGAGTGAGGGTATCTGGATCTCGAGAGACAGTACCGCTTCACTCCCGTAGACCAGGAAGAATGGTGTGTTGCCTGTTGGGGTCTGTACCGTTGTGCGATAGGCCCAAAGGCATTCGCCAAGCTTTTCATCCCAGTCGCGTTTATTGGATGACACGACCTTTTTGAGTAGCCTGACGATAGTCTTGTTGAACGCCTCGGCCAATCCGTTTGCTGCCGAATTGTAGGCGGTTGAGGCCACGTTTTGGATACGATTCTTGTCACAGAACCTGCTAAAAATATGGCTGATGAACTGAGGACCATTGTCATGGATGATCCGCCGGGGTACTCCGAAGCGGTATATGACATGGTGTTTGATGAAGCTGATTACCCTGGAGCTCTTCACTTCTGCCAGTGGGACAGCTTCTGCCCATTTTGAGAAGTAATCAGTAATGGCCAGGATGAAGCGGTGTCCCCTCGATGAAGGAGGGGTGATTGGCCCTACAATGTCCATACCCCAGGCTTCAAAGGGCCAGGAGGCGATTGTAGGATATAGAGGTTCTGACGGTGTGTGAATGAAGTTTGCGTGAAGCTGGCACGCATGGTACTTCTTAGCGTAGTCGACGGCATCAGCGGCCATGGTTGGCCAGTAGTAGCCCATGGGCCGCAGTCGGTCCTGCAGCTTAGGCCCAGGTTGATGAGCCCCGCAAGTTCCGTCATGAGCTTCTCGAAGGGCTTCGACTGCTTCTTCATTGGACAGGCATCGAAGGAGGAGCCCATCGTAGGAGCGTCGGTACAGCATTTTAGTGGCTGTATCATAATAGAATCGAAGGGAACGTCTCCTGACTGAGACGGCTTCCTGCGGGTCTTCTGGGAGAATTTTGTAGACAGCGAAGTCGATAAACGAGAACCTCCAGTCTGGAACATTAACACCAGTATTTATCAGCATGGCGTGGGCCATGTGTGAGCATAGGTTGTTTTTAGGACAGACCAAGTCTCTTCCGACTACCGTGACATAGTGTTGAGTCCCGAGGGGTGCTGCCAATGAGGCCGCGAGGCCAGCCAAAGCATCGGCCTCCAAGTTTTGTAGATGGGGTACATGTTCGATGAAGAACCCAGTGAAGGTTGAAATGATGTTCAATACAACTTCATGGTAAGGGATCAGATCTTCATGACGAACTTCATATTGTCCTCTGATCTAGTTTACGACGAGTTTGGAATCGCCGTAGGCCTCCAGATGATCCACCCCCAGCTGTTATGCCAGCTGGAGTCCCATAATGAGCGCATTGTACTCGGCAACATTGTTGGAGCAAGGCTTCGAGAGGAAGTAAGCACGCTGGATGACCAGCTGATCGGGGGAGACTAAGACTACCCCCACTCCTGCGATGATTTGGCTTTTGGGGCCTGTTCTTGAAGCACCATCGAAAAATATCCGCCAGACGGAGTTTTCTTCGGTGATGTTGGATTCTTGGACCTCATCCGAGATGTCTTCATAGAGTCTTAAAGATTCTGGGATGGGGTGTGCAGCTAAAAAGTCGGCGAGGGCCTGACCCTTAACAGGTTTTTGTGGCACAAACACCATGTTATACGGTGTTAGCAGGATTGTCCATGTAGCTAGTCGGGAGTTCAATGATCCTGGCTTCGTCATGAGGACTCTGAGTGGATTGACCCGGGAGATGACATGTATTGTCTGGCCCGAGACATAATGACGAGTCTTCTAGATGGCGAATACCAAAGCCAAGCACTCCTTTACTACGGGATTGTACCGATGTTCGGCCCCGATGAGCGTTCGACTGAGGTAGTAGATTGCTTGCTCATAGCCTGTATCGCTGTTTTGAGCCAGCAGAGCACCGAGTGAATGATCCATGGCTCGGACATAGAGGAGAAATGGTTTGCCAGCGACAGGTGCCACCAGGACTGGTGGGCTCGTCAAGTAGGCTTTGATGTCGTCGAAAGCCTTTTGGCATTCCTCTGTCCAGACGTAAGAGATCCCCTTTCTTATAAGCTGAGTAAAGGGTTGACATTTGTCGAAAAGATTTGCTATGAACCTCCGGATGTATGCCAGACGTCCCTGTAGGCCCCAAAATTCTCGAAGGTTCTTCGGAGGGTCCATGTTGAGGATGGCTTTAGTCTTCTCTGGGTCAACATGAATGCCTTTTGCCGTGATGACGAAGCCCAAGAACTTTTCGCTAGAAATCCCCTAGGAAGGATTTAGCGGGGTTTATCTTTAGTTGATGTGCTCGCATGAGATCGAAGACTGTCTTCAGGTCCTGTAGGTGATCCCCTTTGAGTCGGCTCTTGACTGCGATGTCGTCAACATAGCACTCGACTGTCCTGCGAAGATGTTGACGGAAAATGGTGCTCGTAGCTCGTTGGTATGTCGCACCGACGGTCTTCAAGCCGAAGGGTATCACTGTGTAGCAGAAAATACCCTTCGAAGTCCTTAATGACGTGTGTTTTGCGTCATCGGGGAACATCTTGATTTGATTGTAGCCTGAATATCCGTCCATAAAAGACATGCGTTCAAAGCCACATGTGTTGTCGATCATCACATTGGTAATTGGAAGCGGGAATTCATCCTTCGGACAAGCCGAGTTGAGATCCCTGAAGTCGATACAGACTCGTATCTTCGTATTCTTCTTGGTGACGGGGACGACGTTGGCTACCCAATCTGGGTGTTGTTCCTCACGGATGAAGCCGCTAGTCAAGAGTTTATCCACCTCCTGATCGATGGCGTTCATGATGTCCGGATGGAAGCGTCGCTGTTGTTGTTTGACAGGCTTGGCATCAGGTAAGATGTTCAGCCTATGCATCGCGATCTGGGGATCGAGTCCCGGCATGTCTTCATAGCTCCAAGCGAAGACATCGATATACTCTTTAGCAAGCTGGATTAAAGACTCTCGGTCTTCTCTCTCTAGGCTTTTACTGATGAAGATGGGTTTGGAAGAAGCTCCGTCCCCAAGGTCGATCTGCTCGACTTCGTCTTCGGTAGGAGGTTCACGTAATTCAAAACGAGACTCCCATTGTTCCCCTAGGCGTTGAGCCCAGGGTTCTTCTTCGAAGGGTTCCGACGTTCGGTCTTCGCCTTCATCTTCTTGAGGTTGTGCAGATGTCATGTTAGCTAACAGCACTTTCCTGAAGACTGATCCGATGCTGGTATCGGAATCCCACGTCGATGCTTCGGAGGAGTGAGAATGTTCTACTTCCTCTGCGTCCGAACTCTCTGAAGTTGATGGCGGCGTGACATAGCCTACCCCCCGTCGAGTCCGATTGTAGTAGTCCTGCGGCTTTCCTTTAGGTGTTGGAAGCCGGAGAGGGAGACGTCGACCCTTGCCGTAGTTTAGGCCTTTGTTGCTTTTTAGGTCGTAGCCCATCTTTTGGATGATGTGCTTTGCCGTATCCGTGTACCGATAGACTTGTATTCTGCCGGTTTCTGGCTCTGGCTCGAGTGGCGGGAGGTCTTGATGATGCTCGACTTTGCCAAAGATGATGGATTCTTCGTCTCGACTTCGTGGAGGGACTATGTAACAGACTCCTTGAGACGGGACTACTCGATTTACATGATGGACGGTCGTTATTTGTGTTTGCAACGACCATAGAGCGTTATCTAATGTATACATGGCATTCCAATGTGGAAGACAGGAATAATTAAAAGACACTCTATTATTGATGAAATACGAGATTTTATCCCGTGGGATTACATTATCTAGGGAGGGTGCGTCTACATCAGCAGAGATGTATTCGCCAAGTTCCTCATCTGTAAGCACTGGGGTTAGATCAGGAGAGTCCACCACAGCTTTGATTTTGGGATCCGAGAGGGTTGTGTGAGCCTTCTCGAGTATCTTGGATGACTGCGACGGCTTGTCCTTGAGACGTACCTTCAGAGGTACCTCAACTGCGTCTCCGGTGATAGGTGTCTTCCCTTGTAATTTTGCAACAAGGGGAGCCGATGTTTGAGGCGGCTTTCCCTTGAGGCGTATCTTCAGGGGAGCTTCGGGAGCAGCTGGTGCTTTCCCGAGTAGCTTAATGCTTATGGGAGGCAACTTCTGAGGTGGTTTGCCTTTGAGTCGGATCTTCAAAGGGGCATCGGGAGTGACCTCAGGCTCCATGTTCGGCTCTGCTGTCGTTTCTGCCTCGTCATCAGCATCATTGGCTTTTTCCTCGTCAGGTGACTTGTACAAGTCGGAGTCGGTGAAGTAGGCTTCAATCCCCTTGAAAGGGTCGATGTCTGCGAACTCCGTCTGGATGATGCCATTGGTGGACACGTACTTCATGCATTGGTGGAGCGTAGATGGCACCACCATGTACTCATGGAGCCACGGTCGACCGAGCAGGATGTTGTAGTTGACCTCGGCATCCACCACAAAGCAGGTCACCTCGATTCTGAGATTACCGATGTGACACTTCAGCCGAATTTTGCCCAATGGCTCGCTTTTACTAGTGTTGAAGCCACTGATTGTTGTGTTGGAGGGCGCCAGCCGGTACATCGGGATCCCCAGTGTTGAGAGTAGCGCCTTCGGAATGATGCTGAGGGAAGACCCCGGATCGATATGAATCCGACTCACCTTAACTGAACCGACATACCCTGTGTAGTACAGTGGCCGGTTATGTCGGTAGTGCTTGAGCAGCATGTCTTGTTGGGTGAAAGTTATGTTCGGGATAACTTTATCCGCACAATGACAGTGCGCACAGGTAGTTGGAAGATCTTCAGGCTGCTTGACCTGACTGAGGAAGGATTCAGCATCCTTCAGAGCTTCACAGAGAGCTTCTCGGGAGTCTTTGGAAAGACACAGGAGCTCGAACAAGGATAGGCGGGCAGGAGTACTGGCCAGTTGTGCCAGTATGTCGAAGTTGTGGGGCTTGGCTAGCCCGGAAGCATTCTCTTTTCGTAGAGGTCTGTCGAAACGAGCCTCCACATGCTTCTGCTTATTGGCTGCTAAGGGCTTAGATGGACCCTCCTCCTGGGCAGCAGGGATGGTGCCAGGGGGCACCACCTCGACGGCAGCTTCGTCGGGTTGGACGTTCAGTTGTGAACGCGTCTGCATAGGAAGTGCCTCTTCTGTTGAAGAAGAGACCGTACGACAAGACTTGATCTTCCTGCCTTTGGATTTGGAGGTAGGGCGTACCTCCGGTCGAGTCACCTCAGAGACGAGGTCGGGGTGAACCCATAGGACCTCCCCTCGGGATGTGGTGAGTGGGATGAGTCCACTCACGTTGTCACGGGTAGGTGGTAAGTTAACCACCTCCATTGTCACCTTAGGAATGGGAAGGACGCCATCTTGTATGGTAGTTGGCGGCAAGGTGCCGAACTGTAGTGATACTACGTTGGCGGACACCGTCTTCTTCTCATAGTCGATGGAGATTACATCCGCATTGATCATGCGCTGGATATAATTCTTGAGGACATAGCAGTCTTTGGTTGGGTGTCCGACAAACCGATGGTAATGACAGTACCTCGGGTTATCCACTTTCCCAACCTCGTCGGGATGCTTCGGGTCCGGAAGCTTGATCTTGTCACCCTGCTTCAGTATCTCAAAGAGTTACAGAGTGTCTTCGTCATTGAACGAATAAACCTCCTTTGGCCTTAGCGCAAGTGGAGGCTTCTGAGTAGGGGCTGACACACCTTTTGAGGCATTGACAGTCAATGCCTGTTTCCCCTTTGTCTCTCGTCCGGGGTTGTTGGCTGCAGACCGTTTCCCTTTGTCCTCAAAGACGGGGAAACTGACTCCCAGAAGACGAGCATTGGCCGCCTTCTTCTCTGCGGCTTCTGCTTCAATGATCAAGGAACTCCAGTCGGGAGGAGGAGTGGAGTTCAGCCAGAGCTTAACTGCAGGCAGCATGTTCATGCTGCAGGAGGAGAGAAGTGCATGTTCTGGCATGCCCGGAGGTAGTCTGAAGCAGGCCTGTCGGAAGCGTTCGATGAACACTCGAACCGTTTCCTTCTCCTTCTGGCGTATTTCTATAAGGGACGCCATTGTTATGTCCTTTTTGCCGTCGTAGAAACGGTCGAGAAAGAGGCACGTCAGGTCGTCGAAGGACGATATAGAATTGTCGGGGAGGCTGCAGTACCAGTCGTACGCCACTTCCTTCAATGCTCCGACGAATATGCTAGTGAGGAGCGCGTCCTCCTTTAGAAGATGCCCCGTCTGAGACTGGAAGTACGTCAGGAAGCGACGCGGAGAGTCCTTCCCGTCGTACGGTATCAGTTTTTATGGTTTATACTTTAGAGGATAAACCACCTTGTTCCACTCGAGGGGATAAGGTTGGGGGATGCCCATCTTCTGGCGCTCCTCTTGCCTCGTCTTGGACTAAAAGCGTTCTCGCAAGTCCCTAATAATCTCGACCACGTCTTCTGTGGAGCTGGGATTCGGGGAAGGTGGTACCACCGGGAGTTGAGCATTTGAGGGCTCCGACGTCCGAGGTGCGTCACGGCGATCCGTGTCCGAGGATACCCGTTGAAGGGGTATACTCGGTTCTCCATTGGCCCCAGGATCAGGACCGGTAGAAGGTGTTCTGGTCAAGGCTGACCGTATCTCAAACACTGCTTGGGTCAGTGTTTGCATAGAGGCAGAGAGGGTTTTGAGTCCTCCCTCTAATGTGTCTATGCGCTGGACGAGGTCTTGTGGCGACGCATCAGACTCGATATCCCCCCCAGTCACGTTTACTGTCATGACGCGACCGGGAGAGGACGGATGGGTTGAGGCTTCACTCTCGGCCTCGCTCTCTTGTAGGGGAGTTGCCTCTCCTGGCTCATCTTGGCCACCTCCAGCCATGTTCTGGAGATCACTCCCGACGGGCGCATCTGTAAGGGCCTGATTACCCTCGGCTTCGTCTTGAATGGCCTCCTCGTCTCCGGAATCCAGGTCCGCAGATGCTAGACTACCTCCAGCTATGTTCTGGGGGATATTCTCGTTTTGAGGGTCTTCTGGGAGGCTGACTTCGCCTCGAGGATGAATATGCACCTCAGCTGTGCTTTGGGCACCTTCGTCTTCGGAAGAAGGCTCGACAAGGGTCTGGCTACCCCTAGCCTCCTCCAAGATCTTCTTCCTCCTCCGAGTGCCTTCGAACACACCGGAGGACGAGACTGCTGCCTTGGTTTTCCTCGGCTGGCTTTTGGATGAGGACGAGGAATTGCCAGTCGTCTTTCGGACTGACGAGGAGTTGGAGACCACGTTGCATGAGGCAACCCTTGGTTCTTCTTCTGTTGACCCCTTCTTCCCGAGGCGACGTCGGAGGGGTGTCGATGATTGCAGCCGCTGGAACACCGACTGCCTTGGTGGGACTGCCATTTTACAACAGCAGTTGATGGTAACGACAGCACAAGTGTGCCCCGTGAGGGGTACATCGTGCTTGTCAGTTGACTCTCCCGATCGGGCTTGTGAGTGATCACGTTATGCAGATCGTTGGAGGAGAGTGCCGCCTTCACACCCCCTTCAGGCGTATGGCAAGGCCAAGCGTCGGGGTGGTCGGGTGAGTGCTGCTCCCCCTGATCTAATACCAAACAGGCATCCCGATCAGTAGTGGGGGAAACACAAATCTGAAGTGACTTGAACGGACCTCAGATGCACAACTAGAGGAGGCACGGGAGTTCAAGACCACTGAATTTGCCTCGCTCAACTTGGTTGTGCACGCAATAGATGCGCCCAAGCGAGATGAGGACTTTGAAGGTCGACTCGTTTCTGGCACAGAAGTACTTGAGTCGACCTTGTACAGCTTACCATCAGTGGCGCACATGATTGTGAGCGCATGCTTCTGGCTTGCTGCTGGCATAGCACGTTTGTGGCGCATGGCCCGTGCTGCCTTGGACTTCTTCGTACCAGGCTGCTGGGGCGCGTAGTACTCAGAATCCAAATTCTCCTCGCCACTACCGCGAGTGAGTCCGTCAAAGACAAAGACTTTTAGCGGTGCATCAGAGGTGATGCACGGGGCATTGGCTGCGCCCCTGCTCCGTCGACGTATCTTCCTCGCCTGAGAGGGAGATGGCTGGGGAATGTGGTTAGCTGCACGCTTCCCCGAGAGATACGCTGCACCGGTGGACGCATCTTGGTTGCTGAGGATGTCAGCAGGAAGGGAAGGCTGGATTGGAGCATCCCCTTCAGTGGTGGTGCCTGAGGCGTCGACCTTGTGCGCCCAGACTCGACGGGTCTTCTTCGGCTTTGGCAGCCACTTCGAAGGACTCGCACTGCCTTCAAAGATGAACTCCTCATACGCCTGTTGATTGAGGCGTACGACCAGCGTCTTGTGGGAGGAGCCCACCTTCACGTCGTCGGCTTGCGACACAGCTTTCTCGATGGAGGAAAAAGAGGTCCCCAGCAGAGTCGCCAGCCTATTTGCCATTAAAATTGTATTATTGCAAATTTCAATACAAACAGAACAGTATTACAATATAGGACTTAGACGTAGTCCTAGGAGTACACTTTTGTTTATCTGGGTCCCTTGTGCCGATGGAGTGAGTGGTAATGCGTTGACTCCGTTGACGTGCTGACGACGGTTATCGGTTCTCTGAAGGTTTGGATTGCTCTGGGTGCTGGAGCTTGCTTAGAGGAGAAAGACGTTGAGTGTCTGTATCTGCCTCTCTGGTGGTGCGAAGTCTCTGTGTGTTCGTTGTATATTCTGTGCATTTTTTGTGCGTAGGTGAGAAGGAAATGATCCCTCTATTTATAGTTTTGCAGGCTGGCTGCTTATGCGCGCATGTAGGATACGCCGGTGCGTGGGGACGCCACGTGGTGATTGCTGATAGAGGCGCATGGACGATGTGCCCTAATCGAAGGGTAGACTTCTTCATGTTGCTGTTGTGAGCCGACACATAGTAGAGGAGAAGATCTTTCTGTTGCTGAAATCTTGGGTGAGTTGAGTCAAAGGACACGTGCCGTCGACTCAAGGCTCGGAGATCTCGGATTTGATGGGGGGATGATCTGGTGGGATACGCCTAGGATTGGGCGCCTGAGGAGACTTTGGCTCGTAACCTTTAGGAGTCACGAACCATTCTGGGCGCATGGCTTTGAGGCGTATGCGAGGCTTCAGTATTGACTTTACTCCTGTCTTTCGGGATCAGAGAGCAGTCTGGGGCGCATGGCTTTTGAGGCGCATGTAGAGCTTCAAATGGAGACTTTTCTTCTGTCTTTAGGGATCAGTGAAAAGTCTGAGGCACATGGCCTTTGAGGCGCATACGGATGGTTGGGTGGCCACGTGGCAGTAGCCGTCGGAGTAAAGTAATGATGATGCTGACGTTGCCGATGCTTCGTCTTCTGAAAAAAAAGCTATCAACTGTTCAGACTTTGGGAGGTGTGCTGCCAACTCTGTCAGTTCAGCATTTATTGTTGGTGACATTCGATGGACAGCTGAGTGGGCGCGTTGATTGACGTTCCACTAGGCGTATGGGGACGCACGGGGGCGCATCCCCTATGAAGCGCTTGGTCTGTGATGCGCTTGACGTTCAGGGGCGTGTCTGTATGATGCGCTTGATATCGGAGGGGGCGTCGGGGTGATGCGCTATCTGGCCGACGCATCTGATACGTCTTTAATGATGCGGCTGTTACGTTCTTCGAGAGCTTTAAATAGCCGTTTGGCTGAATTCGAGGCGTCCGGTTCATCTATTTAATGCAAATTCATTGTACGGAATTCGGAGAGCCATCCACTTGGAGCGTGGGTTTGATTTGCCCGGCCTATAAATAGTGGCATGGAGAGAGGGTTTGCTTCTCGTTCTCTCACGTACTTCCAATATGAACTTGTTTACACGGATGCATTCTGTTGACGAAATGCTCCCAAGGGTGAAGATGCGACGCCATGTCCTCGTTGATGGACTTGAAGGTGACTGTTACATCCAAAAGACGGAGTCGAGGGCTTCCGAGGCAGGCGGAAGGTGCCTGTTGCATCCAAAGATAGGGATGCTCGGGCCTCGTTTTCGTTATTCCGGAAGAGCCGTAGATCGAAATGGCGGTGCTAGGCTCTTTCTTCCTTCAAAGTGGGCGTTGCCCATTCTGGTTGTGTTGAAAGCTGCTCCTTTAGCCGCAGTTTCGATCACGGTCTTCCTTCGCCTTTGGAGGCTCTTTCGAAGCCTCCCTTGGCCACAGATTTGCGGTGCTCTTCTCTTCCGCCAGAGGGTTAAATGCTTCATTAGTCGAAGCACTTATCAGGTGAGCCTGGCTGGAAGAGCGGCACATAACTGGGCTGCTGAAGGGATGCACATAACTGGAGATGCACATAACTGAGCTGCTGAAAGGATGCTCCCTACTGGATGCGCATGGCGGGATACGCTTGGTTGTAGGCGCATGGTGGCTGCTGCGCCTGACTGAAGGCGCATGGTGGTTGCTGCGCCTGACTGAAGGCGCATGGTGGTTGCTGGTTGTAGACTTAGGGTCTTTTCCTTGTAATTCTCCTTTGTACCACCTTTTCTAGACATGTAATAGACTTTAATATGTAATAAAAAGTCCTCTTTCAAATGTCCATATTTGTTGGTTTTGCTGTGCGCATGTAGTGTCTGGCGCATAGGATTTCTGGCTCTGAAATTCCATGCTTCTACAAGGCGCATCCTATATGCGCGCATGAGCAGCCAGCCTGCAAAGCTATAAATAGAGGGATCACTTCCTTCAGGAACAGACACATCATACAACCACCAACAACATATAGAGAGAGACAGATACAAACACTCAACGTCTTCTTCCTCTCTGCAAGCTCCGGTACCCAGAGCAACTCAGACCTTCAGAAAACCGAGAATCATCATCAGATCGTCAATGGAGTCAACGCATTACCGCTCGCTCCATCGGCACAAGGGACCCAGATAAACAAAAGTGTACTCCTAGGACTACGTCTAAGTCCTACATTGTAACGTTGTTCTGTTTGTATTGAAATTACATCAAAAGATTTTAATGGCAAATAGGGTCCACCAACACGTGCCTCATAGGACAGATGAATCGGCAAATGCTCCATAGAGTCAAAAAATCCAGAGGACAATACCCTCTCTAGCTTGCACAGTGTTACCGTAATGTCCTTCTCTTGCTTTTCTAGACGATCAACGAGCAATTTCTTAAAACAAAGATCCCTGAAGAATATGCTAAGCTCCGTCAATGGATTCCAAACTGCCTGCAGTAAGAATTCCTGAAATGCAATCGGAATTAACCTCTCCATGAATACGTGACAATCGTGGCTCTTCATACCCGTCAATTTGTTTTCCTTCAGATCGACACATCTTGTCAGATTTGACACATATCCGTCTGGAAATTTTAGGTCCTGGATCCACCGACAAAGTCTCACTTTATCCTCCTTGTCCAGTGAGAAAATTGACTTCGGCAGGAACTATTTTCCATTCTTCTCTATCAAATGCAGGGCGTTTGCATATTTCTTCTAAGTCCATCCTGGCCTTGGAATTATCTTTCGTTTTTCCCTTTACGTCCATTACAGTATTAATTATGTTATCAAACACATTCTTCTCAATATGCATGACATCAAGATTATGTCTGATTGGTACTCCAATATGGCAGATCCTAGAATATGCTCCTATTTGTCCAGTTATGATCTCTACCAAATCTATCGCACTTGTACCCAGTTGTAGGATCTTTGATAGCACTTAGAAAATCTCTAACCTCCTCCCATATCGTGGCTCCGTACCACCTTGGCAGTAGATCACCCTTCTCTACAACGCCGGTACAGAATGCATTCTTGTTCCTTCTGAACGGATGATCTTTTGGCAGAAATTGTCGATGACAATCAAAGAAGCACAGTTTTCCTTCGTGTTTCAAGCAGAAAGCCTTAGTACGGTCCATGTAATACGGACATAAGAGACGGCCATGAGTGCTCCATCCAGATAACATTCCATAGGCTGGAAAGTCGTTGATGGTCCACATAAGGGTTGCCTTCATATGAAAATTCTGTATCCTGAAAACATCGTACGTGTTAGCGCCTACTTCCCATAACTAATTCAACTCATCTATCGAAGGCTGTAAGTATACATCAATGTTCCTCTTGGGATTGTTCGGACCAGGAATTATAACGGTTAGAAACATGTACTGAGTCTTCATGCACATCCAAGACGGTAGGTTATATGGAGTGACAATCACAGGCCAGCACGAATACTGGAATCCTGAAAGACCAAAATGAGTAAAACCGTCAGAAGATAGCCCCAACATGACATTACGCGAATCTGAAGCAAAATCAGGATACACTCGATTAAAGTGCTTCCACGCTTCTCCATCGAATGGGTGATCCAACACTCCTTCAATCTGTTCTCGCATGTGCCAATTCATATTTTTGGCCGTCTCTTTCACCATAAATAATCTTTGTAACCGCGGTGTTAAAGGCAAGTAGTGCATTGAATCGGTCGGTCTTCTTGTACTGGTAGACCTTCCTGTACTAGTTGTCTTATAGCGATCAGCACCAAAAAATCTGTACATATCTGCGTCCTTGTCATCTTTGTAGTACAGCATGCACCCATTGCGACAAGAATCAATTTTTTTGTATCCCATCCAGAGCGATCTCACCATCCTCTTAGACCGGTAGAAGTCTTTAGGTAACTTAGCACCCTCCGGTAAGATCTCTATAATCAACTCCAACACTCGGTTGTAGCATTCTTGTGACATGTTAAAATCTGACTTAATGCTCAACAGTCTTGTAACCACCTCCAACGATGAATGATCCTCACAACTAGGATACAATAGAGTCCTTGTATTCTCCAGTAACTCCATGAACTTTGTAGCATTGACATTCGGTGCCTCCTCAGCTGCATCATGAATGAAACTAGGCCTCGCAGCGTCGAAAACCATGTTCACGCAGCCGTCGTCGTATGCATGATTATCTGAAATAAAATTAGGTCCCGCGTGCATATACGGCTCAACATAAGGCTCCGGCTCTGATGCTAAAGATACAAGTTCTCCGTGTGCGGTCCACTGATAGTAATTAGGCGTGAAACCTCTCGAGTACAAATGATATGTCACTTCCACTTCTGGATAATATTTTACGTTATGACATTTCGCACACGGACACTTAATTTTGGTGTCGTCCATGTACTGAGGGAATGCCTTGGCAAATTGCAGGAACTGCTCTACTTTCGCTATGTATTCATCCCGCACACCGCACATATCACCAGGACAATGATTGTACATCCATGAACGACACCGCAAGTAGTAATTCATATCTATTTGGAAATAATTCTGCAGAGATGGATACACAATTATCTAATAGGCACAAATTCGTATCATAAATACCTACACTAGTACTATAACTTGATATCTAAGTTCCAAAATCCTACCATACTTGCATTAAGAAATCCCCACTTAACCTATTATCTATATATCCTCGTATCCTTGTCTACCTTGTATCTCACTTAATAATATGTGTGTGTGTGTGTGTGTTTTGCACTCTAAGTATTTTTTATAATGAGTAGTGTATCTTCATAATTTGAGTAATGAATTCTGTTAGATAACCTGAACAATGAAATTGTATCTCATATATATTGCTACATGGGGGTATGTAACCCAAAGGTAGCTTGACACTTACCTAATATCCAATGCTTAGACTACGGTAACAACCCATACCTTAGCTACTAGTAGGTAATACTCACTCTATTATTACGTTATCATATACTATCTATTATAGTATCTTATACTCATCTTGCAACCCAGGCCAAACCATAGTGCATAGCTGTTTGCTAACCCAGGCCAAACCTTAGCTACTAGTAGGTAATACTCACTCTATTAAGACCTGTCATATTGCAACCCAGGCCAAACCAAGCACTTCCCTGCCTATACATCTCCTGTTAGGAACACCCCCAGTTTAATCCAAGGCTGAACCTCACTCCTTCTCTTATACAGATCCCTTATATACAATTTAAATCCTTAACTAACTCATATACATTTACATGTATATTATATATATATATATATATATATATATATATATATATATATATATATATATATATATATATATATATATATATATTTATATATAACTCTCTCTTGCATTTAAGATACCAACTCTCCTCTCTCACTCTATTATCTATTTTTGAGTCACTCTTAGAAAACCAACTTGTCCTACTCTCTTGCCTATCCCCTCTCGCTGGACACGTCTGACACAAGGAGCCTCACATAGGCTCATACAACCTCTGATATTGAGTTACTGACCTCTAACACATGTATCCTAACTGTTACTCTCATGCCCTGCAAATTTCTGACACTAACACATCCTAACCTCACTCAAACTCTCTCATAATAATTTTTTGCAGTACAAAACTGACACCACTATGCAACACACATTCCTAATGCATGGACTTATTTAATCTCACTCTCTGATACCCTCTAACAAAGCCACTAATACTCAACTCTACAGGAATACTGATACTTTAGTATCTCTAAGACACACAAACACTCACTACACAGGACAGATAACCTTCCTTCACGGTCATTGATAGCCACATAGGCCAACTCGCATAGGCTCTAACACAGGTCCAACAGTGGCATGTTCACCCTCTTCTCTACTTCATTTTCACTAGCGGAGAATCGAAGCACGTGCAGTTCGAATCTAGGCTGTAGCCCCGGTGATGCGGCGGGCAGTGGGTGCTGCTCAAGAGGACGTGGCCCATAAAATATACGCCGACGGAAGGGTGAGGCGGCGGCGGCGACGGGTAGGGGAAGGGAAAGGGAAGTGGGTGCGAGAAAGATGGAGGGTTATAAATATAGGTGTCCATGTCCGTGTCTGTGTCTAGATAGTTAGGGCTAGGTTTAGGGTTTACCTGAAGAGGACGGCTCGGTCGGAGGAGGGAGGCGGCGAGGAGGGGGGCTTCGTCGGAGGAGGGAGGCGGCGAGGAGGGGGGCTTCGTCGTCGGAGGAGGCTGCTATCGTCGGAGAGAGAGAAGGGGAAAATGAAAGTATTTTTGGGAGAGAGAAGGGGGAAATGAAAGTTTCGAACGGGATATATTAAAACATTAGCGACGTCTGCTTTTGACGTCGCTGAACGTCGCTATGTAGCGACATAACTTAAGTTACGTCGCTGAACGTCGCTATTCAACGACGTACTTTATCTCATGTCGCGGAACGTCGCTATTCAGCGACGTTTTGCAATGTCTATCAAAAGGAGTCGCTATATTCAATATTTAGCGATGTTATTTTATTCCGTCGCTACATTACGTCGCTAATAGAGCAGATTTTAGTAGTGAGGGGTCAGAGGTACAAGGATGGTATGTCCACTATGGATCAACTGAGTAAGTTTTAGACGTACGTAGTTGACCAGTTATCCTCTATGTGAGTGAAATTCAACGACGAAGTTCAAGGGTTATGGCTGCTTTGTACGTTGCCAGACTCGTGAGAGACCATATGAGTGTCCATGATCATTTCTGCTCCAAAGGCGTCAAGATACTTCACCTACATCTCATTCAGAAGTGCTTATTTCATGGGGCCATGGCAGGAGTAAAAGTAAGGGTTCAAGCGGTGGCATAGACAAGAGCAGAGACAAGTCCAAGGATCTGTACCAGAACTCCAAGTGCTATCATTGGGAAACGAAGGGTCATATCAAGCAAAATTATTTTGCTTGTAAGAGAGAGAAGAGGGGTGACAAGGGAAAGCAAATTAAAAACACAACAATGGCCGCCTCGGCACATGGAGGTGATGTAATTATTGTGAGTAACGAGATAATTATGAACCTCGCATGCGATAACAATTATTGGTTGGTGGGCTTAGGATCTTTAGTGTATGTATCTCACAAAAGGATATTGTGTGCTACTTACACAATAGGAGACTATAGAGTGTTTAAGATGGACAGCAGATATTGTCAAGAATAATTGCTATTGGAGATGTGCATTTAAGAACAAAGGTGCAACTCTTGTTCACAAAGGTATTTGTCATGTTCATGATATCCGTTTTAACCTAGTATTGCTTGGAAGGTTAGACGATGAGTGATATTTCAGTCTTTTTAGGAATTGTCAGTAGAAGATGTCTAGAGATTTAATAGTAGTTGCTAAAGAAAGAAAGAAGTCCAGTCTCTATGATATGAAAGGGAGCATACATGGGGTACATAAGGTGAACACAGTCAGTGAAGTGTCCACTGAGTTGTAGCTAGCACATGTGGATTAGCGATAACACCGAGATAAGAATGAACTACTTGTTGAACATGAAAGTGATTTTGGGACTCAAGTCTAGAAAATTGGAGAAGTGCAAGCACCGTTTGGCTGAAAAGCGAAATAGGTTCAATGTCACACATCTTCAAAGAAGCCGACTTTGCTCAAGTTAGTTCACTCGGATCTCTACAGTCCAATGAAGGCTATATCTGTTGGTGGTGCTTCTTATTTTGTAACTTCTGTTGATGGTTGTTCCAGAAAAGTTGGGTCTATGCTATAAAGACCCAGGATAAGGTTCTGCCTACTTTCAAAGGTTTTCTGTCCCCTGTTGAAAGGGAGATGGTCAAGAAGTTGAAGTGTATTCGGTCATGTCATTATTCGATTCCTGATAATCGAAAAGTAGTCACTAGGCATGATTTTGTACAAGTCTAGATTGCACTTGTACAAGACAAAGCAGCATAATTAATAGTAAATTTTTTTCAAAGAATAGTAAAATTATAGCAGAACTGTCGATAAATTGAAGTCACAATGTGATATTTATGAATGATCTCTTTTATTGATATTTGTAATGATAATGTTCCATACATTATGTTATTTATAGCAAAAGTTGTCATCTTTACGGAAAGAGCTTCTGCACATCCATCCACTTCGCTGATGCCTCAGAACTTATCAAGCTGATCCCTACAATCGAACACATGTAGAGGCCCATAAATGTTGGTCAGCTGTACATTGTCGTGTACTGGTGAGCAGTACTTGTCCAACTCACCTAAGAAGATAACATTAATTATTCATGTGATAGAGCATTATTCAAGTGGTCTTCCTTTGTTACCTTACGATCAATTTATAGTACATATTCGACAAGAATTCAAGCATGTATGTTATTTATAACCAACAGAATATAAAGCACATATGTTACACCATTTGGTGTTGCAATATGTGTATTTGTTATGCCTGAGAGGATTCATATAAGTATTGAAATATCGACGAATGATATGTTATGATTGGTTAATCTATATATTTGAGTAGCCGTTCAGTTGCGGGTCAACATATCGGTTTGAAATGAATATTTAGTAAGTATTTATTTCATTGATCGAATTATCTGATGGATGATTGTATTCTTGGAAGTTTCGAGGAAGAAACTATTTCTGAGGGGTGTATATTATATAATTTCATGCTTCACGCGGTGCATTATGATTATTTGTTGACTAGAAGGTTTAGTTGGACTTAGATTCATGCATATGAATCGGCTAGTGATCTATATGTTCAATGTTGTGTCTCACTCGGCGTGAAGGTATTGTGTGAACATCTTTGGTTTATGTTTGGCTTATGAGTTTGTATATGCTAATTTTGATTTGTGTTGCGCGAGGTGTCGTGGGATTTGAGCAGTGATTCGAGCTTGCTTAACTCGTCGGATTTGAATGTATTATAGAGCTTGGCTAGCGTGCGTGAGTATACGAATTTAGAAGTTCGTGCATCACATCAGATCGTCTGTCTGGGACATGGTTCGACATATGTTCGATCGATTTAGAAGTTTCATGTTCTATAGCAAAACATATATAAAATTATGATTACTCTCTTTATCTATGTAGGTTTGTCTCTTCTATTATTTGCATGTAGCACTACTCATAGCATATGAAACATATATAAGCAATATCCAGTTAATTAGGTCTGAAGGAAAGTTCATTAAAACTATCCACCTGAAGCAACATCGATCAACATAGGTTGAGCATAATCTATGCAACATCTTCTGAATGGGCCCAACTTCAAATGGCCGATCAAGCCCACAAACCATTTCAATGCACCATGTGCAGCGGGACATCACCCACCATTCACTAATCCAATTGATTCCTTGTATTGTTGGTATAATCCTTTTCTTGCTCTCAAATTTCATGCGGAATTAGAAAAGGTTGATACATCAATTCCATATCTAAAGTTTGTCCCATAAACTTGTACATTTCATTGTAGAATTTAAGTTTGGAGGGCAGATTTTTGTTGAGATTCTAATCTCCATGCTCACATGTTCTTCAAACCACTTGATTCATTAAGGAGAAGGCTCGAGTCTCCCAATTGTGTGTGTGTAAAATTTCAAAAAAAAATTTAGAATTTCGTTCCAAAGAAATGTTTCTGAGGCCCATAAATTCTATATTTTGTGCTATATACCATTGGTAACCGCATAGTTGACTAATCAAATTGCTAAAATTCTGAATTATTCATGGCAGGGACTTTGTGAAGCTGTAACTTTCTTATCGTAGTTCCCTTCGACGAACTGCTTTCACCAATGCAAATGCAGTATATTTTATTAATATTCAGTCATTTGTTAGATCGTTCTCACGTCCAAAGTTGGGGGTACTTCACGATAATTTTTTCTTTGTAAATTCTAATTTTGGAATGACGTTTCACAATTTTGATTTTCGGATTCCAAATCGAACACCATCGTTGGATTCGTAGCGTCGTTTTAGCCTTAGTTGATATATGGTTGTTGATTTTGGAATCAGACTAATTTGAAACTATTTTCTGGTGTTTGGTGTTTGCATTATAGTTAAAAAAATTGATAAAAAATTCATAATGGCAAAACATCCCTTCTCATTTGTTTGTATATTCATTGTGCAAAATCATCCACATCTAACAAGTAATCAATTGCTATTTGGTTGATAATGTTGTTACATTTTAATGGATATTAGTGTTGTTACACCACTAATAGTTACTAATTAACTAGTCAAGTATCATTGCGTGATTACATGCTTTTTTTTACATGAAGCTGAACTCAATAATGAAAGTCTTTGCTATTTGGCCTTGGGACGGATTATGGAAATATCAACTTGGCGTGGCTACACCATTAATACATAGAAGTTTAGAATAACTCGAAATCCTGTAAATGCTGAATTTTTTGACGCGTTCGATATAAAGAATTTCGATGTTTGTGTGATGGGTACCATCTACGATGATAAAGTAGATTTTGATTATTATGGTGTGTTATGAGATGTTGTAGAGTTGCAATACTTAGCCCTTGTGACATGAAAATGGTGATGTTCAAATATGATTGGCTCGACACAACACCAAATCAAGGGTGGAGAATAAACAAACAGTTTGGGTTCGTCGATATAAACTTTGGAAGAAGATATAGAGGTCCGACTCTTTTGTGATGGTAAGTCAAGTTGTACAAGTTATCCAAGATATTGTAGAGACTGATTTGACTGGTGGACCATATGTAAGACTAAAGCTAGAAACACATTCAATGTTGGACCTAGCATACTAGGAGAACATGTTGGAGTCCAGTCTGGATTTGGTAATAGCATATTTATGAGTCAAAATCTGATTAAATATTTGATTTAATTTGATTTTGATGTCCATAATTAGTACTGGGATATTTTAGAGATCCTATTATAATCTAAAATAGGATATTGATAGGCTATTGTAGGTGTAGTAGGATTCTTATTTGAGGGCTTCCTATTTAAGAAATCCTATTATGACCTAAAATAGGTTTTTCTCATTCTATATATATGGGGTGAGGGTGGAGGCACAAAGCATAGCACAAAAAGTGGAGATTCGAGGTGCTCGTCCACAGGAAATCTAAGAGAATGTTCTGTACTTTGCTCTTAAGACTTCGTCATCCAAGACAGAAGGAAGAAGAGATCTAATCAAGGGGTCGCCAACTTAGGTTAGGGAGATTGCTACGGGTTGGTGAGCGATTTCAATTGTAATCTCTTTATTTTTTTCTTGAGTGTGGTGAGGGGGTTAAACCTATTAGGGCAAAGGGTTCAACATTAGTTTTTGTCAATCTTGTAATTTCATCTGAGCTATAGAGATTAGGATTTGTCCAGGTGACGTAGTCACCGTCATATACTTGTTTTTATCTGTGCTTGGTTTTCGTTAGACGGGGGTTGGTTATTTCAGGTGGGTTGGCCTAAGTTTTCGTTGCAGCAACGTCTCAGACACGGTATCGAAGCGCAAGAGGTGATCCATGACTATTCTACTTTGGAATTATTCACATGCTCAGTTTCTACTCCCCCATTCCCAATCAATACACAAGGATCCAGTAAAGTTACGTTAAGATTCATGACTATACTACGTTGCCCATATAGGGTGATTCAAGAGTGATTCATGAAGATTCGTGAAGGCTCTGTGATTCATGAGAGTACAGGAATCACAAGCTGATACATGAAGATTCATGAAAATAGAAGCATGAGATACATAATGTAAGTGAAACACACGAGACAAAAGTATCTGATGATCCCGAGAGGGATAACATCTCATGAAGGGATCCATATAGTACTAATCCGTGTTGCCAACATGTCAGCATCAAGTAAAATAATCTAAAGCAGGAAATATAATCCTAAATAAGATATAAAATGATCAGAGAATGTACTCGCCTGGTATCCTAAATATCTGAAGAGAATATACTGTCCGAGGAGTGGTGTCTGTCTCCTATAGAACAGTACAAGTCACTACATGTCTAAAATAATGAAATAGACTTCTACAATGCATCTACATGATGTTTGGGGTCAATCTAGGCTAAAGTCAACCTTTGGTCAACTCTAGTCAACCCTAGCAGTCAAACTAGGTCACCTCTAGTCTATTTAGGCCAAACAAGGTCAAACAGGGTTAAACTAGGTCAAACTAGTCTAGGTTGGTCAAACCTAGGCTTAACAAGTCAATCTAGGTCAACTAACCAAATACCATACCAGTCACACTAGCCTAGTGATACACAAGTGTATCACACTGCATGCCATAGGCTATTCTACCAAGGCCATGGGCCAAAACACATATAGGCCAACACACCCATATATCATATTAGGCTATATACACATTATCTATATAGGCAAATGCCATATCTATTTCACATCACCTACATATATCACACTCACTTACATATTAACATAGGTTAGATAATATATATAAATATATATATATATATATATATATATATATATATATATATATATATATATATACATATTAAATATATATATATATATATATATATATTATATATATATATATATATATATATATTTAATATGTATATATATATATATATATATATATATATATATATATATATATAGACATAGAGAGATAGATATGTAAATAAGGCAAATGTGTGTGTGTGTGTGTATGTGTATGTTAGTGGTAGGAATGTGTGTGTAGGCATGTGTGTGTGAGTGTGACAGATTGTGTGTGACAGGAATTGAAGGGGGTAGTGTGTATATGTGTGTGTAATGTGCCATAAAGGTGTGTCAAGTGTGTGTACAGTGAACCATAGGTGACAGTATGTGGAAGGTGTAAATAGGTGACAGGAAACTAAAGAGGGTGGCCTGTGTGTGCATGTGCATGAGTGCTTGTATGTGTGTAGATAGGTGTAGACATGTGTGTGTGAGTTTAAATGTGTGACAAATTTACATATGTGTGTGTGTGATAGGAGGATGTAGGAAACAGTCTCAGAATTTAAAATAAACCAATTGACAGTTCAACCAACAGCCCTTTAGCAACTAGCAACCCAAAAACCGAATTCAAATCCCATTGCTCACCACAAGTCACATACTAACATAAACATCATCCATACACATGTAGGTGAACCTGTCTAATCACTTAACATCATTTAAAACAAGTAAATGCAAATTAAAATCAGGAAAGTTATTCTCAGCTTCAACGTATCAGTGAGTATCAGAAAAAATTAGGATTCAATGAATTCGACTATGATTAATCATTAAAATTACAAATAATAGGTTGATAACTAGTGTCACCAGTGGGGGTGTGCTAGGAAGTGTCTTCGTGTCCAAGGATAGGACAGAAATCGAGTCCAAACACCCACACGACACACGGACTGAACACAGTGCACTGCATTGTCGTGCACGCGTTCACAGAGGTCGTGGACACGACACACGACACGTGTGGCCACGTGGTCATGTCCACATGTAGCCCATGTGTTAGGCTACACATTCGACACCCTGTGAGGTGTCCACGATGGGTCCACTGCGGACACGAACGCATGTTCGTAAGTGCCTGTGCGCATGTTCAGCCGCCTGCGCGCGACAGCGCGCGGCCAGTGCGGGTGTGTTTGCTCCACGAATACTAAACCATCTGCTCCCAAATTTTGGGAGCATGATGTCAGCCATTTCCCCTCATCCACACAAAATTTTGTGTCCCGAAGTGTCCTGTGTCATGAGATATGGACCCCGATAGGCAGGACACGGGCGTAGGGTTCGTGCTGCGTGTCCAAGGCTAAAAACGTGACACAAACCGACACAAAACACCAAACACCCTTCACAAACATTCATTCACACACCTAGATCTACAGATCTGTGTAATTAGAATTTCCAAATTCGAAAATAAATTCCTAAGAAACATTTCTACAAACACCTATGTTCCTATTATGCTATGTGTCCGATACGGACACGAAATGGACACGAATTGTGCCCAAATCTCGAGGACAGCTAGGGAATCCTTAAACCTAGCCCTATGTGCAAATAAAACAGGAAAAACAATGGGTTTAATTGGTTTACCTATTGAGTGTCAATACTCAAGAAAAGCTTCAAATGGAATGATTCCAAATAGCAACTCCCAAGCTCCAAATGGCACACAAACTGAGGTGAACCTTAAGAATCAGTAAACAAACAAAAATTAGATCCTAATGCAAAAGACTAGGGTTAAAAAGGAGTTGAAATGAATTAAATAGGATTTTAGGGAAATGGGAAAATACCTCTCCTTTCAAAACTAGGTCAAGAATAAAAGAGGCAAGAACACACTAAGAGAATACTTATAGGTAAGGAAAAACCCTAATTGTGGCTGCCATGGGTTGGTTAGTTTGGGTTTTAGGCTTAAGTCATGGGCCTGTGGCTTAATTACAAGTCATAAAATTGGTAAATCACAAGTCATTAACCTAAGTCACAAGTCATGCACTATTTCACTTAAACTAATCCTTCCTACTTTAAAACTAATTTCTAATGACTAAAAGTAGGTTAACTTGAGTTAGACTAGGGTCACCAACTAGGGTTAGCTTCTAGTCTAGTCTACAATCTAAAATGTGGTAGTGACAAATAAATTTCAAAAAAATCACAATGACCAAAATACCCTCAATCTAAAATGTGGTAGTGACAAATCTATCCTTCTTAAAAAAATTTCGTCCTCGAAATTGAAAGACAAAACTAACAGATGAGAAGGATAGACAATCATACCTCACGGTCCAAAAAGATAAGGGTATCGCTCGCGCATCTCACCCTCCCGCTCCCAGGTAGACTCTCCTGGAGAATGATGCCTCCATACGATGCGAACCAAGGGTATCACCTGGTTTCTCATCACCTTCTCTCGGCGATCAAGAATCTCCACTGGCTGCTCTAGATAACTGAGAGTAGGTCCCACCTTAATCTCCGAGTAATCGAGTACATGGCTAGGGTCAGCCATGTACCGTCTCAACAGTGATACGTGGAATACGTTATGGACACCCACTAGTGCAGGTGGCAAGTCAAGCCTATATGCCACGTCACCGACTCTCTCGCTGATCACGAAAGGTCCGATGAAGCGTGGGCTAAGCTTCCCACCTCCACCAAAATGTATGGTACCACGAGTCCGAGATATATGCAGAAAAACCATGTCTCCGACCTAAACACAAATAAGGTCTCATGTTACTAGATAATCAAACATGATCAAATAAACAAAATAAACAACAACCTTCTTCTAATTCTATCTCTAATCTGTACCTCAAACTCCAAGGGCCTCCGGTGGCTATCGGCCCAGTGCCGATGTCTGTCCTGTGCCATGCGAAGTCTGTCCCTGATGAGCTTTACCTTCTCGGCTGCATCAACAACCATCTCTGGCCCCAGTAAAGCTCGCTCACCAATATCATCCTATGATAAGGGTATACGATACCTACGCCTGTACAGAGCCTCGAAAGGTGACATCTCAATGCTGGCCTGGAAACTATTGTTGTAAGTAAACTCTACCAAATGCAGATGATCCTCCCAGGAACCTCCGAAATCCATGATGCACGTCCGCAGCATATCCTCGAGCGTCTGAATAGTCCTTTCTGACTGTCCGTCCGTCTGGGGATGGTATGTAGTACTAAACTTGAGCTGAGTGCCCAAGCTAATCTGCAAATTCCTCCAGAAATAGAAAGTAAAGCGACTATCCCGATCCGAGATGATGCTGACCGGAATCCCATGAATCCCGACTATCTGCCGTATGTACATCTCTGCAAGCCTCTCTGTAGACGTACCTACCTTGAATGGCAAGAAGTGGGCCGATTTGGTCAACCTGTCAACGATGACCCAAATCGCATGTTTTTCTCCTGGTGTACGCGGCAATCCAGATACGAAATCCATAGTGATATACTCCCACTTCCAATTGGGAATGGACAGCGGCTGCAATAATCCATCGGGCTTCTGCCTCTCTGCCTTGACCTGCTGACAGACCAAGCACCTAGCTACGAAGCGAGCTACCTCCCGCTTCATTCCGTACCACCAAACATGCTCCCTTAGATCTCGGTACATCTTTTGGCACCAGGGTGTATAGAGTACTGAGATCTGTGGGCCTCCTGTAAAACCTGCTCCCTGAGCTCTCCGCTGGACACACATAACCTGGAACCGTGCCTCAAGGCACCATCCTCTGCAAGAGAAAACTCGCCATCCACCTGCCCTGCTCGAACCTGCTCTCGAAGACACCACAAAGCAACGTCCTCAAACTATGTCGACTTGATCCTCTCTTCCAAGTCTGACTGAATCTGTAGGCCCTACATCTGCATCTGAACTCAGGACACGATCACCTCAATCCCCAGGCTCTCCAAATCAGCAAGCAAGTGACGGTCCATAGTCAAACACATGTCTGTCGGATACCTACTCAAGGCATCGACAACCACGTTGGCCTTCCCTGGGTGATACTGAAGTGAAATATCAAAGTCCATCATTAGCTCTAACCACCTGCGCTGCCTCATGTTGAGTTCTTTCTGTGTAAACACATACATTAAGCTCTTGTGATCTGTGAAGATCACCACCCTCTCTCCATATAAGTAGTATTTCTACAACTTCAGAGCAAAAATTACTGCTGCCACCTCCAGGTCGTGGGTAGGGTAGTTCTTCTCATGGGGACGTAACTGTCTGGAAGCATAGGCAATCATCTTCCCATGCTGCTGCAAGACACAACCCAGCCCCTTCCCTGAAGCGTCACTATAGATAATGAACCCTCCTGAACCAGATGGTAATGTCAGAATTAGAGCTGTCGTAAGCCGCTTCTTCAACTCATCAAAAGCTGCCTGACACTCCTCTAACCAAACATACTCAGCATCCTTCCGGGTCAGCCGAGTCAACGGCTCTGTAACCCGGGAGAAATCCTGCACGAACCTTCTGTAGTATCCTGCCAGCCCTAAGAAGCTCCTGATCTCTGCCACTAAAGTCGGCACTACCCAAGCCTCAACTGCTATGATCTTCTTCGGGTCCACTGAGATCCCATCTTCAGTCACCACATGACCCAAGAAGTCAACTCTATCCAGGAAGAACTCGCACTTCGAGAGCTTTCCATACAGCCTCTCCCTCCTGAGTGTCTCCAAAACCACTCTCAAGTGCTCCTCGTGCTTCTCCTCAGTCTTGGAATATACCAGAATATCATCAATGAACACCACCACGAACTTGTCTAAGTACTGGTGGAATACCTTGTTCATTAAGTTCATAAACACTGCTGGTGCATTGGTTAGACCAAACGGCATAACCAAAAACTCAAACTGTCCATACCGTGTCCTGAAGGCGGTCTTCAGAATATCCTCCCTCTTCACCTTCACCTGGTGATAACCTAACCTCAAATCAATCTTGGAGAAAACCTGAGCTCCGCTCAACTGATCAAAGAGATCATCGATCCGCGGCAGTGGGTATCTGTTCTTGATCGTCAGGTTGTTGAGTGCCCTGTAGTCGATACACATCCGTACCAACCCATCCTTCTTGGGTACAAATAGTACCGGTGCACCCCAAGGTGAAGAACTCGGTCGGATGAAGCCCTTGTCCTGCAGCTCATCTACCTCCCTCTTCAGCTCCGCCAACTCACTGTTGTTTACTCGATAGACATGCTGAGAAATTGGTTCCGTACCGGGAACCAAGTCTATCAAGAACTCAACATCTCTGTCCGGTGGAAGCCCTGGCAACTCCTCCGGGAAGACGCCAATGAACTCTGCGATCAAGGGATGTGGAGCCATCTGCTCCTCAACTGAAGCTCCACAGGAAAGTCCTCCGTCCTGCTCTGCCTGCAGTCGGGTGTACTCGAACTCTGGCTCTCCTGGCGTCCCAAACAAAACTCTATTCCCTTGACAATCAATGCTGGCGTGATGCCTGCTCAACCAGTCCATACCTAATACGATATCGTAGTTCGGTAGTGGCATGACGAGCAGGCTCACCTCTAACTCTCGGCCTCCCAAAATGACACTCTGTCCTCTGCAAACATCACTCACGAGGATAACTCCACCCCCGGTCGTGATCTTACAGGTCCTAGATAATGATTTAGATACTAGGCAGTGTCTAATAGCAAAAGATACTGATACGAAACTATGGGAAGCCCCGGAATCAAATAGTGCAAAGGCTGGAATGGATTCGAGAAGTATCGAACCTGCGATCAGCTCTCCTATGGCCTCCACATCCTCAGCTGCCATGGAGAAAGCTCGCCTCCCCTGGCCTCCCCTGGCCTGCTGCTGGTGCTGTACGAACCGCTGCTGCTGAGTCGGCAATGGTCCCTTCTGCGGTGCCCCTGGAGCCTTGGCCCTGGCTCCCTGTGCTACTCTGCCTACGAACTGAGCACACTCCCTCAGCTGGTGATCAGCTTCTCCACAGAGAAGGCACTACCCAACCTCTTTCTGCACTCATTCCACTCGTGCCCTGGCTTCTTGCAATATGCACATCTGGTGGCCTGCTGCCTCGGTGCCTGCTGTTGCACCCTCTGCTGTTGATGCTGCACTGGCTGATGCCTCGGCTGCTGAAACTGCTGCGGCTGGAACCTTTGCTGCTGGTGCTGTTGCTGAAAGTGCGGCCTCTTGGCCGGTCCTCTACTACCACTAGCTCCCTGGATGTCTCGCCCCCTCTTGAGCCTAAGCTCAAGATCATCCTCTGCGGCAAATGCATCCACTAGAATCTTCTCAAAGGTAGCACTGCGAGCACTCTTGGTATAGGACTTAACCTCCTTTACCAATTCCTTCCTGAATCTCCGGGCCTTCGTCGCCTCGGACAGTCCCTCCACAAATCTGCCCAGTCGGCAGAACTCCCATGCGTACTCCTCCACAGACTGGCTCCCCTGGACTAGAGCCTCGAACTGAGTCTCGAGGGCTCCTAGCGCTGCATCCAGAAAGAACTTCTCCTTGAACAGCTTCTTGAATGCTGTCCAAGTCTGCCCCGGAGTACCAACCCGCGGGTCGGTCTGGTACCATGTGCGGGCCAGATCCTGTATCATGCAGGCCGCAGCCTCAATCTGGATCCTCACGGGAATCTCAGCCAATCTGAATATCTCCTCCATGTGCTCGATCCACTCGTCGGCATACAGGATCCCCTCTGTCCCTGGAAAGTCCCTCGGGTGTATCTTCTGAAAATCTTGAATGTCCTTCTACCTCGGAGGGTGCGGCTGCTGGACTGCTGCTGGCTGAGCTACTACTCTCTCCACCGTAGTCACGGCCAGATCAATGCTCCGACTAAACTCTGTTGTCTGTCTCTGCTGCTGCTGCTGGCCCTCCATGAACTGCCGAAAGAACGCGAACAGCTGAGCTGCATCAACTGTCCTCCGAAGGTGGCTGCTGCTGCTGAAGCACCTCCGGAATCACCGAACTCGGCCGATGTGCCACAGGTGGAGGGGCTCCTCCGAACGCAGCTGAAACGCCTACCCCAGCTGGCATGACTGGGGCTACGGTACCAGGGGTTGGCTGTTGAGTATGAAAGGTGACAGGCCTCTCATCGGCGTCCCCCTGGCCCTAGCGATGTGATCTCGTCTCAACCATCCTGGAGACAGATCAAAAGAAACAATTGCTGAGAATGAGTTGAAATAGCCAAGGAGGACAGTTATATTCAAATGAAGAAAATAAGCAACAAAATTAGATATACAAAATCTGATAAAGAGTTTTTCCTAATGTGATTGAGTACCTTCAAAAATATCCTAATCCTATTGCAGGCTGCAGTGATACTCTAGTTCGAATGCCACTGCATTTCTAATTTAGGACCTGCATGGGCCACCACTAAAAACGTGTCACGACCCGCACCCTGGAGTAAAGGCACGAGAAGTGGTTACGTCCAGCCTACGCCACAGTGTCGGCGGTAGAACGCTGTCTTAGGTCAATCATCTTACAGTATAAAGGTACCTGTACAGTATATACACTCTGAATGGAGGTGACATAACATAATACAGTCTCAATCACATCTAAGGCAGAATAATAAGATAGAAAGATAGATAGAAACTGAAATAAAATAAGATCCACAGAAATACAACCAGAGAAGTCTAAGTGTCTAATGATATCACAAATCCATAACATCCCAAGTATCATAATACAGTCATCCAGAATATAAACACAAAGAAAACATCCTAGTCTAGAGGAGTGTCGTCCACTGCTAAGGGCTTCTGCTACAAGTCCAGGTCACAACTGTCATCTAAGATAGTCCCATAATAGGTGGGACAACACGCCTCGTCCTCATCCTCTGTAATATTTCAACAGGTCCAGTCAGGACAAGAGCGAGCACAATACATCTTAATAAGTCATAGCAGGTTAGGAAATATAATCATGCTAGAGAGTAAGATACATGAAACTGTTGAAGAGCATAAAGTAAAGAGAGACTGTAAGTAAATATCTACAGTATATAAGAGATAGACAGTGCTAGTGATTCAGAGTACAAGATGAAACATGTGAACAGCTGGAGGGTGATTCATGACTATATTAAAGAGGTAATTCATGACTATTCTACTTTAGAATTATTCACATGCTCAGTTTCTACTCCCCCATCCCCAATCAATACACAAGGATCAGTAAAGTTACGTTAAGATTCATGACTATACTACGTTGCCTATATAGGGTGATTCAAGAGTGATTCATGAAGATTCGTGAAGGCTCTGTGATTCATGAGAGTACTTGAATCACAAGCTGATACATGAAGATTCATGAAAATAGAAGTATGAGATACATGATGTAAGTGAAACACATGAGACAAGAGTCTCTGATGCTCCCAAGAGGGATAACATCTCATGAAGGGATCCATATAGTACTAATCCGTGTTGCCAATGTGTCAGCATCAAGTAAAATAATCTAAAGCAGGAAATATAATCCTAAATAAGATATGAAATGGTTAGAGAATGTACTCGCCTGGTAACCTGAATATCTGAAGAGAATATACTGTCCGAGGAGTGGTGTCTGTCTCCTAAAGAACAGTAAAAGTCACTACATGTCTAAAATAATAAAATAGACTTCTACAATGCTTCTACATGATGTTTTGGGTCAATCTAGGCTAAAGTCAACCTTTGGTCAAATCTAGTCAACACTAGCAGTCCAACTAGGTCAACTCTAGTCTAGTTAGGTCAAACAAGGTCAAACAGGGTTAAACTAGGTCAAACTAGTCTAGGTTGGTCAAACCAAGGCTTAACAAGTCAATCTTGGTCAACTAACCAAATACCATACCAGTCATACTAGCCTAGTGATACACAAGTGTATCACACTGCATGCCATAGGATATTCTACCTAGGCCATGGGCCAAAACACATATAGGCCAACAACCCATATATCATATTAGGCTATATACACATTATCTATATAGGCAAATGCCATATCTATTTCACATCACCTAATCACATGCACGTATCACATTGGGCTATACATATATCACACTCACTTACATATTCACATAGGTTAGATAATATATATATATATATATATATATATATATATATATATATATATATATATATATATATATATAGAGAGAGAGAGAGAGAGAGAAAGAGAGAGATGGATATGTAAATAAGGCAAATGTGTGTGTGTGTGTGTACGTGTATGTTAGTGGTAGGAATGTGTGTGTAGGCATGTATGTGTGAGTGTGACAGATTGTGTGTGACAGGAATTGAAGGGTCTATTGTGTATATGTGTGTGTAATGTGCCATAAAGGTATGTCAAGTGTGTGTACAGTGAACCATAGGTGACAGTGTGTGGAAGGTGTAAATAGGTGACAGAAAACTAAAGAGGGTGGCCTGTGTGTGCATGTACATGAGTGCTTGTATGTGTGTAGATAGGTGTAGACATGTGTGTGTGAGTTTAAATGTGTGACAGATTTACATATGTGTGTGTGATAGGAGGATGTAGGAAACAATCTCAGAATTTAAAATAAACTAATTGACAGTTCAACCAACAGCCCTTTAGCAACTAGTAACCCAAAAACTGTCACGACCCGCACCCACTGTAAGGGTACGAGAGCGTAACAACGCCCAGCCTACGCCGCAGTGTCGGCGGTAGAACGCTGTTCTAGGTCATGAACTATAACTAACATATGATGAATACTCTCCATAAGGAGGCCAACACAGAGGTACAACTCAATCACAATCTAGAGATAGAATATGGCACGATAAAATAGATAAGAGAATCCTCAACTGAGGTACAACAGAAAAGAATACAAGTCTAATCATCTCTAAAAATATACAACTCTGAATCAAGAACAACAACTAAACATAAAATGGAAAACAGTCTAAGCTATCTATACTAAGCAAGGGTGCCATCCTCAGCAGCTGCCTGAACCTCCCCAGGGGTCCAGGTCGCGAGTGTCATCTAGGCAAGCTCCAAGTAAGGGGTACAGGTTCCTCATCATCCTCTGTAAAATTTTCAACAGGTCCAGTCAGGACGGGAGCGAGCACAGTACATCTCAACAGTTCATAGCAGGTTAGAAAATATAATCATGCAGTAAAGTAAGATATAGATACTGAAAGAAATGCAGTATGTAAACAGAGAGAGAACTGTAATAGAAATATCTACTATAAGTAGAGAGCTACCAGTGACTAGTGATTCAGAGTACAAAGTCGACATGTGAACGGCTTGATTTGTACATGGCTATACTAAAGAGGCGTACATGGCTATTCTACTTTGGAAATTGTTCACATGGCTATTTATACTCCCTCGTACCCCCAACTAATACACAAGGATCCAAACAGGTTATGTTATGATTCTATGTAACAGCCCCCGAAGGGTAGTAGACCCCGAAGGTAATAGACCCCGAAGGTAATGGACCCCGAAGGTGATACATAGTAGTCCCAAAAATGGGGATTCTGATAGACCCAATAAATGGGATAAGGATTCAAAGAAGACTCTGTGATCATATGAGTATATGTCACAAGTGATCAAAGAACCGAAGAAGCATATGATACGCCATGTAAGTGAAACGCACAGAACATAGAGTACCCGATGCTCCATGAAGGGATAACATCTCAAGAAGGGATCCATATAGTACTAATCCGTGTGACCAACGTGACAGTATCAAGTAAAGTAATTTAATGCAGGAAATAATTCTAAGCAGGATATGAAATGATCAGAGAATGTACTCGCGTGGTATCTGAATAGCTGTAAAAATATACTGTCCGAGATGAGGCACCTGACTCCTAGTTAGAGCAACACAAGTCACAACAAGTCCAGAATAGAAATGTAATGCACTACAATGCGTTCTACATTAACCTAGGTCAATCTAGACCAAAGTCAACTCTTGGTCAACTCTGGTCAACCCTATAAGTCAAACTAGGTCAAACTAGTCTAATCTAGGTTTAGCAAGTCATTCTAGGTTCTAGCAAGCCTAAACAGTCTATCTAGACTCCAACTAGGTATACCATGCCTAACCATACCATATTCACATAACCACATAATATGGCTATGACTAAAAGTCTATTAGGAATACACCTATCCTATAGTCACTATACCATTTCACCCATATATCATAACATATCACATAATATCATATATATACAAAATATTATGTCATATGGTATCCCATACTCTATAACATATCATATCATATAGTATCATATATAATTATATATACATTTCACACATTCCTATATATAATTGATATGTATAATACAACACTATGATATATATTATATAGGAACTGATATATGTATAACACAGAGCATATATTAAATACCTATAGGGAAAGAGAGGGGGACACATGAGGACAAGGGTGTGTATGTGAAAGAAAGAGGGTTCAGTCATGTGTACTGCCAAAGGCATGTGAGGGTGAGCCACATGTGTGTGTACATGTAAGGGTGAGTGTGTGAGACAACAGTAATGTGGGGTGTGAACAGTGAGTGAAGGGCACGACCTAATGTGCCAAGGTTAAGGTGCAGAAAAAGAGTGTATAGCATCTCAGTTTAGGCAAAAATCAATTAACAGTTTTTACATTTAACATTGGATAAGGAAGGGGATGAACTCAGTCCATAACACAGGGAACATTAAGTTCTTCCCAGGTTTTCCCTGAGTTTACAGTGAACTCCAAGTGTCACAGGCTAAGGAAATTGAACACAACCAACCCCAACTCCACAATCAATCAATGATGAATCCTTATTTCAGTCAAATACAAAAATTCCCAGGAATGGAAACACACAGTTAATGAAAAGGAAATCGATTAAACAGTGTAGAATCATTTCCAGGTTTTGGCAATAAACTGGAAACAGGAAAATTAATGTGTAGTGTACTGCCAGGAATAACCAGACATTAAAACAGGTTAACAGTTAACAAAAGAGCATGGAACAATGGAATTCAATTCCCAGGTTTTGACTTGTGTGTGTATGGAGTGTAATGAACATGGCAGCTCAGTTTTATGTGTGTGGAACTGTGTCTCAGGTATCAATATCAGGATTCAGTCCCAGTATATGCAAGGAAAGGAAATCAGTTATTCTCATGCTTACACAAACAGTCCTAACATCTACCATGTGAGAGGGAGGAACTACAATGTAAGGTATCAACCCAACCAAAACAGTCCACAGCATATCAAAAATCAGTTTGTATATAAATCACAAAGTGAAACCAAATCTCAAGTTAATGTTCATAAACAAACCACCCATTCTCAGATTTTGTACTCACATTTCAGGTTTATAATCCAAATCAAATTTCAGTTTTGTCTAAATATGGGGTGAGTGAGGGGGTGGCTATGCATGTGTGATAGAGGACAGTGAGGCCATTTCATGGCTGAAATGTAGGGAATGTTGTGAAAACATGTGCATGTGTCTTCATGTGATGTGAGAACAGTGGTGTCAATGGGGACTAAAATCTCAGGACAGTGCATAGGGAAAATATGGAAATTCAACAATGTATACAAATACCTGCCTACAACATACTTACATATATTCATATATACATTAATATGTATAGAGATTAAAGGAGAGATTAAGGTGTATATGTGTGTAAATAGGACTATACTGACATCTATGAACTGAAATGAACCAATCAATAGAAACACAAGAAATCAGTAAACCATATTACAATGATGAAATTGCACATGTATAGGTGATGAAATATCAAACAAAACTGGAAAAACAAGTATCAATTCAATAGAATTTTAATAACAGTTTTCGAACCCAACCCAAATACTAATATTCCATTCCCACATCCAAAAGCCTATATTTGAACTTTAAAACTTAGTTAACATGGATTGTAACATGTGGGGAATCTAAACAGTGAAAGAACATAAGAAACCTGGGATTAAAAGTTTGGGGAAAACGCTGGAATAACAGCGTATCAGAAAGAAACAGTCACCATACCATTTTGAATCCAATTCGAGCCATGTTTTCAAACAAAACCTAAACTAATATGCAAGCTAAATCTAACACATATACTACATTATATTTAGGATTAATTTAGCTAATTTAACCATGTATTTAAACATTAATCAGCTAAATGAACACAGAGAACACAATCAATACAAAACTGGACAGCACTCATCGTGCACGTGTGCCGTGTCCTCGTGCGCACGACACGAGCCAAACCATGACACCAGCTCGTGCACCTAGGTTTGCCACACATAGGGCTTAGTGCCTAGGATCCTGACATGAGCCAACGTGTCGCCGTGTCCATACGGAAAACCCGTATCAGAGCATGTTTCCTGCGCGCACAGTCTCAGTGTGTGACCAGTGCGCGTGTCCGCACGCACCCGACATGCCGCCAAGTGGCACGAGACTTGGGAAATGTCATGTCAGACACTGCCCCAAGCTCTACGTCCAATGGCACGTGCCCATGTGTCCTGTATGAGTCGCACGACCCTGCGGGTAGCAGGACAGGGCGCCCAGGCGCGCGCGACCGTGTCCGCGAGTCCATTTCGACTCGGACACGACTCAAATCCATCTCAGTCAAGCACAGTCGCGTAAGCGACAACAAAATAAGAATTTTCATTCAAACACAATTCAAAAATTCGAACGAAATGTCCTGTGGGGCATTTCGTCGAACACCTACGACCAAGGCCTGATACGTGTCCAATACGGACACGTATTGGACACGAACCCTAACAATGCCTATACCAACAGAGAGAGGGCACCTAGGGCTTCCTAACCATGCAAAGAAATCGAGATTTGGTGGAGGGAATAGAAAGTTACCTAGGTGTGTTCCTTCATAAGGAAAAGCCCCAAAAATGAGATCTCCTCAAGCTAGCCAATGGCTCCAAATTGTATCAATCCTGAGAATAGCCTCCACCAACAGTAGGGGGACACTAATTAGGTTACAATGGAAGAAGTTTCAATGAAAATGGATTAATATTGAATAAACTATGAAGGATTTTCAATAGAGAGCAAACCTTTCCTTAGAAAAAATGGAGGGATGAATAAAGAGGAGGCACAAACTTTGAGAGGGATTTTATAGCAAGGAGGGGGAGTCCCTAGGCTGGTCATAATGTTAGGGTTAGGGTTTTGGGATTCAATCTAAGGGCTCTCATTCCATCTAGCATATTCAATGGTCAAAATCAAGGTCCCCCTTTAATCAAGTTGCAACCTAGTCATTCTAACTAGTCATGACTAACCATGACCAACTCAATTTCTAACTTAGTCTAACCATGACTAACTAGGACTAACCTAGGTTAGGTCAATTCTAGGTTGGGGCTACTAACAATCACATGGCAATCAATTAAATAATATTAAATCACACCATTTAATATAGTATATATTAATTCCAAATAATTATAATAATTTCAAATAAATTCAAGATAACCAATATCCTCAAGCTAAATGTAATAAACAAAATCTCTACCCACATGGTTAGGCTCTAGGGCAGGCAGTCACTACGGCTTCACTAGCTGCATACCAAATCACAAGTCATGATTTAAATAGTTTTAAAAAAAATATTAAAAATCACCAAAATTTATATTAAAATTTTAAATACCATAATTAAATAAATTAAATATAAAATTTCAAAATTATTCTCATCTGGAAAACTGGGTGTTACAATCCTACCCACCTTATAAAAATTTCGTCCTCGAAATTAAGATGGTAGCAGTCCTTCCAGGTCAAACAACCCACAATCAAAGTCTCAAACATACCGTCAGATAATCATATGCGTCTGTCCAAAATCATGATACTCAGAATCTTCGTCATGCTAGCGAGCAAGGCTACGATAATCACAGAGTCCTCGACTAAGGCACATACCTCTAGAATCATGGTATTTAAAATTTTTGTATTGCCGCATGCTTGGCAGCGAAAACCTTAAATTTCCACACTCGAGAAATACGTCCTAAATCTGACTGTATGTCCTCACTATACTAGCTAACACGACTATTGAAGATTCTAGATTCCATAACTGGGTGACCTAGCCCATATGATTCATCTCAGAAGAAGGTCAAACATAACACAAGAACAACAGGACAAAATTGATAAATCAACAAGGAACAGAAGGAATCGGAATTTCAAGGCAGTTATAAGAGGCAATTGCAGAATTTGATTCAAAAGAACGGAACCTGTAACTAGATCTCCAACGGCCTGAGCATCCTCGACTGTCCTGGCGAAAGCTCGCCCTTGCTGGCCTCCTCCGGCCTGCTGCTGATACTGCATGTACCTCTGCTGCTAAGTCGGTAAGGATAATCCCCTCTGCTGGCCTACCGGAGCCCTAGCTCCTGTTCCCTGAACTGCCTGTCCTGATGACTCGGGACACTCTCTCAGACGATGATCGGATCCCCCGCAAAGCAAACATCTGCCCAACCTCTTCCGGCACTCGCCCCAACTATGCCCTGGTCTCTTACAGAAGGGGCAAATAATAACTAGCTGCTGTTTCGGGGCCTGCTGCGGCCTCTGTGGCTGCTGCGTCTGCTGAAAGGGTATACAGCCCTGAAACTGACGCTGCTGAAGGTAGACCCTCGGCTGCTGGTACTGCTGCTGAAACTGTAGAAGTAGCATCTGCTGCTGGAACTGTAGAGGTAGCATCTGCTGCGGATACTGCTGCTGAAACTGTAGGGGTAGCATATGCTGCGGATACTGCTGCTGAATCTGCAAGCGGGGCATCTGATGTGGATACTGCTGCTGAGACTGTAGGTGGGGCCTCTTGGCCGGGCCTGCACTGCCACTAGCTCCCTGAGTGTCTCGCGTCCTCTTCTCCTTCAGCCCATGATCATCCTCCGCTGTCATGGCTCCTACCAGAATCTGCTCGAAAGTGGCGTCGCGGCCGCTCTTAGTATATGACTTGATCTCCTTGATCAAACCCCTGCGGAACCTCCTCGCCTTCCCGACCTCGGTAAGGTCCTCGATGAATCTGCTCAAATGGCTGAACTCTCCAGCGTACTCCTCAACGGTCTGGTTCCCCTGAACCAAACTCTCGAACTGCGCCTCCAAAGCACGGAGTGCGGTATCGGGAAAGAATTTCTCCTTGAACAATTTCTTGAACGCTGTCCAAGTCTGACCGGTGGTACCAACCCTCGGGTCCGTCTGGTACCAGGTACGGGCCAAGTCCTGCATCTGACTGGCGTTTGCCTCGATCTGTAATCCTGCTGGTATCTGTGCCAATCGGAATATCTCCTCAATGTGCTCTATCCAATCGTCAGCGTATATGATGCCCTCTGTACCCCTGAAGTCTCGGGGTCCCATCTTCTTGAAGGAATGGATATCTGGAGTCCTCGGCTGATACGGCTGCAACTGACCTCCCCGTGACTGAGCAGCCACTAGCTCTACTGTCGTCCTGACTAACTGATGAGTATCCTGCATGCTCTGTCGGATATCAGCAGACTGGCTCTGCTGTATCTGTTGCTGAAACTCCATGAATCGCTGGAAGAGGGTAAACATCTGAGCCGCATCTACTGTCCCTGAAGGTAACTGCTGCTGGTACATATCTGGAATGACGGGGGAAGACCTCCGGACAGGTGGAGGTGTGCTCCCAAAGGCTGCAGAAGCTCCTATGTGAGCAGAAATAGGGGGTGCTGTGGTCCCAGCGTCCACAATCAAGCGAGGGGTGGTAGGCCTCTCACCAGCGTCTGCTGAGCCAGAGCGATGCGATCGTGTCTCGATCACCATCCTGTAGACAGATCAAATAAGGAAATTAATACTGAGATAGAATCGATAATTCAAGGAAGGACAGTTATTCAAGGAAGCAATCTTCAACAGGAACTTAGATGGCAGGAATCCAGTTAAGAGTTTTTCCTAATGTGATTGAGTACCTCAAAAATATACTAATCCTACTGCAGGCTGTAGTGGTACTCTAGTTCGAATACCACTACACAAACTCGACCTGCATGGGCCACCACTAAAAATGTGTCACGACCCGCACCCACTGTGAGGGTACGAGAGCGTAACAACGCCCAGCCTACGCCGCAGTGTCGGCGGTAGAACGCTGTTCTAGGTCATGAACTATAACTAACATATGATGAATACTCTCCATAAGGAGGCCAACACAGAGGTACAACTCAATCACAATCTAGAGATAGAATATGGCACGATAAAATAGATAAGAGAATACTCAACTGAGGTACAACAGAAAAGAATACAAGTCTAATCATCTCTAAAAATATACAACTCTGAATCAAGAACAACAACTAAACATAAAATGAAAAACAGTCTAAGCTATCTATACTAAGCAAGGGTGCCATCCTCAGCAGCTGCCTGAACCTCCCCAGGGGTCCAGGTCGCGAGTGTCATCTAGGCAAGCTCCAAGTAAGGGGTACAGGTTCCTCATCATCCTCTGTAAAATTTTCAACAGGTCCAGTCAGGACGGAAGCGAGCACAGTACACTTCAACAGTTCATAGCAGGTTAAAAAATATAATCATGCAGTAAAGTAAGATATAGATATTGAAGGAAATGCAGTATGTAAACAGAGAGAGAACTGTAATAGAAATATCTACTATAAGTAGAGAGCTACCAGTGACTAGTGATTCAGAGTACAAAGTCGACATGTGAACGGCTTGATTTGTACATGGCTATACTAAAGAGGCGTACATGGCTATTCTACTTTGGAAATTGTTCACATGGCTATTTATACTCCCCCGTACCCCCAACTAATACACAAGGATCCAAACAGGTTATGTTATGATTCTATGTAACAGCCCCCGAAGGGTAGTAGACCCCGAAGGTAATAGACCCCGAAGGTAATGGACCCCGAAGGTGATACATAGTAGTCCCAAAAATGGGAATTCTGATAGACCCAATAAATGGGATAAGGATTCAAAGAAGACTCTGTGATCATATGAGTATATGTCACAAGTGATTAAAGAACCGAAGAAGCATATGATACGCCATGTAAGTGAAACGCACAGAACATAGAGTACCCGATGCTCCCTGAAGGGATAACATCTCAAGAAGGGATCCATATAGTACTAATCCGTGTGACCAACGTGACAGTATCAAGTAAAGTAATTTAATGCAGGAAATAATTCTAAGCAGGATATGAAATGATCAGAGAATGTACTCGCCTGGTATCTGAATAGCTGTAAAAATGTACTGTCTGAGATGAGGCACCTGACTCCTAGTTAGAGCAACACAAGTCACAACAAGTCCAGAATAGAAATGTAATGCACTACAATGCGTTCTACATTAACCTAGGTCAATCTAGACCAAAGTCAACTCTTGGTCAACTCTGGTCAACCCTATAAGTCAAACTAGGTCAAACTAGTCTAATCTAGGTTTAGCAAGTCATTCTAGGTTCTAGCAAGCCTAAACAGTCTATCTAGACTCCAACTAGGTATACCATGCCTAACCATACCATATTCACATAACCACATAATATGGCTATGACTAAAAGTCTATTAGGAATACACCTATCCTATAGTCACTATACCATTTCACCCATATATCATAACATATCACATAATATCATATATATACAAAATATTATGTCATATGGTATCCCATACTCTATAACATATCATATCATATAGTATCATATATAATTATATATACATTTCACACATTCCTATATATAATTGATATGTATAGTACAACACTATGATATATATTATATAGGAACTGATATATGTATAACACAGAGCATATATTAAATACCTATAGGGAAAGAGAGGGGGACACATGAGGACAAGGGTGTGTATGTGAAAGAAAGAGGGTTCAGTCATGTGTACTGCCAAAGGCATGTGAGGGTGAGCCACATGTGTGTGTACATGTAAGGGTGAGTGTGTGAGACAACAGTAATGTGGGGTGTGAACAGTGAGTGAAGGGCAGGACCTAATGTGCCAAGGTTAAGTTGCAGGAAAAGAGTGTATAGCATCTCAGTTTAGGCAAAAATCAATTAACAGTTTTTATATTTAATATTGGATAAGGAAGGGGATGAACTCAGTCCATAACACAGGGAACATCAAGTTCTTCCCAGGTTTTCCCTGAGTTTACAGTGAACTCCAAGTGTCACAGGCTAAGGAAATTGAACACAACCAACCCCAACTCCACAATCAATCAATGATGAATCCTCATTTCAGTCAAATACAAAAATTCCCAGGAATGGAAACACACAGTTAATGAAAATGAAATCGATTAAACAGTGTAGAATCATTTCCAGGTTTTGGCAATAAACTGGAAATAGGGAAATTAATGTGTAGTGTACTGCCAGGAATAACCAGACATTAAAACAGGTTAACAGTTAACAAAAGAGCATGGAACAATGGAATTCAATTCCCAGGTTTTGACTTGTGTGTGTATGGAGTGTAATGAACATGGCAGCTCAGTTTTATGTGTGTGGAACTGTGTCTCAGGTATCAATATCAGGATTCAGTCCCAGTATATGCAAGGAAAAGAAATCAGTTATTCTCATGCTTACACAAACAGTCCTAACATCTACCATGTGAGAGGGAGGAACTACAATGTAAGGTATCAACCCAACCAAAACAGTCCACAGCATATCAAAAATTAGTTTGTATATAAATCACAAAGTGAAACCAAATCTCAAGTTAATGTTCATAAACAAACCACCCATTCTCAGATTTTGTACTCACATTTCAGGTTTATAATCCAAATCAAATTTCAGTTTTGTGTAAATATGGGGTGAGTGAGGGGGTGGCTATGCATGTGTGATAGAGGACAGTGAGGCCATTTCATGGCTGAAATGTAGGGAATGTTGTGAAAACATGTGCATGTGTCTTCATGTGATGTGAGAACAGTGGTGTCAATGGGTACTGAAATCTCAGGACAGTGCATAGGGAAAATCTGGAAATTCAACAATGTATACAAATACCTGCCTACAACATACTTACATATATTCATATATACATTAATATGTATAGAGAATAAAGGAGAGATTAAGGTGTATATGTGTGTAAATAGGACTATACTGACATCTATGAACTGAAATGAACCAATCAATAGAAACACAAGAAATCAGTAAACCATATTACAATGATGAAATTGCACATGTATAGGTGATGAAATATCAAACAAAACTGGAAAAACAAGTATCAATTCAATAGAATTTTAATAACAGTTTTCGAACCCAACCCAAATACTAATATTCCATTCCCACATCCAAAAGCCTATATTTGAACTTTAAAACTTAGTTAACATGGATTGTAACATGTGGGGAATCTAAACAGTGAAAGAACATAAGAAACATGGGATTAAAAGTTTGGGGAAAATGCTGGAATAACAGCGTATCAGAAAGAAACAGTCACCATACCATTTTGAATCCAATTCGAGCCATGTTTTAAAACAAAACCTAAACTAATATGCAAGCTAAATCTAACACATATGCTACATTATATTTAGGATTAATTTAGCTAATTTAACCATGTATTTAAACATTAATCAGCTAAATGAACACAGAGAACACAATTAATACAAAACTGGACAGCACTCATCGTGCACGTGTGCCGTGTCCTCGTGCGCACGACACGAGCCAAACCATGACACTAGCTCATGCACCTAGGTTCGCCACACATAGGGCTTAGTGCCTAGGATCCTGACACGAGCCAACGTGTCGCCGTGTCCATACGGAAAACCCGTATCAGAGCGTGTTTCCTGCGCGCACAGTCTCAGTGTGTGACCAGTGCGCGTGTCCGCACGCACCCGACACGCCGCCAAGTGGCACGAGACTTGGGGAGTGTCGTATCAGACACTGCCCCAAGCTCCACGTCCAATGGCACATGCCCATGTGTCCTGTATGAGTCGCACGACCCTGCGGGTAGCAGGACAGTACGCCCAGGCACGCGCGACCGTGTCCGCGAGTCCATTTCGACTCGGACACGACTCAAATCCATCTCAGTCAAGCACAGTCACGTAAGCGACAACAAAATAAGAATTTTCATTCAAACACAATTCAAAAATTCGAACGAAATGTCCTGTAGGGCATTTCGTCGAACACCTACGACCAAGGCCTGATACGTGCCCAATACGGACACGTATTGGACACGAACCCTAACAATGCCTATACCAACAGAGAGAGGGCACCTAGGGCTTCCTAACCATGCAAAGAAATCGAGATTTGGTGGAGGGAATAGAAAGTTACCTAGGTGTGTTCCTTCATAAGGAAAAGCCCCAAAAATGAGATCTCCTCAAGCTAGCCAATGGCTCCAAATTGTATCAATCCTGAGAATAGCCTCCACCAACTGTAGGGGGACACTAATTAGGTTACAATGGAAGAAGTTTCAATGAAAATGGATTAATATTGAATAAACTATGAAGGATTTTCAATAGAGAGCAAACCTTTCCTTAGAAAAAATGGAGGGATGAATAAAGAGGAGGCACAAACTTTGAGAGGGATTTTATAGCAAGGAGGGGGAGTCCCTAGGCTGGTCATAATGTTAGGGTTAGGGTTTTGGGATTCAATCTAAGGGCTCTCATCCCATCTAGCATATTCAATGGTCAAAATCAAGGTCCCCCTTTAATCAAGTTGCAACCTAGTCATTCTAACTAGTCATGACTAACCATGACCAACTCAATTTCTAACTTAGTCTAACCATGACTAACTAGGACTAACCTAGGTTAGGTCAATTCTAGGTTGGGGCTACTAACAATCACATGGCAATCAATTAAATAATATTAAATCACACCATTTAATATAGTATATATTAATTCCAAATAATTATAATAATTTCAAATAAATTCAAGATAACCAATATCCTCAAGCTAAATGTAATAAACAAAATCTCTACCCACATGGTTAGGCTCTAGGGCAGGCAGTCACTACGGCTTCACTAGCTGCACACCAAATCACAAGTCATGATTTAAATAGTTTTAAAAAAAATATTAAAAATCACCAAAATTTATATTAAAATTTTAAATACCATAATTAAATAAATTAAATACAAAATTTCAAAATTATCCTCATCTGGAAAACTGGCCGAATTCAAATCCTATTGCTCACCACAAGTCACACACTAACACAAACGTCAACCATACACATGTAGGTGAACCTGTCTAATCACTTAACATCATTTAAAATAGGTAAATGCAAATTAAAAACAGTAGGGGTGTGCTAGAAAGTGTCTTCGTGTCCAAGGATAGGACACAAATCGAGTCCAAACATCCATACGACACACGGACTGAACAAAGTACACTACAGTGTCGTGCACGCGTTCACAGAGGTCGTGGACACGACGCACGACACGTGTGGCCACGTGGTCATATCCACGTGTAGCCCACGTGTCAGGCTACACATTCGACACCCTGTGAGGGGTCCACGATGTGTCCACTGCGGATACAAACACGTGTTCGAGCGTGTAGAAGCATGGAATTTCAGGACCAGAAATCCTATGTGCCTAACATCACATGCTCCATGGAGCTCAGATGAAGTACTTGGCATAGCAAAGCATAGACATTAAAAGAAGATTTTTATTTCATATAAAAGTCTATTACATGTCTTAAAAAGAGCTCTACAAAGGAGAATTTCTACAAAGAAAAGACCTTAAGTCTACAGCTAGGCGCAGCAACCACCATGCGCTCTCAAACAGGCGCATCTCGCCATGCGCTCTCAAACAGGCTCATCTCGTCATGCGCTCTCAGCCAGGCGCATCCCTTCAGCAGCTCAGTTATGTACATCCTCAGTTATGTGCATCCCTTCAGCAGCTCAGTTATGTACCGCCCTTCAGTGCCCCAGTCAGGCACATCATGAAGTGTCAGCATATGCGCCATCAAATGCTTCAACTAATTAAGCATTTATTGAGCAGAACGAGGGTGGCAATCAACCCTCTAGCTGAAAGAAGAGCTCTCCAAACCAAGGAAGAGAAGAGCACCGCAAATCAACCTGCGGCTAAAGGAGCATCTTCCAACCCAACCAGAATAGGCAACACCTACTCTAGCAGGAGGAGGAGCTCTCCCAAAGCCCAAGGAAGATGATCGGAGCACCGCAATTCCGATCTACGACTCTTCTAGAATAACGGAGACGAGGCTCGAGCATCCCGATCTTTGGATGCAACAAGCACCTTCTGCCTGCCTCAGAAGCCCTCGACTCTGACTTTTGGATGTAATAGTCACCTTCAAGTGCATCAATGAAAACAACGCGTCGCATCTTCACCCTCGGGAGCATCTCGTCAACAGAATATGCTCGAGCAAACATGTTTATTTCGGGAGGACGTGAGAGAACGAAAAGCAAACCCTCTCTATGCCACTATTTATAGGCCGGGTAAATCAAATCCATGCGCCAAGTGGCCGGCTCTCCGAATCCCGTGCAATGAATTTGTATTAATGGTGATGAACCTGACGCTTCGAATTCAGCCGTCAAAAAATGGCTATTCAAAGCACTCGAAGAACGTAACAGTCGGGCCCATAAAGACGTATCATGCAAAGCGGATACGCCGGCCAGACCGTGCATCATACTGATGCGCCCATCAGCACCAAGCGCCATACGAGGATGCGCCCCGTGCATCCCCATATGCCCAATGGAACGTCGATCGATGCACCCACTTAATAGCCCATCACCTGTCAAGAACATTAAATACTGAAGTCTGACAGAGTTGGTAGCATGTCCCCCGAGAACTGAACGATTGACAGCTTTTTCAGAAGACGAAGAGTCGCCGACGTCAGCATCATCATTGCTTTCCTCCAGCAGTTACAAGCCACGTGGCCGCCCAACCATTTCGCATGTGCCTCCGCAGCCATGCGCCCAAATTTCTACATGCACCTCAAAAGTCGTGCGCCTCAGACCTTTCTCTGATCCCTAAAGACAGAAGTAAAGTCACCGGTGAAGCCCCGCATGCGCCTCAAAAGCCATACACCCCAACTGGTTCGTGACTCCTAAAGGTTACGAGCCAAAGTCTCCTCATGCGCCCAATCCCAGGCGTATCCTATCAGATCACTCCCCACCAAATCTGAGATCTTTGAGCCATGGACCTACGACATGCGTCCTTTGACTTGATTCAGCCTATGAAGGGGTGCTAATCACCCAAGATCTCAGCAACTGAAAGATTCTCTCCATTGCTACGTGTCAGCTCGACCGCAGCCTACAAAGGCAACAGGAAGGGTTCAACTCCTCAATCAGAGCGCATCGTCCATGCGCCTCTATCAGCAATCACCACGTGGCGTCCCCGCGTACAGGCGCATCCTACATATGCGCATGTGCAGCCAACCTGCAAAGCTATAAATAGAGGGATCACTTCTTTCTTACACACACTTATCACACAACTACCGATATACATATACAGAGAGACAGGTACAGACACTCAACGTCTTCTTCCTCTCCGTAAGCTCCAGCACCCAGAGCAACTCAGACCTTCAAAGAACCGATAACCGTCGTCAGATCATCAACGGAGTCAATGCATTACCACTCGCTCCATCGGCACAAGGGACCCAGATAAACAAAAGTGTACTCCTAGGACTACGTCTAAGTCCTACATTGTAACACTGTTCTGTTTGTCATTGAAATTTAATCAAAAGATTTTAATGGCAAACAAGCTGGCGACTCTGCTGGGGACCTCTTTCTCCTCCATCGAAAAAGCTGTGTCACAATCCGACGATGTGAAGGTGGGCTCCTCCCACAAGACGCTAGTCGACGCCTCTGGCACCACCACCGAAGGGGCTGCCGAAGCCGAAGAAGACTCACCAAGTCTGGGTGCACAAGGTCGACGCCTCTGGCACCACCACCGAAGGGGATGCGCCAATACAGTCTTTCCTTCCTGCTGACGTCCTCCGCAACCAAGATACGCCCACCGGTGCAGAGTATCTCTCGAGGAAACGTGCGGCTAACCACATTCCCCAGCCATCTCTCTCTCAAGCGAGGAAGATACGTCGATGGAGCAGGGGTACAGCTAATGCCCCGTGCATCACCTCTGATACGCCACAGAAGGCCTCTGTCTTTGACAGACTCACTCGCCATAGTGGCAAGGAGAATTTGGACTCTGAGTACTATACACCCCAGGGGGCTGGTACGAAGAAGTCTAAGGCAGCACGGGCCATGCGCCTCAAACGTGCTATGCCGGTAGCAAATTAGAAGCATGCGCTCACAATCATGCGCGCTGCTGATGGTAAGCTGTATAAGGTCGACTCGGGTGCTTCTGCGCCGGAAATGAGTCGACCTTCAAAGTCCTTGTCTCACTTGGACGCATCTGTTGCGTTCGCAACCAAGTCGAGCAAGGCAAACTCTGTGGTCTTGAACTCCCGCGCCTCCACTGGTTTTGCGTCTGAGGTTCGTTCAAGTTACTGTAAATGTTGCTCCCCTATTACTGATCTGAGCGCCTGTTTGGTGTTGGATCAGGAGGCACAGCATTCACTTGACCACCCCGGCGCTTGGCCTTGCCATGTGCCTGATGGGGGTACGAAGGTGGCACTCTCCTCCAACGATCTGCGTAACGTGATCACTCACAAACGTCGATCAGGAGAGTCAGTTGACAAGTACAATGTGCCCCTCACAGGGCACACCTGTGCTGTAGTCACCATCAACTGCTGTTGCAAGGCAGCAGTTCCACCAAGACAGTCGATGTTCCAGCGGCTGCAATCATCAACACCCCTTCGACGTCGCCTCGGGAAGAAGGTGTCAATAAAAGAGGATTCAGAACTAAAGGTTGCTTCATGCAACGTAATCTCTAACTCCTCCTCAGTCCGAAGGGCGACTGGAAATTCCTCGTCCTCGTCCAAGAGCCAGCCGAGGAAAACCAAGACAACGGCCCCATCCTCCGGAGTGTTTGAAGGCACTCGGGGGAGAAAGAAGATCTTGGAGGAAGCTGGGGGTAGTCAAGCCCTTGTTGATCCTCCTTCTGAAGACGAAGATGTCCTCCAGAGCACAGCTGGGGTGGATCTTCATCCTGGAGACGAAGTCAGCCTCCCGGACGTTGCTGGGGGTAGTCTGGCCCTTGTGGACCTACGTCTCGAAGACGAAGAAGTCCTCCAAATCAGAACTGGGGGTAATCAGGCCCTTGCGGATGCTCCTGAAGTCGAGGATGTCCTCCAAAATGTAGCTGGGGGTAGCCAAGACGAAGCTCCGGGGGAAGTTTCTCCCCTACAGGAGAGTGAGGCCGAAAGTGAAGCCTCAACCGATCCATCCACTTCCAGCCGTGTCATGACAATATACATGACTGGGGGTAATGCTGAGCCAGATGCGCCGCCAGCAGACCTCGTCCAGCGCATAGATACCTTGGAGGGAGGACTCAAAACCCTCTCTACCTCCATGCAAACACTGACTTAAGCAGTGTTTGAGATACGGTCACCTTTGGCCAGGGTACCGTCTACTGGTCCTGACCCCGGGGCCACTAGAGAATCAAGCGTACCCCTTCAACGGGTATCCTTAGAAATAGATCACCGCGAGGCACCTCAGACGTTAGAGCCCTCAAATGCTCAACTCCAGGCGGTACCACCTTCTCCGACTCCCAGCACCACGGAAAACGTGGTCGAGATGATCAGGGACTTGTGCGAGCGCTTTGAGTCCAAAAATAGACAAGAGGAGCGCCAAAAGATGGGGATCCCCCAACCTTATCCCCTTCGAAGCGGCTGCCGAAGCCGAAGAAGACTCGCCAAGTCTGTGTGCCCAAGGTCGACGTCTCTGGCACCACCACCGAAGGTGATGCGCCAAAGCAGTCTTCCCTTCCTGCTGACGTCCTCAGCAACCATGATGCGCCCACCGGTGCAGCACATCTCTCGAGGAAACGTGCTGCTGACCACATTCCTTAGCCATCTCCCTCTTAAGCGAGGAAGATACGTCGACGGAGCAGGGACGCAGCTAATGCCCCATACATCACCTCTGATGTGCCACAGAAGGCCTCTGTCTTTGACAGACTCACTCGCCATAGTGGCAAGGAGAATTTGGACTCTGAGTACTATGCGCCCCAGCGGGCTGGTACGAAGAAGTCAAAGGCAGCATGGGCCATGCGCCTCAAACGTGCTATGCCGGCAGAAAATCAGAAGCATGCGCTCACAATCATGCGAGCTGCTGATAGTAAGCTGTATAAGGTCGACTCGGGCGCTTCTGCGCCGGAAATGAGTCGACCTTCAAAGTCCTTGTCTCACTTGGACGCATCTGTTGCGTTCGAAACCAAGTCGAGCAAGGCAAACTCTGTGGTCTTGACCTCCCGCGCCTCCACTGGTTGTGCGTCTGAGGTTCGTTCAAGTCACTGTAAATGTTGCTCCCCCACTACTGATCTGAGCGCCTGTTTGGTGTTGGATCAGGGGGCGCAGCATTCACTTGACCATCCCGGCGCTTGGCCTTGCCATGCGCTTGATGGGGGTGCAAAGGTGGCACTCTCCTCCAACGATCTGCGTAACGTGATCACTCAGAAATGTCGATCAGGAGAGTCAGTTGACAAGCACAATGCGCCCCTCACAGGGCACACCTGTGATGTAGTCACCATCAACTGCTATTGTAAGGCAGCAGTTCCACCAAGACAGTCGATGTTCCAGCAGCTGCAATCATCAACACCCCTCCGACGTTGCCTCGGGAAGAAGGTGTCAATAAAAGAGGAGCCAGAACTAAAGGTTGCTTCATGCAACGTAATATCTAACTCCTCCTCAGTCCGAAGGGCGACTGGAAATTCCTCGTCCTCGTCCAAGAGCCAGCCGAGGGAAACCAAGACAATTGTCCCGTCCTCCGGAGTGTTTGAAGGCACTCGGGGGAGAAAGAAGATCTTGGAGGAAGCTGGGGGTAGTCCAGCCCTTGTTGATCCTCCTTTTGAAGACGAAGATGTCCTCCAGAGCACAGCTGGGGTGGATCTTCATCCTGGAGACGAAGTCAGCCTCCCGGACGTAGCTGGGGGTAGTCTGGCCCTTGTGGACCTACGTCTCGAAGACGAAGAAGTCCTCCAAAACAGAACTGGGGGTAATCAGGCCCTTGCGGATGCTCCTGAAGTCGAGGATGTCCTCCAAAATGTAGCTGGGGGTAGCCAAGACGAAGCTCCGGGGGAAGTTTCTTCCCTACAGGAGAGTGGGGCCGAAAGTGAAGCCTCAACCGATCCATCCACTTCCAGCCGTGTCATGACAATATACATGACTGGGGGTGATGCCGAGCCAGATGCGCCGCCAGCAGACCTCATCCAGTGCATAGATATCTTGGAGGGAGGACTCAAAACCCTCTCTGCCTCCATGCAAATACTGACTTAAGCAGTATTTGAGATACGGTCAGCTTTGGCCAGGGCACCGTCTACTGGTCCTGACCCCGGGGCTAATAGAGAATCAAGCGTACCCCTTCAATGGATATCCTTGGATACAGATTGCCGTGAGGCACCTCGGACATTAGAGCCCTCAAATGCTCAACTCCAGGCGGTACCACCTTCACCGACTCCCAGCACCACGGAAGACGTGGTCGAGATGATCAGGGACTTGCGCGAGCGCTTTGAGTCCAAGAATAGACAAGAGGAGCGCCAAAAGATGGGGATCTCCCAGCCTTATCCCCTTCAAAGCGACTACCGAAGCCGAAGAAGACTCGCCAAGTCTGGGTGCCCAAGGTCGACGCCTCTGGCACCACCACCGAAGGGGATGCGCCAATGCAGTCTTCCCTTCCTTCTGACGTCCTCAGCAACCAAGATGCACCCACCGGTGCAGCACAACTTTCGAGAAAACGTGCGGCTGACCACATTCCCCAGCCATCTCCCTCTTATGCGAGGAAGATGCGTCGACTTAGCAGGGGCGCAGCGAATGCCCCGTGCATCACCTCTGATACGCCACAGAAGGCCTCTGTCTTTGACAGACTCACTCGCCATAGTGGCAAGGAGAATTTGGACTCTGAGTACTATGCGCCCCAGCGGGCTGGTACGAAGAAGTCCAAGGCAACACGGGCCATGCACCTCAAACGTGCTATGCCGGCAGCAAATCAGAAGCATGCGCTCACAATCATGCGTGCTGCTGATGGTAAGCTGTATAAGGTCGACTAGGGTGCTTCTGCGCCAGAAATGAGTCGACCTTCAAAGTCCTTGTCTCACTTAGGCGCATCTGTTGCGTTCGCAAGCAAGTCGAGCAAGGCAAACTCTGTGGTCTTGAACTCCCGTGCCTCCACTGGTTGTGCGTCTGAGGTTTATTCAAGTCACTGTAAATGTTGCTCCCCCACTACTGATCTGAGTGCATGTTTGGTGTTGGATCAGGGGGCGCAGCATTCACTTGACTACCCCGACGCTTGGCCTTGCCATGCGCCTGATCGGGTTGCGAAGGTGGCACTCTCCTCCAACGATCTGCGTAACGTGATCACTCAAAAACGTTGATCAGGAGAGTCAATTGACAAGCACAATGCGCCCCTCACAGGGCACACCTGTGCTGTAGTCACCATCAACTACTATTGCAAGACAGCAGTTCCACCAAGACAGTCGATGTTCCAGCGGCTGCAATCATCAACACCCCTCCGACGTTGCCTTGGGAAGAAGGTTTCAACAAAAGAGGAGCCAGAACTAAAGGTTGCTTCATGCAACATATTCTCTAACTCCTCCTCAGTCCGAAGGGTGACTGGAAATTCCTCATCCTCGTCGAAGAGCCAGCCGAGGAAAACCAAGACAACTGTCCCGTCCTCCGGAGTGTTTGAAGGCACTCTGAGGAGAAAGAAGATCTTGGAGGAAGCTGGGGGTAGTCAAGCCCTTGTTGATCCTCCTTCTGAAGACGATGATGTCCCCCAGAGCACATCTGGGGTGGATCTTTATCCTGGAGACGAAGTCAGCCTCCCGGACGTAGCTGGAGGTAGTCTGGCCCTTGTAGACCTGCGTCTCGAAGACGAAGAAGTCCTCCAAAACAGAACTGGAGGTAATCAGGCCCTTGCGGATGCTCCTGAAGTCAAGGATGTCCTCCAAAATATAGCTGCGGGTAGCCAAGACGAAGCTTCGGGGGAAGTTTCTCCTCTACAGGATAGTGAGGCCGAAAGTGAAGCCTCAACCGATCCATCCACTTCCAGCCGTGTCATGACAGTATACATGACTGGGGGTGATGCCGAGCCAGATGCGCCGCCAGCAGACCTCGTCCAGCGCATGGATACCTTGGAGGGAGGACTCAAAACCCTCTCTGCCTCCATGCAAACACTGACTTAAGCAGTGTTTGAGATACGGTCAGCTTTGGCCAGGGCACCGTCTACTGGTCCTGACACCGGGGCCAATGGAGAATCAAGCGTACCCCTTCAATGGGTATCCTTGGATACAGATCGCCGTGAGGCACCTCGGACATTAGAGCCCTCAAATGCTCAATTCTAGGCGGTACCACCTTCCCCGACTCCCAGCACCACGGAAGACGGGGTCGAGATAATCAGGGACTTGCGCGAGCGCTTTGAGTCCAAGAATAGACAAGAGGAGCGCCAAAAGATGGGGATCCCCCAACCTTATCCCCTTCGAAGCGGCTGCCGAAGCCGAAGAAGACTTGCCAAGTCTGGGTGCGCAAGGTCGACGCCTCTGGCACCACCACCGAAGGAGATACGCCAAAGCAGTCTTCCCTTCCTGCTGACGTCCTCAGCAACCAAGATGCGCCCACCGGTACAGCGCATCTCTCGAGAAAATGTGCGGCTGACCACATTCCCCAGCCATCTCCCTCTCAGGCGAGAAAGATGCGTCGACGGAGCAAGGGTGCAACTAATGCCCCGTGCATCACCTCTGATGCGCCACAGAAGGCCTCTGTCTTTGACAGACTCACTCGCCATAGTGGCTGGTATGAAGAAGTCCAAGGTAGCACGGGTCATGCACCTCAAACGTGCTATGCCGACAGCAAATCAGAAGCATGCGCTCACAATCATGCGCGCTGCTGATGGTAAGCTGTATAAGGTCAACTCGGGTACTTCTGCGCCGAAAATGAGTCGACCTTCAAAGTCCTTGTCTCACTTGGACGTATCTGTTGCGTTCGCAACCAAGTCGAGCAAGGCAAACTCTATGGACTTGAACTCCCACGCCTCCACTGGTTATGCGTCTGAGGTTCGTTCAAGTCACTGTAAATGTTGCTCCCCCACTACTGATCTGAGCGCCTATTTGGTGTTGGATTAGGGGGTGCAGCATTCACTTGACCACCCCGGTGCTTGGCCTTGACATGCGCCTGATGGGGGTACGAAAGTGGCACTCTCCTCCAACGATCTGCGTAACATGATCACTCAGAAATGTCGATCAGGAGAGTCAGTTGACAAGCATAATGCGCCCCTCACAGGGCACACCTGTGCTATAGTCACCATCAACTACTGTTGCATGGCAGCAGTGCCACCAAGACAGTCGATGTTCCAGCGGCTGTAATCATCAACACCCCTCCGACGTCGCCTCGGGAAGAAGGTGTCAATAAAAGAGGAGCCAGAACTAAAGGTTGCTTCATGCAACGTAATCTCTAACTCCTTCTCAGTCCGAAGGGCGATTGGAAATTCCTCGTCCTCGTCCAAAAGCCAGCCGAGGAAAACTAAGACAACTGTCCCGTCCTCCGGAGCGTTTGAAGGCACTCGGCGGAGAAAGAAGATCTTAGAGGAAGCTGGGGGTAGTCAAGACCTTGTTGATCCTCCTTCTGAAGACGAAGATGTCCTCCAGAGCACAGCTGAGGTGGATCTTCATCCTGGAGATGAAGTCAGCCTTCCGGACGTAGCTAGGGGTAGTCTGGCCCCTGTGGACCAGCGTCTCAAAAACGAAGAAGTCCTCCAAAACAGAACTGGGGGTTATCAGGCCCTTACGGATGCTCCTGAAGTCGAGGATGTCCTCCAAAATGTAGCTGGGGGTAGCCAAGACGAAGCTCCGGGGGAAGTTTCTCCCCTAAAGGAGTGTGAGGCCGAAAGTGAAGCCTCAACCGATCCATCCACTTCCAGCCGTGTCATGACAGTATACATGACTGGGGGTGATGCCGAGCCAGATGCGCCGCCAGCAGACCTCGTCCAGCACATAGATACCTTGGAGGGAGGACTCAAAACCCTCTCTGTCTCCATGCAAATACTGACTCAAGCAGTGTTTGAGATACGGTCAGCTTTGTCCAGGGCACCGTCTACTGGTCCTGACCCCGGGGCCAATGGAGAATCAAGCGTACCCCTTCAACGGGTATCCTTGGATACAGATCGTCGCGAGGCACCTCGGACATTAGAGCCCTCAAATGCTCAACTCATGGCGGTACCACCTTCCCTGACTCCCAGCACTACGGAAGACGTGGTCGAGATGATCAGGGACTTGCGCGAGCGCTTTGAGTCCAAGAATAGACAAGAGGAGCGCCAAAAGATGGGGATCCCCCAACCTTATTCCCTTGAATGGAACAAAGTGGTTTATCCTCCTAAGTATAAACCACAAACACTGACGCCATACGATGGGAAGGACTCTCCACGTCGTTATCTGACATACTTCCAGTCTCAAATGGGACATCTTCCGAAGGAGGACGCACTACTCACCAGCATATTTGTCGGGGCACTGAAAAGAGTGGCGTACGACTGGTACTGCAGTCTCCTAGGTAACTCAATATCTTCCTTTGATGACTTGACACGTCTCTTCCTCGTCCGTTTCTACGACGGCGGGAAGGACATGACAATGGCGCCCCTCATAGAGATACGCCAGAAGGAGAATGAAGCAGTTCGGGTATTTATCGAACGCTTCTGACAAGCCTGCTTCAGACTTCCCCCTGGGTATGCCAGCACATGCACTCCTCTCCTCTTGCAGCATGAACGTGAAGCCCGCAGTCAAACTCGGGCTCAACTCTACTCCTCCTTCCGACTGGAGTTCCTTGATCATCGAAGCCGAAGCAGCAGAAAAGAAGGCGTCGAATGCTCGCCTTCTGGGAGTTAGTTTCCCTGCCTTTGAGGACAAGGGGAAGCAGCCTACAGCCAACAACCCCGGACGAGAGACGAAGGGGAAACAGGCGTTGACTGTCAATGCCTCCAAAGGTACATTAGCACCTACTCAGAAGACTCCACTTGCACCAAGGCCAAAGGAGGTTTATTCTTTCAACGATGAAGACACCCTGCAACTCTTTGAGATACTGAAGCAGGATGACAAGATCAAATTGCCGGACCCGAAGCGTCCCGACGAGGTTAAAAAAGTGGACAATCCGAGGTACTGTCATTACCATCGGTTTGTCGGACATCCAACTAAGGACTGCTACGTCCTCAAAAACTACATCCAGTGCATGATCAATGCAGATGTTATCTCCGTCAACTACGAGGAGAAAACGGTCTCGGCCAACCTGGTATCACTTCAATTTGGCACCTTGCCGCCAACCACAACACATGATGGCGTCGTCCCCATTCCTAAGGCGAGAATGGAGGTGGTTAACTTACCACCTACCCTTGACAACGTGAGTGGAATCATCCCACTCACCACATCTCGGGGAGTGTCACGACCCGCACCCACTGTGAGGGTACGAGTACGTAACAGCGCCCAGTCTATGCCGCAGTGTCGGCGGTAGAACGCTGTTCTAAGTCTCTAACTAACCATCAACTCATGCAGTATATAATATACTCATCATGATCAACTCCGAACGGAGGACAAGTATAAGATATGGTGTAACTCAATCACAGTCTAAGCACGATAAGATAACACAGAAATATCACTAAAAAATTGAAGACATCAAAACTACTAATATAATAACAACAAACTCAAAAATCTCAATACATCTCAAGTCTCAAATCTCTATATACAACACCAGTTCTATACAGGAAAACTAAAATAAGACAGACTAACTAAACTCCCGATCACTCCTGAGTGTCGGGGCTATAGGTAGCTAAGCCATCTCCTTAGTAAAATGTAGGGCATGTGTCCTCAGGGCAATCATCTGTAAAATTTTCAACAGGTCCAGTCAGGACAGGAACGAGCACATCTCATCTAGAAAACCCAAATAAATGACAGAGAACTATAAAGCAGTTATAGGCAGTTGTATTGATGAAAATGGCAGTTTATATTCAGGTGATGGTAAGAAAGATAGATAAAGTGCAAGAAAAGTAAATACTAAACAAAAGAAGAATCATAGCAATGAAGACTGTAAAAATAGAACTAGCTGAACCAGGATAATAGGATATAAAGTCCAGACAACAATGTAGACAAGTGTAACTCCAATGTAAGTCCGGTACAGGATGAATCTAATACAAGATGAATCCAGTAAGGGACGATTCCAGTTATAGTGATCAATGATTCCAAGGTGAGTCCAGCCTATACTCTAGCAGTGTATTTTAAAATACCGAGATCGACATATAAACGGCTGTGGATAATCCGGCACACCTCTCGACTGATCAGGCGAGAGATGGCTATCATTCCAGTAGATTCCAATAGGGGTGATTCCAGTAATGGGATATGTCTACATGTCTTACTCTAGTATTTCCCCTCCCAGCAAGTGAATCCAGAATTCCGACACAATGATTCAAGATGAGTCCAGCCAAAATATAATGATACCAGTAAATGATTCGAGTAAATGATTCCAGTTAAATGATTCCAGCAGATGATTCCAGTAATAGAGGCCAGAAAATAAAAGTGTGTCGTATACATGAATCCAGAATATCCACACGTGTTGTAACAGAGAATCGCATACAACTAACTAGAACTGAAGTACAGTAATTGACAAGTAAATGAGAAACTATCAGAGAATGTACTCGCCTGATACTCTGAAAAGAGTAGTGTAATGTCAGATGTCTGCACCAGAGTCACAATATCCTAAATAGAGCAGTACAGGTTATAATATGTTTAAAACAAGGTAAATGAAGTTTACGATACAATCTACATAATTTCTAGGCCAATCTAGGTCAAAGTCAACTCTAAGTCAAACCTGGTCAACTGTCTAGGTCAAACTAGGTCAACCAAGTCAAACCTAAGTCAAACTAGTCTATACTAGTCTAACTAGTTCATTCTAAGTCTAACAAGGCTACACTAGATCTAACTAAGCTATTCTGGGTCCTACTAGTCTATACTAGTCACACTAACCTTTACTCTACATCACAAACCTAAACAAGGCTATGCTAGGCTATATTAGGCTATATCCTGTCCTAACAATCAACCCATAACATATATCTACATGTCATATATATCTAACCTATATTACACACATTAATATATACATACACATATTGACAAGGCTATATAATGTAACTTAGAAAATTCATAACCTATAGGCCACTATACACATATTAACCATATACTATATCTTATATATGCATTCGCACACACTCATATATATAGGAACCTATATATATATATATATATATATATATATATATATATATATATATATATATATATATATTATATATATATATATATATATATATATATATATATATATAAATATATATATATATATATATATATATATATATATATATATAGGTTAATATGTAGATATATATATATATATATATAGATATAGGAACCTATATCTTATATATGCATTAGCACACACTCATATATATAGGAACCTATATATATATATATATATATATATATATATATATATATATATATATATATATATATATATATATATATATATATATATGAAAAGAGAGAGGGACACATGATATCAAGTGTGTGTGTGTGTGAGAGTGAGGGTGTTTGTGTCATGAGACAGTGTGGTGTCAAGTGGGACAAGTGGGTGATCCTGAAAACAGTGATGTGCTAGTGAGACATGGGAGTTCAATGTGTGGGGAAAAATCAGTGAGATGTAAAATGGTGTGGACTTGTGTGTGTGTATGAAACTGTGGCATGGCATAACAGTGTAACAGTGTGTGCATTCAGAAATTTAATATAACAGTGGCATATCAAATGGGAAAAATCAGTGACATGGGTAAACCTGGAACAGTGAGTGAAGGCTTACCTGTGTGCAATGAACTGTGAGCTAACCAAAACAATGTGGATGGGAAAACAGGGAAATGAAATCAGTTAAAGGGAAATCAGAGATTCAATTCTCAGGTGTAAAGAGAGAGCATGGCAGTTAAACAAGTGAGGTCAACATTCATTACAATATAATAAAAAGAACTAAATCTCAGTTAAATAAGAATGGAATCAAAATCAGTTTTAGGAATGATACAGTAAAAAGAATGGGAATCAATTCCAGTTTAACAGTTTCAGTTTACAGCAAACAACCCATACATTATCAACCCCATTCACTAATATAAAGCCTATTTAGTTTAAAAAAAAGAATCAATCATACATTTCAGTTTTAATGGCATTCCTAATTGAAGGAAATCAATGAATCAAAAATCAGTTTTAGGACTAATACAGTAGAGATGGGATTGTGAAGGCAGTTCAGTGAGTGTCACAGATAAATGTGTGGAGCTCGACTTGGTCCTGAAGGTTGTGCAATCTCAGAAAATCAAGCATTCAAATGACAGATTCATATATCAAACCAAATCCCAGATTTTTTAATAACCAATCAAGTGTCATTACAAACCTGAAATCATCCCAGTGTTCAGCATGTGATCAAAGTGTGATGTGTGAAGGGTGGACATATCATGTGAGAATGTGTCAATGTGGCACATATAGGCCTGTGCATCCCAGGAAATGTGTGTAGCATATCAGTTTGTATATCACAGTGACAGATTTACACATATAAGTTCTAAACACCAATTTCAAAACCCATCATCCCAAACATTCCTAACATGTCTACATTCCAGATTTCAAGTTCTCAGAAAATCAGACCATGTGTGTGTGTGTATGATATCTAGAAAAATATGTAGAGTATAGTGCACAGGAATGTGTGTGAATCTCAGTTTTAGGTAATTAGGGGTTCTCAGGAACATGGTCGTGTGTGTTAAATAGGTTTCAATGATCAGTTAAGCTCATGCCAGTTTGTAACAGTGTTAATATATGTAAAATCAAACAGTGTATACTCAGACTTAGTTTACATTTCAATTTCAGGAAGAAATCAATATCAGTTCTCTATTTAACAAACATAGAAAATTCTCAGATTTCACACTTGAACCTGTCTAATTTCAGTAAACTAACATGCATATGTATGATTCAACATGGTAAATTAAACATCAATATCAGTTTAAAATCAGGGAATTTTAGAATCCAGAACTTAAAGTAGGTATCAGTGATTTTTAGGAGAAATGAAACAATTTTCCAATCAACCATGAAATCTTCGACCTAGGCAATGAAAAATCATTTCCAAGTAGTCATATACATCACACATCATTAAATGAATATTAACTTACATATTTTTAACAATTTAAATTAACATTAACTCTGATCTATACAGAAAAACTAAACACAGGGGAAAGGACAGTAACACAGTGTGGTGCACGTGTGTCCAGGTCTCGTGAGCACGACACCAAGCTCGACACACCTCGGGGTCAAACCTATGTGTAGCCCAACACTATGGCTACACACTGGACTCGACACGAGGTGTCCACGAGTCGCGTGTCCTGAGCACGAGACATGTATCAGAGGACTCTGATAGTGCTCTCACGGCCAGTGCAAGGCCAGTGCAGCCATGGTTTCTCCCAAACCACTGCACGAATTTCGATGGGATCTTGGAGGCATGCTCGCAGACATTGCCCCCATGAGCTCACCAAGTTTTATGCCAAACCGCACTGTGTCGTGTTCGCTGCGAAGCTCGAGCAGCAGGACACTCGACTGGGCCAGCGCGCAGCGTGTCCAACACGGATTTGGACACGACGAAGACACGAATTCGTGCTCAGTAAATCACGAAATCAAAACATATTTATAATACAACAAATCCATTCAAATACTTTTCAACAATATCGAATTTTAATCCTTTGTGGCATTTAATCAAACACTCAACAGTACAACTGATACGTGTCCGATACGGACATGAAATGAATCCACCTTGACACAAAACCAAGTCCTACAGCTAGGGGACACCTAGGGCTTCCTAAATATGCAATTAGATCTAAAAATTACAGAGTTTAGGGTTCCATTACCTATTGGTGAAATTTCCAAGAAAAGCTTCAAAAGAAGGAAATCTCCTTGCTAGCCAATATCCCCAAATTGATTCAAACCTGAGATTTCTCTCCATGAACATAAAGTAGGGATCAATTAGAAACCAATGCAAAAGATTTGAGCCAAAAAGGAGTTGAAATGAGGAAGTTATGGGTTGGGGAAGAAGGCTCTTACCTCTTTCTTCAAACTTGTGAAAATTTAATAAAAGAGGCAAGAACATGGAGGAGAATATTTATAGGGAAGGGGGAACCATAGTGGCTGGTCATAAGTGTAAAATTTAGGGTTAGGGTTTCCTAAATTGGCCCATGGGCTTAAGTTATGGTTAATCAAGTCATGAAGTCATAAGCCATTTCATGAAACCATAAACCATGACTTAAATGCACTAAACCAAATCCCCTCATTCAGTAATTAGTTTCTAATGACTAAATGTAGGTTAACCTAAGTTAGACTAGGGTTACCATAGCTAGGGTTAGCTTCTAGGCTAGTTCACTAGGTCTCAACAAGTCAAGTCAACCAAAAATTCACCAATTCAATAAATCATCAATTAATTCAAATAAGTCAAAATGACTAAAATACCCCTAGGCTAAAAATGATAATTAAATCATCCTAATGACACGGTTAGGCTCTAGGTCATGCAGTCTCTACGGTTTTACTAGCTGCACACCAAAATCACAAGTCATGACTTAAACCATTTTTAAATAGTTAAAAAAATAATTAAAAATTACCAAAAATTATAATGTAAAATAAATATCAATAAATAATAATTATAAATACAAAATTTCAAAAATACCCTCATCTGGAAAACTGGGTGTTACAATCCTACCCACCTTATAAAAATTTCGTCCTCGAAATTAAGATGATCGCACCTCCACTAGGTCAAACCCCCAGCAAATCAAAGTCGAAGCAACACAATCCTACTGGTCGTGATTTTACGGTCTGGAACAGGGTAGCTACGCTATCTAGGCAATCACAAGCAATATCCTGGCATGTACTAATGGAATCACACAATAAGGTGGAAAGAAGAACAGGAAGACAGACCTGCTAACCCGTCACCCGTAGCGTCGGTCTGCTCGACTGTCAGCACAGAAGTCCTGCCCCTCTGGGGTGTATCCCTCTGTTGGTGCGGGGCACGGTGCCGCGCTACAGGTGGCCTAGCTCCCTCTATCTAATCTATGACACTCAAGTAATATCCACCCTGATATTCCACTCAAATTCTCTAGGGCACCATCTATATGGTATCTATCCTGCAATCTAATAATCATACCCGTCTATCCAGAACCATGTCACCAGAATCCTTGTCACACCAGTAAGTATGGCTACGATAATCCATAGAGTCCACAACTAATGTACATACATCTAGAATCATGGTATTTAAAATTTCGTATTGCCGCTAGCTTGGCTGCGAAAACCTTAAATTCCCACACCCGAGAAATATATCCAAAATCAGACTCTATCTCATCGCCCAACCAGCTGATATGGCTATAGAAGACTCTAGATTCTATGACTGAGGCAACCTATCCCATAATGTTATCTTGATAGAAAATCAAGTCAATAATGAATACCAAGAATCAAATTCAACGATGAACAAGGAAGATAGACAGATACTGTCAGAATGAAATTTTGAGATAGTTTATAATGAGATTCTCAAGGGTCATCCCAGGAATCTTCTCAAGTAGTCCTAACTGTGATTGAGTGCCTCTCCGGTAAGGCCTATCTCTCAATCCTATCGCAGGCTCGCAGCAGTACAACTAAGTCGCCGTACTACCACGATATCGTACTAATGCGACTCTCGACCTGCATGGGCCACCACTAAAAATGTGTCACGATCCGCACCCACTGTAAGGGTACGAGTACGTAACAGCGCCCAGCCTACGCCACAGTATCGGCGGTAGAACGCTGTTCTAAGTCTCTAACTAACCATCAACTCATGCAGTATATAATGTACTCATCATGATCAACTCCGAACGAAGGAGAAGTATAAGATATGGTGTAACTCAATCACAGTCTAAGCACGATAAGATAACACAAAAATATCACTAAGAAATTGAAGACAACAAAACTACTAATATAATAACAACAAACTCAAAAATCTTAATATATCTCAAGTCTCAAATCTCTATATACAACACCAGTTCTATACAGGAAAACTAAAACAAGACAGACTAACTAAACTCCCGATCACTCCTGAGTGTCGGGGCCATAGGTAGCTAAGCCATCTCCTTAGTAAAATGTAGGCATGTATCCTCAGGGCAATCATCTGTAAAATTTTCAACAGGTCCAGTCAGGACAGGAACGAGCACATCTCATCTAGAAAACCCAAGTAAATGACAGAGAACTATAAAGCAGTTATAGGCAGTTGTATTGATGAAAATGGCAGTTTATATTCAGGTGATGGTAAGAAAGATAGATAAAGTGCAAGGAAAGTAAATACTAAACAAGAGAAGAATCATAGCAATAAAGATTGTAAAAATAGAACTAACTGAACCAGGGTAATAGGATATAAAGTCCAGACAACAATGTAGACAAGTGTAACTCCAATGTAAGTCCGGTACAGGATGAATCTAATACAAGATGAATCCAGTAAGGGACGATTCCAGTTATAGGGATCAATGATTCCAGGGTGAGTCCAGCCTATACTCTAGCAGTGTGTTTTAAAATACCGAGATCGACATGTAAACGGCTGTGGGTAATCCGGCACACCTCTCACTGATCAGGCGAGAGATGGCTATCATTCCAGTAGATTCCAGTAGGGATGATTCCAGTAATGGGGTATGTCTACATGTCTTACTCTAGTATTTTCCCTTCCAGCAAGTGAATCCAGAATTCCGACACAATGATTCAAGATGAGTCCAGCCAAAATATAATGATACCAGTAAATAATTCCAGTAAATGATTCCAGTTAAATGATTCCAGTAGGTGATTCCAGTAATAGAGATGATACCAGTAATAGAGGCTAGAAAATAAAAGTGTGTCGTATACATGAATCCAGAATATCCACACGTATTGTTACAGAGAATCGCATACAACTAACTAGAACTGAAGTACAGTAATTGACAAGTAAATGAGAGAACTATCAGAGAATGTACTCGCCTGATACTCTGAAAAGAGTAGTGTAATGTCAGATGTCTGCACCAGAGTCACAATGTCCTAAATTGAGCAGTACAGGTTATAATATGTTTAAAACAAGGTAAATGAAGTTTACGATGCAATCTACATGATTTCTAGGCCAATCTAGGTCAAAGTCAACTCTAAGTCAAACCTGGTCAACTGTCTAGGTCAAACTAGGTCAACCAAGTCAAACCTAAGTCAAACTAGTCTATACTAGTCTAACTAGTTCATTCTAAGTCTAACAAGGCTACACTAGATCTAACTAAGCTATTCTAGGTCCTACTAGTCTATACTAGTCACACTAACCTTTACTCTACATCACAAACCTAAACAAGGCTATGCTAGGCTATATTAGGCTATATCCTGCCCTAACAATCAACCCATAACATATATCTACATGTCATATATATCTAACCTATATTACACACATTAATATATACATACACATATTGACAAGGCTATATAATGTAACTTAGAAAATTCATAACCTATAGGCCACTATACACATATCAACCATACACTATATCTTATATATGCATTAGCACACACTCATATATATAGGAACCTATATATATATATCTCAATTAATAAATATATATATATATATATATATATATATATTTATATATATATATATATATTTTTTATTTTTTTTATTTATATATATATATATATATATATATATATATATATATATAAAAATAAAAAATATATATATATATATATATATATATATATATATTAAAAAAAAAAATATATATATATATATATATATATATATATATATACATATGAAAAGAGAGAGGGACACATGATATCAAGTGTGTGTGTGTGAGAGTGAGGGTGTGAGGGTGTTTGTGTCATGAGACAGTGTGGTGTCAAGTGGGACAAGTGGGTGATCCTGAAAACAGTGATGTGCTAGTGAGACATGGGAGTTCAATGTGTGGGGAAAAATCAGTGAGATGTAAAATGGTGTGGACTTGTGTGTGTGTATGAAACTGTGGCATGGCATAACAGTGTAACAGTGTGTGCATTCAGAAATTTAATATAACAGTAGCATATCAAATGGGAAAAATCAGTGACATGGGTAAACCTGGAACAGTGAGTGAAGGCTTGCCTGTGTGCAATGAACTGTGAGCTAACCAAAACAATGTGGATGGGAAAACAGGGAAATGAAATCAGTTAAAAGGACATCAGAGATTCAATTCTCAAGTGTAAAGAGAGAGAGCATGGCAGTTAAACAAGTGAGGTCAACATTCATTACAGTATAATAAAAAGAACTAAATCTCAGTTAAATAAGAATGGAATCAAAATCAGTTTTAGGAATGATACAGTAAAAAGAATGGGAATCAATTCCAGTTTAACAGTTTCAGTTTACAGCAAACAACCCATATATTATCAACCCCATTCACTAATATAAAGCTTATTTAGTTTAGAAAAAAAACGAATCAATCATACATTTCAGTTTTAATGGCATTCCTAATTGAAGGAAATCAATGAATCAAAAATCAGTTTTAGGACTAATATAGTAGAGATGGGATTGTGAAGGCAGTTCAGTGAGTGTCACAGATCAATGTGTGGAGCTCGACTTGGTCCTGAAGGCTGTGCAATCTCAGGAAATCAAGCATTCAAATGACAGATTCATATATCAAACCAAATCCCAGATTTTCCAATAACCAATCAAGTGTCATTACAAACCTGAAATTATTCCAGTGTTCAGCATGTGATCAAAGTGTGATGTGTCAAGGGTGGACATATCATGTGAGAATGTGTCAATGTGGCACATATAGGCCTGTGCATCCCAGGAAATGTGTGTAGCATATCAGTTTGTATATCACAGTGACAGATTTACACATATAAGTTCTAAACACCAATTTCAAAACCCATCATCCCAAACATTCCTAACATGTCTACATTCCAGATTTCAAGTTCTCAGAAAATCAGACCATATGTGTGTGTGTATGATATCTAGAAAAATATGTAGAGTGTAGTGCACAGGATTGTGTGTGAATGACAGTGTGTGAATATCAGTTTTAGGTAATTAGGGGTTCTCAGGAACATGGCAGTGTGTGTTAAATAGGTTTTATTGATCAGTAAAGCTCATGCCAGTTTATAACAGTGTTAATATATGTAAAATCAAACAGTGTATACTCAGACTTAGTTTACATTTCAATTTCAGGAAGAAATCAATATCAGTTCTCTGTTTAACAAACATAGAAAATTCTCAGATTTCACACTTGAACCTATCTAATTTCAGTAAACTAACATGCATATGTATGATTCAATATGGTAAATTAAACATCAATATCAGTTTAATATTAGGGAATTTTAGAATCCAGAACTGAAAATAGGTATCAGTAATTTTTAGGAGAAATGAAACAATTTTCCAATCAACCATGAAATCCTCGACCTAGCCAATGAAAAATCATTTCCAAGTAGTCATATACATCACACATCATTAAATGAACATTAACTTACATATTTTTAACAATTTAAATTAACATTAACTCTGATCTATACAGAAAAACTAAACACAGGGGAAAGGACAGTAACACAGAGTGGTGCGCGTGTGTCCAGGTCTCGTGAGCACGACACCAAGCTCGACACACCTCGGGGTCAAACCTATGTGTAGCCCAACACTATGGCTACACACTGGACTCGACACGAGGTGTCCATGAGACGCGTGTCCTGAGCACGAGACACGTATCAGAGGACTCTGATAGTGCTCGCACGGCCAGTACAAGGCCAGTGCAGCCATGGTTTCTCCCAAACCACTGCACGAATTTCGATAGGATCTTGGGGGCATGCTAGCAGACATTGCCCCCATGAGCTCACAAAGTTTTATGCCAAACCGCACTGTGTCGTGTTCGCTGCGAAGCTCGAACAGCAGGACACCCGACTGGGCCAGCGTGCAGCGTGTCCAACACGGATTTGGACACGATGAAGATACGGATTCGTGCTCAGTAAATCACAAAATCAAAACATATTTATAATACAACAAATCCATTCAAATACTTTTCAACAATATCGAATTTTAATCCTTTGTGGCATTTAATCAAACACTCAACAGTACAACTGATACGTGTTCGATACGGACACAAAATGAATCCACCTTGACACGAAACCAAGTCCTACAGCTAGGGGACATGTAGGGCTTCCTAAATATGCAATTAGATCTAGAAATTACAGAGTTTAGGGTTCCATTACCTATTGGTGAAATTTCCAACAAAAGCTTCAAATGAGGGAAATCTCCTTGCTAGCCAATATCCCCAAATTGATTCAAACCTGAGATTTCTCTCCATGAACATAAAGTAGGGATCAATTAGAAACCAATGCAAAAGATTTGAGCCAAAAAGGAGTTGAAATGAGGAAGTTATGGATTGGGGAAGAAGGCTCTTACCTATTTCTTCAAACTTTTGAAAATTTAATAAAAGAGGCAAGAACATGGAGAAGAATATTTATAGGGAAGGGGGAACCCTAGTGGCTGGTCATAAGTATAAAATTTAGGGTTAGGGTTTCCTAAATTGGCCCATGGGCTTAAGTTATGGTTAATCAAGTCATGAAGTCATAAGCTATTTCATGAAACCATAAACCATTACTTAAATGCACTAAACCAAATCCCCTCATTCAGTAATTAGTTTCTAATGACTAAATGTAGGTTAACCTAAGTTAGACTAGGGTTACCATAGCTAGGGTTAGCTTCTAGGCTAGTTCACTAGGTCTCAACAAGTCAAGTCAACCTAAAATTCACCAATTCAATAAATCATCAATTAATTCAAATAAGTCAAAATGACCAAAATACCCCTAGGCTAAAAATAATAATTAAATCATCCTAATGACATGGTTAGGCTCTAGGTCATGCAGTCTCTACGGTTTTACTAGCTGCACACCAAAATCATAAGTCATGACTTAAACCATTTTTAAATAGTTAAAAAAATAATTAAAAATCACCAAAAATTATAATGTGAAATAAATATCAATAAATAATAATTATAAATACAAAATTTCAAAAATACCCTCATCTGGAAAACTGGGTGTTATAGGGAGAGGTCTTGTGGGTTCACCCTGATCTTGTCTCCGAGGTTACTCAACCGGAGGTACGCTCTGCCTCCAAAACTAAGGGCAGGAAGATCAAGTCTTGCCGCATGGTCTCTTCCTCTGCGGAAGAGGCACTTCCTATACAGATGCGTTCACATCAGAATGCCCAACCTGATGAAGCTGCCGTCGAGGTGGTTCCTCCTTGCACCATCCCTGCTGACCAGGAAGAGGCCCATCTTAACCTCCAGCAGCCAATAAACAGAAGCATGTAGAGGCCCGTTTCGACAAGCCTCTGTGAAAGAAGAATGCTTCGGGGCTAGCCAAGCCCCACAACTTTGACATACTGGCACAACTGGCCAGTACTATTACCCTCCTATCTCTGTTTGAGCTTCTTCGCCTTTCCAAGGACACTCGTGAAGCTCTCTGTGAAGCCCTGAAGGATGTTGAGTCCTTTATCAGTCAGTTCAAGCAGCCTGAGGATACCTCGACTACATGTGCGCACTGTCATTGTACGAATGAAGTTATTCCCAACATAACCTTCACCCAACAAGACATGCTGCTCAAGCACAATCGACACAACAGGCCTCTGTATTATACAGGGTATATCGGTTCCGTCAAGGTGAAGCGGATTCAGATCGATCCGGGGTCTTCCCTCAGCATCATTCCGAATATGCTGCTCTCAACACTGGGGATCCTAATGAACCGACTGGCGCCTTCTAACACAACAATCAGTGGCTTCAATGCTAGCAAAAGCGAGCCGCTGGGCAAAATACGGCTAAAGTGTCATATCGGTAACCTCAGAACCGAGGTGACTTTCTATGTCGTGGACGCCGATGTCAACTACAACCTCCTACTGGGTCGTCCGTGGCTGCATGAGTACATAGTGGTACCATCCACACTCCACCAATGTATGAAATACGTGTCCACCAATGACATCATCCGGACGGAGTTCACGGACATTGACCCTTTCAAGGGGGTTGAATCCTACTTCACTGATTCCACCTTGTACAAGTCACCTGACGAGGAGGAAGCCAATGATGCTGACGATAAAGCAGAAATGGCAGCAGAGCCCGACATGGAGCCAGAGATGATTCCCGACGCTCCTTTAAAAATTTGGCTCAAAGGAAAGCCGCCTCAGACGTTGCCTCCCATGAACATCAAGCTACCTGGAAAAGCACCAACTGCTCCAGGTAGAACACCTACTGAAGCTCCCTTGAAGATACGACTCAAGGAAAAGCCACCTCAAATATCGCCTCCCCTTGTGGCAAAACTATAAGGGAAGACACCAATCACCGAAGGCACAGTTGAGGCACCTCTGAATGTGCGTCTTAAAGGCAAGCCGCAGCAATCATCTGTTTCGTCCCAGCTGCTGGAGAAGGCCCACATAGCCCTCTCGGAACCCAAGATCAAAACTGTGGTAGACTCTCCCGATCCAACCCCAGTACTCACAAATGAAGAGCTAGGGGAATATATCTCTGCTGATGTAGATGCCCCCTCTCTGGACAATATAATCCCGTGGGACAAAATCTCGTGTTTCATCAATAATAGAGTGTCTTTTAATTATTCTAGTCTTCCATATTGGAATGCCATCACTACAAAAAAAGTTGGCTTTTGGGACAACACTTTCAGGAACGCTAGTTTTAAACGTCCTAAAAAATTATTATTTAGGACTGCTATATTTTTTGTAACAAAAAACAAATTTATTGGTGACAGATTGGAAGATAGACCTCTTATTTGGGACTATTAATATTTTCGTTCCAAATAAATTTTGAGACCGTCTCAAATGATCTCAGCGGGAATGACAATTATTTGGCGGTCTAAACCAAATTTTTTGAAAATATTTTTTCCCTTACTCCTAACCATTAGATCTCCACAACGAATCCACACCATTCATGTCCCACTTTTTCCATTTTTCTATTCTTTCTTCCTCTTTTTTCTCTCATATTTGCCCAAATCTGGGCGCATCGGAGAAGCCTCAACGCGGGCGCGGACCACCTCGCCGAACCGGGCCACCGACCGCTTCTAGCATGTCGAGCCTCTACCGACCTGCACGGACGTCGCGCCACCGCCAAGCGTCGCCGGTTGGCCCCTGGTGCCTCCATCAATTTTTGCAGTCGCATCCGCCCCTTCAGGAACATCCGGGCTGGCCAGAGCCGCTTCGCCTTTGCGCCGATGTAAGCCTCCTCGCCGCCGGAGCTCTCTCCCCCTCCTCTTTTTTTTCTTCTTCCTCCTCCTCCCCTTCTGAAAAAAACCCTAATTGGAAGTGGCGACTGAGATGGGGGCCGGGTCTTGCACCAAGGAGACCGAAGTCGAGGCTAGGCTCCAAGCCATGAGAGGGACTGAATTTAGGCTTGAGTTCCAGGCCAAGACCGAGCTTGAAGCTCATAGGAGTCCAAGGGACTCGGAAGGTTTCGCCAAGGATTTGGGTGATGCCATTAAGTAAAGCATAGAAACAACTATCTTTCAATGCATTAGCAACCCATGATTTGAATCTCCACCCAAATCCTCTAATCTATGCTTCTTCATGAACTCTCAATGAACAGAATCAAAATCAATTAGAGATTACTTCTTGTGCCGCGAAAACATTGAAGGTTGATTGTTTGAAATCGACTAACATTTCAATCTTCCTGTCTCAATCTATTTGTTGACAATTTAGTGAGGATTCTATAAACTGAATTAATTAAGAAGACTAATTGGTCTAAATTCAAAGACTGCTTGCTTGATTTCCTCCTTAGAGAAAGGGTGCTCCGGATCACCAGGTCCACAGTCAATATGTGTTGTACAATCTGTTCCAATCACATAATAGGTTATGTTCTCAACTTTGTTAAATATATATTACTGAAATGATTATCAAACTGCATCACAAATGTCATAATGCTCTGTGTATTCCAGATTCTCATAAAAGATTGATGTAATCTTGTTGAACCTTCTTCTTCCAATAGCAACAAAATGGGAAACAAAAAAGTAGTGTTGTCATCTCTCTCTACTATCCATTGATCTCTATATGTGCCTCCAATAAGTTTCCCTTATTGGTTGTAAATTCGTAAATCTTTCCTGCAGTCATTCATCATCTATTTGTAATTGATGTTAAATCTTCCTTCTTCCTCAATTACATCTAGGCTTGAGATTTGTTTCAGTGTATTAAGTTTTTTTTTCTCTATGATGTACCAAAGTATCTCCTGAACCAGTCCTTGCAATTCTTTCCGATATATATTTCAGTTTCTTGACAATGGTATGAGATGCATTTTTCCATTAGGACATTCTGGCCACCACACCGAAACTAAATATGTGAATGATTCTTCTTGTAACCAAAATTTCTTAAATCAAAAGAGAGACCTTTTAATAGTTGTCTCCCTAGTGAATTAAGCACAATAGGTCAATGGACCGAGATAACCATGGCAAGCCCCAAACACGAAGATAATGGAAATTAAGCCTCCTATTTGAAGAAACAAGAATCTGTCAAGCTTTTGTTGGACCATATGAAAGCTTCTACCCATCAATTGAACATCAAACTTTTTTGCTTTCTAATAAGTTTATTCATTGAAACTTTTTTAGTCCTTTGAATTTGGGGAAACATCTCTTTTCTCTTTTCTGAATCATATTCTGCAGTTACTATCTCTGTCCAGTACAAATTTGTCTTCCTAATCATATTCTGCAGTTAAGTTCATCATCATGCACCTACTGTACTATTTCCAGATGTAGAAGTAAAAGATTGGCCAGTCTATACAATTGCTATGTAATTTTCCGCAAAAAAGGAAGATACTTATATAGTACATTGGTCTGATGTTTGATATATGCATGTTAACATTTATCTATTGTTGGATGGGCTTTTCAATTTTTGTTGAAGCAGCTTGTTACCATAGAGTTGATTGAGTAGACAAGTCTTTGGGAGATGTTTAAGGACGCGTTTAGAAGGCAGCAAATGGTCTGAAACAAAGAATCAGTGAACATGTAAAGTAAGTCTCTCTTTATATTTCTTATATTTTTAGCTTGTAAGCTATGATTGGCATCAGTGTGTCACTTTTCCATAATATCTTGGTAGTGTCCAATTATTATTCAATGATTACCTTAAAGAGGGTTGCTGATTTATTGTGCCTCAGTCAACATGTGTGCTTTTATCCTTTCTCTAATTGATGTGCCTTTTTATTTTCAAGACGTTTATAGGTTTCCTAACTTCTACTTTCCCTCTCACTTTTTTATATTATGGGGTTGGTATTATAGTTTCTCAATTAACGTTGTGGGCATGTCTCTGCTTTCAAGATTTCTTATTATGGGGTTGGTATTATAGTTTCTCAAGACAACTATGAGTGATAGGATATCAGTTAATTGGAGCTGCTAGAACTACGAAACAAAGGGAAATAAAGGAAGAAAAGGGAAACAAAGGGAGCCTAGGAATTTTGAAACAGAGTTCAACCAATATGCTGCCAGTTGGAGAAAACACTGCTAGTGAATGCTGTTGGTATATTGTACATTGTGGAATGCAAGGGATATAATCTTCATAGAAGAATCTTAGAGAGTGGAAGTATTTGTAGAATTGTCATAGAAGATTAATGCCAAAGAAAATGCAATTTGAATAACAAAGCCTAAGCTGCAAGTTGTCTTTCCTTTTTACAAGAGGCTCACATCCTTAAACAATAACCTCTATTGATGCTCCTATATAGATATTCTCATGTTATGTGCGTGTCCATGTTTGAAACCAAGAAAAAACCCACAATAAACATGAAATATGTTCAACTGAATAGCAGATGGGTCTCGGTCAAGCATTCGGGATGGTGGTTCCAACTACCAGCTAGTGTTTCTCCTTGCTCTGCATTTTCCTTGTGCTTTATGCTTCATATTTGGGTTTTGCCAACATGATTACCAGCTTTGTACTTCTTGTATGAATTAATTGGCTCTTTTTATTATTAGGGTAGAACTTTAGTTAAGTATCCATATTATGAGTTGGCAGAGTTGTAGTAGTTGCAAATCATGTTACACGAGATTCCTTGTGTATGTAGGGATGCTCATCAGTTTGATAAGTGTAACTTGTATGAAGTATATTGTAACTGGTATGAAGTATATTTTTTGCCTTCTTGGTATTCAATTAAAATAAGTAGGGAAGAATTATGACTTATGAGGTGCTAGCTAGCTTCCCTGCTCCACCAGTCCTAGGGACACCAGTTGGGCCACCTGCATATCATAAGCTTCTTGTGTTGGATATTATTCGTTTGCAAAGGGAACAAGGTTGCGTTAAAATAGCTTATCGTCTTAGAGTCACTAGAATGCTGAATTATGAACATTGGGTTATGATGGCACTTGTCGACACCCCATTGCTTCTATTGCATATGTAAAATTCTTTATTGTAATTTCCCTTGTGCTTTATGCTTCATATTTGGGTTTTGCCAAGTTGCTTTGGTTGTTCTGTATAGATTCTATGGATTCTTTATTGCAATTTTGGCAAAAGAAGTCTACTTGACTTGTTACTTTGCCATATTTTTCTACATTTCTTCTTACTGACACCCCTTTATTTTTTTGTTAGCTTCCACAGGTTGAATGTCCTCCTCCCTCTGTAGGACAAGAGGTTTCTTAGAATGGAAACAATTATCTTTTTTTTTCTGGAACTGAATCCATTTATGCATAATGAGAGCAATTCATAGTAGCTTACGGTTCTTGTATAAGGTCAAGATTCTTCATTTATTTCAGGAATATCTTATGTGTTGTTGATTGGTGTCCCATATGGATATACCTTAAGTAAGCCAAAGATTCTACGGGCCTGCAAGTTTTGACTTCTTTCAGGAGCATCACATTAAAGAATATATCAATCTTTATATACTTTGCAGTTCAAGTTCAACCAGTTTCTTTGATGCAGAGCTATTAGTTCTTGTAAAACTAACTATAATTTTCATTTTCGTAAGGCATAAATCATCTTGGCTGAAGTTGGATAAATTTGCTTTCTTCTAGGCATGAATAGCATTTAAGTTACCACCTCTTGTTCAAATTATATATGTACTAAAGCATTGTTTGCATTGTTTGTTAATAGGTGTATCCAATATGCACCAGAACTTGTGTTTGTATCACCATCATGAAGTGACACCTGTAATTCATGCCAACGCTCTCATTTTTCAAAGCCTTCACTGAATGATTAGCCGACTCTCAGAGAAGTAAATATCATGCAAAACCCTATTACATCCGAATTAGTAAGTGAAATTTTACCTATGTATTTTTTTTAATTGTCTATTTTTTACTCATTGTTCTTGAAGTGATATATGATGTGATTGTATATTCTATTTCTCCATGTTATTTTTAAACTGGTGGCTTATATTTCTCTTTGTTGTCAAATTGTCATATTGGTATTAGGTTTGGGGAATGGAGAGATCACTTGACACTCCAGGCAGCAGCTGACCGGGTAATATTGTATTTCAGTTTAAAATTGGGTTTTTGTATTTGGTGCCAAGAAGCTGAAATTTATATTACTGCCTAGTGGTTGGCTTTAAATTTCAATAAATTCTTCGTTTTTGTTGGTTTAGTCATCTGGATATTTCTCCAGGATCTGGGTTTTATTTCTTTCATGTAAAAAACTGACTTTCTTATTGACTTGTTGTGGACTACTAGCCTCTCTTTTTTTCCTTTTGAAATCAGTATGAAATTTCACCATTTTATTAGTTGTTTTGCTTTAAATTTTTTCATTTATGTTGGTTTTATTTTCTTTTGCTAAAAATAATTATGTGACTGATTAGAATTTAGATGTAGATCACTAGCCTTTACCTCCGGATAACATAAAGTTTATACTTTTTTGTTCTCCAAATTTTTGAAGTGCATTCTCAAGATATGGTGTTAAAATTTCCATATTTATTACTATTTTCTTCCTGCAGATACTATCGGCTTGTTCTATGTGTAATAAATCATTTGGCTTTGCGAAGGTAATATTTGCTTTGTCTTATAAATAAATTCTGGACATTTATTTTCTCTTATTTTTCTTTATTTAAGTTTTTGGGATTTATATCAAATTCTGAAATTCCAGTTCATTACTTATTTCTTCTTTAGGGAAGCTCTATGTAAGTTTTACTATTTAGATTAAATTCTGATATTCCAGTTTTGTACTTATTTATTCTTTAGGGAAGTTTTACTATTTATATAGGATGACATCGAAATCATGTCTTGGTGAAATGGAAACATTCTATTATCAAGTGTTCTTTGATTCTTCCTGTTTGTTCAACTATAGAAATAATTTGTTTATAGACTTGAAGAAAAAGCAACTTATTTCTCATGAAAAATTTGTTTATAGACTTGAAGAAAAAGCAACTTATTTCTCATGAATAATTTTATATACATATTGCATCTATTTGTTGATGCCCTGAGTCTTTTTTTAATTAATTACTTTTCTTTTTGAGACAATGTTGATTATTTATTCTCTTTAGACTTGTAGAAAAAGAAAAACCAGATGGCTTATTGGCAAAGCAATTAAGGTGAGGCAATTTTAATTTGAATAGCTTGTTTATTGTCCCATCTTTTACCTTCAAATATTATCCCTTAACAATCTATCTCCTCCATCAGTCAGTCATGTATGGTGTGTCTAGAACCTAGTGTTATATGTCTATAACTTTAGTCCAAAAACTACAAATGTTGGCAGATTATTGACAGTTCTGATACTATATTGGCAAAAATTAATTATGAATTGCTGAAAATTGATTTTTAGGCACACTCAATAGCTAAATATGTTAGACAATGATATGTGCATGTGGCCATCTTCTTATTGCTTCATTAGTTTAAATATTGATAACATGAAAATTGAGTATTCACTAAAAGTTATCCATGTGTTTTACATATTTGGCACCCTAACAAATTTTTGATTGTTTTCGTGTCATTCGTTTTTAATACTATTTGTACTTACTCCAGTCTTCCCGAGCAAATATTATCATTGCTTTGCCCATGTGTTTATATATTTGGCAAGACTAATAGTAAGAGATCGACCCAAATCTTTCTCCATCGTGTGTAATCTTATTGTGTCCTCTGTGTTTTTATGAGTGTTCAAAATCTTTTACTATATATTTCTGTGGAGAAAAACTATATGTTTCAACGCAGATTAGTGGTCTGGTCTGCTAGTTCTTTCATTGTTTCTCGGTCTTGTGTAGGTGTCATCCTAAAGAAAGCGAGAAAAATAGGGAAATGAAGGCATGGAAGTTTTTTTTACAAGAGGATGTCTTATAGACACTCTTGTTGTATTCTCAGATGACATTGTTCAGATTGCTGTAAAGGTAGTTTGGGGACTTATGGTTATATAGTCTTCTCGAATTATTTTTCTATTTCTAATAATCTTAGTGTATCAATTCCAGGATATTTTACTTCTAGAGAAATCTTGATGGTGATGGTACTAAGGTTGCCACCAGAAAAATTGAGTCTCATGCTTGTATTTTGGATTCAGAAAGAGATATAAAGCCATTGGGGTTTGGCATTAAGGCCATCCTTTTGCTGCATAGTCCTCAACAAGGTTTGTGCTTCTTTTTTCATTAGTTTCTATTCTTACTCTTGCTAAGTAGTACTCTCAAGAAAGTATAAATTTTTGTTGGAAAAGGATAATTTGAGACATGAACTGGAGATAGACGCCCCCCACCAATTCTCCCTATGGTGCTATTGATGGGAGGCAGTGTGGGCATGGGTCCGATCAAGAAAACTGTAAGGGCACTAGGAGAGGCACTCTTCGACAATGATCAGCTCAAAAGGTCGATTGGTCAACTTTTTGTGATATGTGCATATATAAGAAGTTAAGCTCCAATTGCAATGAAATAATTTGAAAGTTTTGTGAAGATATTCTCTTTATTTTATGAGTTATATCTATACTAACTCAAAATTTAGATATATTCTCCAACTTCAGTAAACTTACACTCAAAGAAACTAATTGCAAATTCAAGGATTTGAAACTCAGATGGAGAAGTGAATGGGAGCTTGTGACCGTATCATAACAGAGGTATTTCAAGATACATATTTATGGTTAATGGTTCATGTGTTCAACAGAGGTATTCATGTGTTCACTAGTTTAAGATCCTTTTTTTGGTTAACATGTAGAACAATCTTAAGTAAGAGCTCGAGAGGATGAAGAGTGAGCTTAGCACTGAGCTCAAAGCACAAGTTGCAAGTATGTTTGTGGGTGCTTTCCGCCTTCCTGATATACTCAAGTAAGTCTCTGTCGCAAATTACTTTTCCATGAATCTGAGGTCCCAATTAACTTATAACTAACCATATTTCTGGCTTATTCATTTGTTTCCAGGTAGCCAATGCTGCTGGCAGCTATGGATGTGTGGATCAGTTTGTCAATGGATGTGGAAAATAAAATATATATGTTTTGGACTTGTGTAAAAAGTCGTAGATTTTATTTTGTAAATTAAGTGAATGCTTGCTAATGTAAAACTTGATGGGAACAGTGATGTAAAACTTGTATTTCATTTTGTGAACAATGGGATATTGCCTTTAAATATGTTTTATAGAAATTGTTTTGTTAATGTTGCGGCTACGCTTTGTTAATGTTGCGGCTACCATATGCATTTCCGATTAAATAAAATAGTTCTGTATGAATTTTTGTTGTATATAAAATTCAATTATATATTTTATATATAAACAGGAAATTAGTAATTCCATAATATATAGTAAAATTGTTCTGTCCCTTATTTATTAGGACGAAATATATCTGTTACAAAAACTTGTTTTTTGGGACAAATAAATAAACCGTCACACAAAAGCATAAATTTGAAAACTTTTGAGACATTTTGCCTAACCGTCCTTTAACAGTAATTAGGACGGCAATATCTGTCCCTAAAGTTTTTGCCACGCCACCCTAATGGGACCGGCCATTCCCGTCCCAAAGGCCGTCCCAAATATTTGTTGGGACGGTAATTGCAGTTTTTAAGACGGTTTTTTGTTGTCCCCAAAGGTCACTTTTTTCGTAGTGTATATATTAGATAACGCTCTACGGTCGTTGCAAACACAAATAGCGACCGTCCATCATGCAAATCGAGTTGTCCCATTCGAAGGGGTCTGTTTTGTAGTCCTATCGCGGAATCGAGACAAAGAATCTATCATCTTCGGCAAAGTCGAACGTCATCAAGACCTTCCGCCACTCGAGCAAGAACCAGATACCGGTAGAATACAAGTCTATCTATACACGGACAAGGTAAAGTACCTCATCCAAAAGATGGGTTACGACCTAAAAAGCAACAAAGGCCTGAACTACGGCAAGGGTCGACGTCTTCCTCTCCGACTTCCAACACCTAAAGGAAAGCTGCAGGACTACTATCATCGAACTCGACGGGGGGTGGGCTATGTCACGCCGCCGTCAACTCCAAAGAGTTCGGAGGCAGAAGAACTAGAACATTCTCATTCATCCGAAGCATCAACTTGGGATTCCGATACTAGTATCGGATCAGTCTTTAAGAAAATGCTATCAGCCAATATGACATCTGCACAATCTCAAGAAGATGAAGGCAAAGACCAAACGCTAGAATTCTTCGAAGAAGAACCCTAGGCTCAACGCCTAGGAGAACAGTGGGAGTCTCGTTTTGAATTACGCGAACCTCCTACCGAAGACGAAGTCGAGCAGATCGACCTTGGGGATGGATCTTCTTCCAAACCCATCTTCATCAGCAAAAGCCTAAAAGGAGAAGACCGGGAATCTTTAATCCAGCTGGCTAAAGAATATATCGATGTTTTTGCCTGGAGCTACGAAGATATGCCGGAACTTGATCCCCAGATCGTGATGCATAGGATTAACATCTTAGCTGATGCCAAGCCTATAAAGCAACAACAGTGACGTTTTCGTCCTGACATCATGAACGCTATCGATCAGGAGGTAGACAAACTCCTGGCCAGCGGGTTTATCCGTGAAGAATAACACCCGGATTGGGTGGCCAACGTCGTCCCTGTCACCAAGAAGACTGGAAAGATACAAGTTTGTATCGACTTCAGGGATCTCAACACTGCTTGCCCGAAGGACGAATTCCCGCTTCCAATCACCGACGTGATGATCGACAATACATGTGGCTTCGAACGCATGTCTTTCATAGACGGGTATTCGGGCTACAACCAGATCAAGATGTTCCCCGATGACGCAAAATACACGTCATTCAGGACTCCGAAGGGGGTTTTCTGCTACACAGTGATGCCCTTCGGCTTGAAGAACGCCGGTGCGACATACCAACGAGCTATGAGCACCATCTTCCGTCAGCATCTTTGCAAGACAGTCGATTGCTATGTTGATGACATCGCAATCAAGCGCCATCTCAAAGGAGATCACGTACAAGACCTTAAGACAGTCTTCAATCTCATGCGAGCGCATCAAATCAAGATGAACCCCGCTAAATCCTTCTTTGGGGTTTCTAGCAAAAAGTTCTTGGGATTTATTATCACGGCGAAAGGCATTCATGTCGATCCCGAGAAGACCAAAGCCATCCTTGACATGGACCCTCCGAAGAACCTCCGAGAACTTCGAGGCCTGCAGGGGCGTCTGGCATACATCCGGAGGTTTATAGCAAACCTTTTCGGAAAATATCAACCCTTCATCCAGCTCATGAAGAAGGGAGTCTCTTACGTTTGGACAGAGGAATGCCAAAAAGATTTTGACGATATCAAGGCTTACTTGATGAGCCTGCCAGTCCTGGTGGCACCCGTCGCCAGCAAACCTTTTCTCCTCTACGTCCGTACCATGGATCATTCCCTCGGCGCCCTGCTCGCTCAGAACAGCGATGCAGGCTATGAGCAAGCTATCTACTACCTAAGTAGAACACTGATCGGGGCCGAATACCGGTACAACCCCGTTGAAAAAGAGTGTTTGGCTTTGGTATATGCCATCCAAAAGACTCGCCATTATGTCATGGGCCAGACTATTTATGTCATCTCCCGAGTCAATCCACTCAGAGTTCTCATGACGAAGCCATGGTCATTAAACTCCCGGCTAGCTACGTAGGTAATCCTGTTAATGCCATACAACATGGTGTTCGTTCTACAAAAAGCCGTCAAGGGTCAGGCTCTGGCCGACTTTTTAGCTGCATACCACATCCCAGAGTCCTCAAGACTCTATGAAGACATCCCGGATGAGGTCCTAGAATCAAACGTCACCGAAGAAAGCTCCATCTGGCGGATGTTTTTCGATGGCGCTTCAAGAACAGGCCCCAAAGGCCAAATCATCGCAGGAGTGGGGGTAGTCCTAGTCTCCCCCGATCAGCTGGTCATACAGCATGCCTACTCCCTTTCGAAGCCGTGCTCCAATAATGTTGCCGAGTACAATGCTCTCATCATGGGACTCCAGCTGGCGCAACAGCTGGGGGTGGATCATCTGGAAGCCTATGGCGACTCAAGACTCGTCGTTAACCAGGTCAGAGGGCAATACGAAGTTTGCCATGAATATCTGATTCCTTACCATAAAGTTGCATTGAACATCATTTCAACCTTCACCAAGTTCTTCATCGAACATGTACCTCGTTTACAAAATCTGGAGGCTGACGCTCTGGCTGTCCTTGCAGCCTCATTGGCATTACCCCTCGGGACTCAACACTATGTTACGATAGTTGGTCGAGACTTGGCCTGTCCTAAAAACAACCTATGCTCACAAATGGCCCATGCCATGTCAACAAGTACTGGTGCTAATGTTCGAGACTGGAGGTTCCCGTTCATCGACTTCGCTGTCTACGAAATTCTTCCAGAGGACCCGAAAGAAGCCGTCTCAGTCAAGAGGCGTTCCCTTCGATTCTATTACGATACAGCTACTAAAATGTTGTACCGACGCTCCTACGATAGACTTCTCCTTCGATGTTTATCCAACGAAGAAGCGGCCGAAGCCCTTCGGGAAGCTCACGACGGAACCTGCGAGGCCCATCAACCTGGCCCTAAGTTGCAGGATCGATTGCGACGCATGGGCTACTACTGGCCAACCATGGCAGCCGACGCTGTCGACTATGCTAAAAAGTGCCATGCGTGCCAGCTTCACGCTAACTTCATCCATACACCGTCAGAACCACTACATCCTACGGTCGCCTCCTGGTCCTTCGAAGCCTGGGGCATAGACATTGTAGGACTGATCACCCCTCCTTCATCAAGGGGACACCGCTTCATCCTAGCCATCACCGACTACTTCTCCAAATGGGCAGAAGCAGTTCCACTAGCGGAAGTGAAGAGCTCCCGTGTGGCCAGCTTCATCAAACACTATGTCATCTACCGTTTCGGGTACCTCGGAGGATTAACCATGATAACGGTCCTCAGTTCATCAGCTATGTTTTCAACAGATTCTATGATAAGAATTGCATCCAAAACGTAGCATTAACCGCCTATAATCCGGCAGCAAACGGATTGGCCGAGGCATTCAACAAGACTATCGTCAGGCTACTTAAAAAGGTCGTGTCATCCAACAAACGCGACTAGGACGAAAAGCTCGGCGAATGCCTTTGGGCCTATCGCACAACGGTACGGACCCCGACGGGCAACACACCATTCTTCCTGGTCTACGGGAGCGAAGCAGAACTGCCTCTCGAGATCCAGATACCCTCGCTCCGTGTAGAGATCACAAATCAACTAATAGAGGAAGACAATCAACGTCGCCGTCTGCGAGAATTGGAGGCACTTGACGAAAAATGTCTGCTAGCTCAACAGTGCATCGAACTCTATCAAGCCCGTATATCACAGGCTTTCAACAAGAAGGTCAAGCAGAGGACTTTCTAAGTAGGCGACCTGGTTCTGGCAGTCAGGAGGCCGATGGTGTTGACTCACAAGACACTAGGAAAGTTCGAACCCAAATGGGAGGAACCTTTCATCATAGAGACGGTATACTCGAACGGTGCTTACCGCCTCGCCAAACCCAATGGGGACTTGTTCATGATGCCCATCAACGGCAAGTTCCTAAAGAAGTACTACTCTTGACATCTTTCAGACATGTACTTCTATCTCCACCCAATAAGGGAGTCTGTGGACCCAATCATCAGGGCTCACATACAATTCCCTTCCACAAAATCTTATGCTTCTGGAACCCTGCTGTTCCGTGGCACTCTCGAGTACAAGGACAACCATGTCCACATTACCTCTGAGTTGTTCCCCTACACCCTACAAAGCGGAATCTTACAATCCGTAAGACTACACTACCCATCATGTTTACCATGTCCACATTACCTCTGAGTAAACATCCCGTACAGACAATCCCTGCGTTGCCGTACATTGATCGCAGAACTTCTACGTCCACATTACCTCTGAGTAGTTCCACGTATCCCCCAGAGTTATTCCTACCACGTCCATAACACCTCTGAGTAGGAAGATTCCATCAATTAAATCCCATATTTGCCACGTCCACATCATCTCTGAGCAAACATGTCGGTTCTCTCGAACTTATTATTTGTACCTAAAAACCAAGGTGCACAAAAGTTAATAGGTCCACACAAATCATCAAGTTCATGACAGCAAAAATGAACACACCACAAAAAACTCTGTATTCTTTATTCAAAAATAAAGGATTATAACCCCAGTAAGAGTTGCAAATTAAATAAAAAGAAGAGATTACAATCCCTAAACATCTTCGGGGTTGGCCGAAAGCTTTTCAATCCGACGCTTCAAGTTTGCCGCCCGAGTCTCTACGATCGCCAGGACCCGGCGTTCGGCTTCTTGACGCATCCTTTCTATGGCCTCAGGAGAAGTGTCATCCTCATGCTTCTCGTCCAACTGTTACCGTTGCTGGGCCAGGGTAAGAGCCCGGCGGGTGAAAGCTGCTTCCTCTTCCTTAGATGTTACATGTTCAGCCTGGACTCGCTCAGCATCTAATAAAAGTTGGGCCCGCTGGTCTTCAAGGAGGCGAATCTTGGCATCAAGAAGGCGAATCTTGGCATCAACTGCGTGGACTGAGATAACCTCTATACTAGCGCCCAACGCAGCTCGCAACTCCACCTTCTCCTGTATGGACTGAGATAACCTCTACACCGCGGCCTCAGTTTTAGCCACCTCGCGTTCCCAGACACCCACGGCGGCCTGATAAGAGGACTCAGTCTCAGCAATCAATTTCTCCTTTTCCGTATTTATTAGGGCAGAGAGATCATATCGCTGGATACACTGAAACTCGGAAAGCAGCTGGTCCAGCTCGGCCACCGAGGCCTCCAGAATCTTGGCCATATAATCATGGCCCTGATGGGATCGTATCAGACCGATGTGAGGGAGTGCCAGGATTTTTACCGTCACAAAACTCCTATTGGCATCCATCACTGCCGATACACCCCTCTGCAGCATCTTATACACTGCCTCAATAATAAACTTCGCATACTCATCTGCATCCGCCAGCACCTGCGGCATCATAGCAGGAGTTAGAGGAGCTGCTCTAGACAGCGGACCGGAAGAAGGCCCGCCGGCTTCAGTTTGCGAGGCTGAACCCTCGGCATCAACGGACTCTTCCTCAACAGGGGCTTAACTACTAGCCCGAGGAGCCAAAAGAACAGAAGGAGCCGAGAGAGGCGTCGATATCGTATCCCAAGTAGAAGGAGCAACAGAGGATTCCAGCAAACCCTTATCCTTCTCAAGCTCGGAGGGACCACCGACGTCAGGGGCTACCGCATCCGTCCCCAGCACTCTATCAGCAGGCCGTACGGGACATCCCCCCTCCGGCAGAGCAGCAAGATCAGCACTTGTTTTCTGACTCGACTCCCTTGGAGTCATGATCGACGGACGAGTCTCATTTTCACCATCAAATCCCTGCGCGGAAATAGAATCTGTCGCTACCTCCCGATCGACAGCCACCTCGGCCTCCTCTACTGAGTCTAAGGTAGGGCTCGGCAACGTTGCAACTAACCTCCCCTCATCATGACAAGGAGGGGAATCAACCCTCTCCTCTGTTTCAATCACGTCTGTTGCCCCCGCAACAGGCTCATGCATCTCTGGAGGAACGTCATCTGAAGACGACGAACTCCACTCCACTTCCTCAAGCCCCGTCTCTGTTGGACCCTCAATGTCCAAGGCCCCCACGGCGGCTTGCACCATCTCGGGAACTGCTTCAACCTCAGTTTCTCTTCAAACATAATCTGGAGATACTGCAATCTCCGTCGGAACGACATTTTCAGGATTCTCCCCCATGGGAGACATTACAATCGGAGGAATGCGCTCGTTAGAAGAGCTCGCCACCTCCTTCGGTTTATAGACGCCCGGTTTCGAAACCCGGGTCTTCTTCTTCAACGGTTCCTACAAAAGGAAAGCATATATCACAAAAATGACAGAAGGAGCCAGATTATGGAAAATGTCTTTACCTCAACAGGAACTGATTCCATTGGCGTTACAGGCGGCACTCCTGTAGCCTTTGGAGTCATCATTTTTCTCGGCCTTTTTGGTACAGACAAACCTGCTTCTGCGTCAGCCCACCTATTTCCAGCAGGGGGATCTTCCCGAATACCTCCCGTTGATGCTACGGCAGCAGCCCGATATCCCGCCGACTCTGGTGGACGATATGACCGAGCTGCCACCAACATGTGCTTCGTAGCCTCTAGCTGAGTTCCAATGATGAAACTGATCTCCCTATCATAATCAGGAGGCACAGTATTCATGGTACAATATAGCTTAACGGCCGAATACAGGATTTGTGGCCGAGGGTTGCGAACTGGAATATTGAAACGAACACCAGTGCACCCGGCAATATAATATTGCCAACCCCGGGCTCCATCTAGTAAACTTCCAGCAAACCCCAGACTGCTAATGGGGTTTCGTAATATTAACTGGGTGTAACCAAACTGGCGAGCAAACCGGCTTGGCAGATATGGCTCCAGATAACACTTATTTTGGTTACGGTAGACTAAGTAGGAAGGCCGAATACTCTGCAACCAACGAAATCCCTATTTTGGTAGAGTGATCGCATCCTCACCAGAGTCTTCCATATCTTGGTCAGCCTCGAAATCTTTGAAGATGGGACTGACCTTGACGATCTTCTACCCCTGAAGATAAGACAAGATTCTTCTGCAAACGGGGACGCCGGTTTGCAACCACTTCCTCTTGTAGAAGCGGCGGATAAAGGCGTCACCTTCAACGTGATCCTCTTCAGGACCTGGACTCATCACGTTCGGGTGATGTAGAATCAACCATCCCATCAGAAAATGGAATGGTTGCTCCGCCCGGGGAAAGTTGTCGTTCCTACCTCTCCCATAGATCGCATCATCAGCAAAAGTCCTCATGCCTCACAACAGGTTACACACCATCGCGGGGAGGAGAGCCAAAGGGCGACCAAAAACCAATTTTACTGCTGGCAAAATGAGGTTCCAGTTTACCCTCTCCACAGAGCCAGATCCGTACGAGAACACACAATCCCGGAGCCATATCATTAAGTATGCAGTATACTGCCTTGGATGACATCCGGTGCACACAGTACCAGAAACAGCTATACGCGTCTTCGCCACTCTCATTTGAACGGGGGGCCCTCTCGTCTAGTCGGCTCATTTCGAAAGTTACTTCTGCGGGTTTCAGCCCCTACGGAGTCGTAAACCGGATCTTTTAGGAGTCCGCCACATCCTGCTTGAAGACGTAATCCCTCCAAGCAGTTACATGAGGCTGAGACTTGCCTTTATCCTTCCGTTGCATCAGATAATGATGGCTCGCCACCTCTTTGAAAATAGCCATCATCTCCGGGTCCCTCTTTTCCAGAACGACGGTCTCTTCGTTTGAGGGAAATTATTCCTCGTACGGTTTCGAGCCCGAGGGAAGCTTGGACACCTCGTACATCTCATGGAGGGCCAGTCCCAACTCCCCCACTGGAGTAAAGAAAGTGTCAGTCTAGGTATTAAACGTTTCCAAGAGCGCTAGAAACATATGCTTGTTGAGATCCACGCCGGCCTGTGTGGCACGAATAGCGGCCGTCAGCCCAATCTCTTTAAGCTCAGCTTTGAACTTTGATAACACCCAAAGAGTCAACTCGTCCCACTTCAGCACATGGTGACACCAACCTTCAACCCTAAAGCCACCCTTCGGATACATAACCTTCAATGTTAGCATCCGATTCGCAAAAGTCGAAGCACTAAATACAAAGGTGTCATTAGGGACCTCACTATAAAGGTTTCCAGGACGCAAAGTTCGGCAACTGAATGAGGGGCCGGTTCGCGAGGCAGCCAACGTATCCCTTTGATTCGAAGTAACATCAATCGAAAGAGTACCCCCCACAGCCCCTCCTTGAGAAAGGGTAAGTTCCCATGACATCCTTCTCTTGGAAGATAAACGGTAGAAGGCCGTCAGTGGCAGTTGGCGTTAAAGTTGTTGCATATACAGAACCATGCCCTTCGTAGAGAAAAACCAGTCCTCTTTGATCTTCAGTATCTTCGCCTCGGTAGAGATCAGTCGGTCACCGAACATAAAGGCAGGTTTCAAGAAGGTCACAACCTCGGACTCAGCAGATTCCAGTTTACCGCTCTCCATCATACTCTGGAGGAAAACAGGCGATTGATTCTGGATTTGCAACATTCTCTCGGGAGGCTGATCCAGCATGATAGCAGCCTTCGCAGGATTAATAACCTCATCATCGAAATCAACTCCCATTTGACAAAGAGAAGCATCCAGAAGGACTTCATTCAGCAAAGGGATAGTCATCGACACTGACACAGCAAAAATAAAAGTTAGACAAGAAACTTTAAGAAGACAAAATGTGTCAAGCAGCTTCGACGCATCGCCAGGGTCTAAACCCATACGCGTCAGTAGTGAAGCTTCGATGCATCGTCAGGGTGTAAACCCATGCGCGTTAGCAGTGAAGCTTCGGCACATCGCCAGGGTCTAAACCCATGCGCGTCAGCAGTGAAGCTTCGGCATATCATCAGGGTGTGAACCCATGCACGTTAGCAGTGAACCTTCAGCGCATCATTATGGTGTAAACCCATGCGCGTCAGCAGTGAAGCTTCGGCACATCATCAGGGTGTAAACCCATGTGCGTCAGCAGTGAAGCTTCGGCACACCATCATGGTGTAAACCCATGAGCGTTTGCAGTAAAACCTCGACGCATAATCAGGGCCTAAACCCATGCGCATCGGCGAAATAGCCTCGGCGCATCATCAGGACAGAAGTCGATGCGCGTCGGCGACAAAGAGTTAGGGCACCATAACATGATGCAACTCAGCCATGTGCTCCAAACTTATCAACAAAAAATAGAAAAGATGACACCCACCCGTCACCGCAGGCCGAATGTCGACCGGAGTCACAATAGTGACAGGAGCGTCCTCCTCGACGAACTCCGCAGGCTCCTTCCCCTTGCCAGCACCGCCGCGTGGAGTCTTGGGAGCCATTTCTTGAAAGAAGAAAGTTAGGGTTTTTCAAAAGAAAAACTCTAAAAAAAAGAGAGAAGAAAGCAAAGAGAGGAAGGACTCTCTCTTTCTCCATCTCACGCCTATTTATAGGCCCAGTCGCACGCATGAACCGATGAAGTGTGACCTCAGCCGCCGCCTCGGGTTCTGTGAGGAGATAACTGTAAATAAATCCAAAAAGATCATTATTAATCTTCTTGGTTAACGAAGCGTTATCATTTGCATTTACTGAGAGGAGCATGCGCCCCATCACTGATGCGCGGAGTAATCAAGCGCCCGAACAGTCATGCGCCCCGTAGAAGACGCCACCATGCTTCTTATTCAAATTATTCCAAAACTTGACAAAAAGTTTTGAAAACTTTGAAGGGGGTCTTGTAGAAGCATAGAATTTTATGACCAGAAATCCTATGCGCCTAACATCACATGCGCCAGGGAGCTCAGATGAAGTACTTGGCATAGCAAAGCATAGACATTAAAAGAAGATTTTTATTTCATATAAAAATCTATTACATGTCTTCAAAAGAGCTCTACAAAGGAGAATTTCTACAAAGAAAAGACCCTAAGTCTACAGCTAGGCGCAGCAACCACCATGCGCTCTCAAACAGGTGCATCTCACCATGCGCTCTCAAACAGGCTCATCTCGCCATGCACTCTTATCCAGGCGCATCCCTTCAGCAGGTCAGTTATGTGCATCTTCAGTTATGTGCATCCCTTCAGCGGCTCAGTTATGTGCATCACTTCAGCAGCTCAGTTATCTGTCGCCCTTCAGTGCCCCAGTCTGGCGCATCATGAAGTGTCAGCATATGCGCCATCAAATGCTTCGACTAATGAAGTATTTATTGAGCAGAACGATGGTAGCAATCAACCCTCTAGCTGGAAGAAGAGCTCTCCAAACCAAGAAAGAGAAGAGCACCACAAATCAACCTGCGGCTAAAGGAGCAGCTTTCAACCCAACCAGAATGGGCAACACCCAGTCTAGCGGGAGGAGGAGCTCTCCCAAAGCCCAAGGAAGATGATCGGAGCACCGCAATTCTGATCTGCGGCTCTTCCAGCATAACGGAGACGAGGCTCGAGCATCCCGATCTTTAGATGCAACAGGCAATTTCTGCCTGCCTCAGAAGCCCTCGACTCCGACTTTTGGATGTAACAGTCACCTTCAAGTGCATCAATAAAAACAACGCGTCGCATCTTCACCCTCGGGAGCATCTCGTCAACAGAATGTGCTCGAGCAAACAAGTTTATTTCGGAATAACGTGAGAGAACGAGAAGCAAACCCTCTCCATACCACTATTTATTGGCCGGGCAAATCAAACCTATGCACGAAGTGATCGGCTCTCCGAATCTCGTACAATGAATTTGCATTAATGGTGATGAACCTGACGCTTCAAATTCAGCCAAGTCAAAAAATGGCTGTTTAAAGCACTCGAAGAACGTAACAGTCGGGCCCATAAAGATGTGTCATGCAAAGCGGATGCGCCGGCCAGACCGCGCATCATACTGATGCTCCCATCAGCACCAAGTGCCATACGAGGATGCTCTCCATGCGTCCCCATGTGCCCAGTAGAATGCCAATCGATGCGCCCACTCAATAGCCCATCACCTGTCAAGAACATTAAATGCTGAAGTCTGACAGAGTTGGCAGCACGTCCCCCAAGGACTGAACGATTGACAGCTTTTTCAGAAGACGAAGAGTCGCCGACGTCAGCATCATCATTGCTCCCCTCCGGCGGTTACAAGCCATGTGGCCGCCCAACCATTTTGCATGCGCCTTCACAGCCATGCGCCCAAATCTCTGTATACGCCTCAAAAGCCGTGCGCCTCAGACCTTTCTCTGATACCTAAAGAGAGAAGTAAAGTCACCGCTGAAGCCCTGCATGCGCCTCAAGAGCCATGCGCCCCGACTGGTTCGTGACTCCTAAAGGTTACGAGCCAAAGTCTCCTCATGCGCCCAATCCCAGGCGCATCCTATCAGATCACTTCCCACCAAATCCGAGATCTTTGAGCCATGGACCTACGGCACGCGTCCTTTGACTTGATTCAGCCTATGAAGGGGTGCTAATCACCAAAGATCTCAGCAACTTAAAGGTCCTCTCTATTGCTACGTGTCAGCTCGGCCGCAGCCCACAAAGGCAACTGGAAGGGTTCAACTCCTCAATCAGAGTGTATCGTCCATGCACCTCTATCAGCAATCACCACGTGGCGTCCCCGCGTACAGGCGCATCCTACATATGTGTATGAGCAGCCAGCCTGTAAAGCTATAAATAGAGGGATCACTTCCTTCTTACACACACACATCACACAACCACCGATATACATATACAGAGAGGCAGGTATAGACACTCAACGTCTTCTTCCTCTCCGCAAGCTCCAGCATCCAGAGCAACTCAGACCTTCAGAGAACCGATAACCGTCATCAGATCGTCAACGGAGTCGACGTATTACCACTCGCTCCATCGACACAAGGGACCCAAATAAACAAAAGTGTACTCTTAGGACAACGTCTAAGTCCTATATTGTAACACTATTCTATTTGTAATTGAAATTTAATCAAACTAAGATTTTAATGGCAAACAGTGCGTGCCTGTGCGCATGTTCAGTCGCCTGCGCACGACAGCGCGGGCCAGTGTGGGCGTGTTTGCTATGCGAATACTAAACCATCTGCTCCCAAATTTTGGGAGCATGATGTCAGATATTGCCCCTCACTCCACACAAAATTTTGTGTCCCGAAGTGTCCTGTGTCACGAGATATGGACCCCGATAGGCAGGACACGGGCGTTGGGTTCGTGCTGCGTGTCCAAGGCTAAAAATGTGACACAAACCGACACGAAACACCAAACACCCTTCACAAACATTCATACACACACCTAGATCTACAGATCTGTGTAATTAGAATTTCCAAATTCGAAAATAAATTCCTAAGAAACATTTTTACAAACACCTATGTTCCTATTATGCTACGTGTTCGATACGGACACGAAATGGACACAAATTGTGCCCAAATCTCGGAGACAGATAGGGAATCCTTAAAACTAGCCCTATATGCAAAGAAAACAGGAAAAACAATGGGTTTAAATTGTTTACCTATTGAGTGTCAATACTCAAGAAAAGCTTCAAATGGAATAATTCTAAATAGCAACTCCCAAGCTCCAAATGGCACACAAACTGAGGTGAACCTCCAGAATCAGTAAACAAACAAAAATTAGATCCTAATGCAAAAAACTAGGGTTAAAAAGGAGTTGAAATGAATTAAATAGGATTTTAGGGGAATGGAAAAATACCTCTCCTTCCAAAACTAGGCCAAGAATAAAAGAGGCAAGAACACACTAAGAGAATACTTATAGGCAAGGGAAAACCCTAATTGTGGCTGCCATGGGTTGGTTAGTTTGGATTTTGGACTTAAGTCATGGGCCTATGGCTTAATTACATGTCATGAAATTGGTAAATCACAAGTCATTAACTTAAGTCACAAGTCATGCACTATTTCACTTAAACTAATCCTTCCTACTTTAAAACTAATTTCTAATGACTAAAAGTAGGTTAACTTGAGTTAGACTAGGGTCACCAACTAGGGTTAGCTTCTAGGCTAGTCTACAAGTCTCAACTAGTTCAAGTCAAAAATCAAATCACCAATTAATTAAATATTAAATAAATTTCAAAAAAATCACAATAACCAAAATACCCTCAATCTAGAATGTGGTAGTGACAAGTTCGAAGCCAGGAAGGAGATCAAGGTTAGCAGCAAACTCAATCTGAGACGGGAGCATCATCATTCACACAGTTCAAGGGGAGCTGTAGGTCATCGATAATATGCACAGTACATGATGTTCTGCTCGAGGACACATGTATATGGGGGAGCTTCATGTTCAGACACGACGGTAGGCAGGTTCAGGAGTTCAAATCTCAGGAGGATTGTACCGTCTGCTTGGTTGGACCAGCCAAGGATGAAGAAGCTCGTCGGAACGTTAATACTTTACGGTGGAAGACAGAAGTCGGGGACAGGCAGCCGAAACTTGCGATGAGGCTGATCGTCAGGGACTTCGGTCTTGATCGTGTTATTGATATCGGCAGGATCCCAGTAGTGCAAGTGGTGCTATGCATGGGAGCTAGCGTCGTCGTGACGGTCGAGGAGCTGGAGACGAAGGAAGATACAAAGCAGTTCGGGGGATCGAAGATCAGTGGCATGGGGGAGCAGTGTAGTATCCCGTCTATCTCAGTCAACCAGAGGAATCGAAATGCCTACGACGTTCGGACTTAGCTATACAATGGCGTGCTCGAAGACTCGCTCGGTCGAGGCGACTGCTCGCTCAGGTGGGGTAGTTTCGATGAACTTACCTCATCTTAGCCTTCACATAATAAATTATATATTTTTAACTTGCACAAGTTAGGCTTGATAATAAAAGATACACATCCACATAGCTAAGGGAATAATCTCGACTGGTCAGAATGTGTTAGAACGTGAAAAAAGGTCCCACGGTCTGCTTAGATGTCTACTCAGCGTGCTTTCAAAATGACGGTCCTTCGTCCCGTGGCTTGGGAGAAGGAAGTTGGCCTAAGTTGCTAAGTTGCCATAATGCTGGAATTAGCCTAAGTCATAGGCGTTGCCCGCATGAATGTTTGATAAAGCAGGCACGTTCTCGTCGTCCAAGGCTTGGCATAGCCTTCGTCTGTCCCGTAGTTTAAGTTGTATTGCACGGCTTATGGCTTAAGTCTAGGCACCCAAAGAGCTTGGTTGTTCAAGTCGACCACGTGCATAGCACGTTCCCTCGAGGCAAAGCTTGACGCAGTCTTTGCTCGTCAAGTCGTTGCATAATTATATTAGACAAAGTTATACCGATCGATCGGAGCCACTTCTAGCACTGTCCCGCTCCTTTTGTGGTTGTCAAGTCACATGGTCCCACTAGAACAAGGCTCATCATATAAAGTACGTGACTTGAGCGATAGTGTCTCCTAGAGAACAAAGTATGTCTAAGGCACGAGCTACGATTGATTTAGAGAAAAGCATGCCACGGACAAAGGAACACGTTATGTTCAAGTTAAAAGATTAACGACTACTTAGTAGTTGTTTCCTAGATTTCAAAGGATAGAAGTCCACGCGACTGGTTGTCGCCGAGATCGATCCCGCTACTTGGGAGTCTCGATAAGGAAGTTCACGAGATCGGTCCCGCTACTTGGGAGTCTCGATAAGGAAACACACGAGATCGGTCCCGCTACTTGGAAGTCTCGATAAGTCTCGATAAGGATGGTCACGAGATCGGTCCCACTACTTGGGAGTCTCGATAAAGAAGAACACGAGATCGGTCCTGCTACTTGAGAGTCTCGATAAGTCTCGATAAGGAAGTTCACGAGATCGGTCCCGCTACTTGGGAGTCTCGATGAAAAGTTGGAAAGCATGGTCATGATTAAGAAAGGACTTAGTAGATCGAGTTGAGTCTTGCATGGTCATTGGACAAGTTGCGCACAAGGTGAATTCCTCGAACGATCCCGGGGAGTCGAGTTCGTGTCGGCCTAGAAGGAATTACAGATATTGTACGGCCTTTATCTACGGTACGACTCGATTGAAGTGAACCGTTACAATATAGGCTACGGGTCATTCGGTGGGAGCTCATACCTCGCACGTGGATGGTTACCTTTTGCAAAGATCCAGGATAGCTTGACATTGCTAGTGACTACTCATATAGATGTGTCGGCATATGAGCGGCTATCCGCATGTATGCCTTTAGATTGCGTCGAGTACTAGCAGGTTACGAGTTGGGTTAACAAGTTACGCTTATAACAAACGCTAACCTTGAATCGGCACGAGTTAGGTGTGCACAGTTGCATCACCATTCTGGAGCCTAAGATTTGGCTATAGCAAGGACACGTACTTCGGCATAAATATGACGTCGTCTAGAGTTAAGTCAGGAAGGGTCGTAAGGCAAGTTGGTTAAGTCTGCTTGATCCTTGGAAGGTATGGCCTCGGTCTTAAGGCACGATCAAGTCTATTGGCACGACCAGCACGAGTCGTCCCTTTGACGTCATTGGTACGAGAATGGTCTAGAGGCATACAAAAATAAGTGAAAAGTCTTGGCACGGTCGAGTTGCATAAGTTTCTACTTAGCGAGGCACTGCCTCGAATATATTGAAGTCACGAATAGAGTATAGCACGACCCTGTCGTTGCGTTGCCAAGTATGGGCCAAGGTGTCTTTTTCCTAAAATTGAACCTAAGGCAAGACTAGCAAGACAATCAAAAAGGGATTGAACTGCGCAAAGTAAATGAACGTGTCAATTTTGTATGGGTAGACGGTGAGCTCACTCCACCAGTACAGTTGAGTACTGACACCCACACTGTATTTATGTGCAGAAGCAGGTAGAAGCTCGTGGAGTGGAGCTCGCTTGGATGCATTGAGGCACGAAGTTCCTTGGCGTTTCAAAGCGTGCGTTCCGCATGGAGACTGGACTTATACGGGACATAATATATGGACATCGCTATTTTGCAGAATCTGCCACTCGTCGCCTTGAAGCTTGTATTGAGAATGAGAGAGAGCAGAGTGACTTGTAAAATGAGAGAAAAGTGAGCCTGAAAGACTTGTAATCTGGCCTTGTGCCCATATTGTAATCCTTGTTCAATAATAATAAAAAAGTATTTTTCATGACTTGGGTTTTGCTTTCAAATTTTTGCTGCTGAATATTCAATGTTTCTGCTTGGGACTTCTGTGCGACGACCCCCGTCGCTTAGCCTGTAATCGGCCGTTATGGACCTGCCTTGCGTGAGCGCAATCTAGGCTCACGTGGCATCACGCCTTAGCAAGGACGATCGCTCCTACAGGAGCAGAGCGTGAGATAATGGTATTAGAGCACGGCTTTGTCCTTGGACTTCAAGTCGAATCTCTCAGTTTTGAAAGCTCGTCGTTGATAAAGAAGTGTGCGCTCTCTCTCAAATATCCCACGGCATGTCCATACAATAAGTCTAAATATTTCAAAAAGCTCATACAAGTGTTCAATCGAACGCATCGGTAGGCGATGGCCTTTGTGTCGAACGGTGTCAAACTTGAGTTGATAGAAAAACACATGCTAAAGTTAGCAAGTCGCGTGCGTGCCTAAATAGTCCTTACTACCAAAATACATGGATTTACCGACGGCCTTATCTGTCGGTAATCCGTCGCCAAAAATAAATACCGACGGATTACCGACGAATATTTTGGTAAAACAGCCGTCGGGAATAACCTCGTCGCTAAAACATATCCGTCGCTACTCCGTCGCTCAGCGACGACTTAGCGACGGAATCCCGTCGGCGCATCTAAATATATATAGCGACGGATTACCGACTAGCTTTCGTCAAAACATGTATCAGGATATAGGGTTAGCGACGGAAAACTCCGTCGCTAACCAGTCGGCAAAACCGTATCACTGATTTTTTGATACCCAATATCCGTCGCTAATCCGTCGTAACTTTGTCGGCAAAAGCGTATCAGAGATTTTCTGATACCCAATTACCGACGACATTCCGTCGCTAAACCGTCGCTCAATGTAAAATTCTCCAGGTAGCGACGGATATTACGTCGCCAATTCGTCGATACATTAAATTCCTACAGTTAGCGACGGATAGTCCGTCGGGACTTTGTCGCCAGTCCGCCGTAAGTTAGTCGCCAATCCGTCGCTAATGCTAAAATTTATGGACATCAAACAGCATCAGTTCGACGGATCGTCCGTCGCCAATCCGTCGCTTTATTGAAATGCTCCAGGTAGCGACGGATTTTACGTCGCCACTCCGTCGCTAACCTCAGTTTCTCCAGTTAGCGACGGATAATCCGTCGCTGAGTGGTCGCCAGTCCGCCGTAAGTTAGTCGCCAATCCGTCCCGAAAGCTAAAATTTCTGGACATCAAACAGCATCAGGTCGACGGATCGTCCGTCGCCAATCCGTCGCTTTATTGAAATGCTCCAGGTAGCGACGGATAGTCCGTCGCCACTCCGTCGCTAACCTCAGTTTCTCCAGTTAGCGACGGACTATCCGTCGCTGAGTGGTCGCCAGTCCGTCGCTAACTGCTAATTTTTGAAAAAAAAATACTGCAAACAGACTCTTTCCTGTTTATACAACACATCCAACACAATATCAAACATGCAAAATATCCATATACAATACCATATATCCATATCCAACACGAATATCCAACGTATCCAATATCCAACACCATATATCCATATGCAAAATATCCATATCCGACACCAATATCCAACGTATCCAATATCCAACAAAATATTACCAACACAATATATCCAATATCCAACATTAAATTATCCAAACATAAAAAAAAATATCCGAACATACTCAGTATCCAAATGTCTACAAAACCAACAACATAAACAAAATCAAACCCCGTCCGTCGGATCGTCTCGTGCTCGTGCCGCCGCATCCGCTTTGCGTATGTACTCCTCCACCGTGTGTGCCGGCACTTGGGACAAGACATGGTCTGGAAGCGCGCGTAGCTGCTCTGGCGATATCATGTCAAGGAGCGTCAAGATGGTGTTATCCGATACGATGCGGGCGTCCGCAGAGCGGTTAAACGAAAGCCGTCCGGGGGAAAAAGGACCAGGTCGATCCGAAGCACCGGCAGCAGCAGTAGACGGATCGGGAGCAGACAGACCGGGAGCAGACGGATAGCGCCCCAATACTATCGCCCGTAAATCTGACACCGCGGAGGTCAGAGTCACAAGCTGCACCCTCACATCGTCAACCGGGGGCACTGGGGGAGGCGGAGGTGGTGGATATCTCGGGGACGGCTGCAACGAGGGCGCCATGGAACCTAAGCCATAGACGCGCCCTTTCCTAACGCCGCCGACGGATTCTACGAACACGTCGTCGTAGCGAGCGGCCATAGAAGAGTGCGTCTGGGTGGGCGTCATTTCGCCGACATTCTCGGAAGGGGGCTCGATCTCAAGCCGACTAAGTGCCTCACGATACGCAGCCTATCCAATGAATGTGTTTATACTATAAGTTTTCCTAAGTTATAATCTAAATCCTATGTTTCCCTAAGTTATAGTCTGAATCCTAAGTTTATCTAATTAACTTAACAATAATTATATTTCTAACATAAATTTCATAAACGTAAGTACTTACATCAGTCTCCTCGGCCCTCACGTCGACGAAGCTCCCGTCCTTCCGCCTCTTGTGCGTATGCACGAATACATCGTGAGCGGTGATCGTCTCCGCCTCTTTTCCCTGCTTCACCGCCCGTTGGGCCTGCATACGTAGAATTTAATTAACTTCGTATATTAACAGTACGAAATTAAATAATAGAATGAATTTGAATTTGTGCTATCTCACCAAATCTGCACGCGTCAATGCGTGGGGCCTTGATCCCTCCGTATGCAGACCCGCGACCTGTCGATTAGCCTTAGCTTTCTCCAATTTCAGCTTGAACTGCGGAGTATCCATCTTCTCCAACATCTGCTCATAGTACTCCGCCCGGATCCAGTCCTTCTTCGTATGCGCCGTACGAAGGTCGTACACTGCATCCCGTATCTTCTTCCCGGCGGCGGCTTTGTAGGTCCTGCGGATCGCCTCCTCGCGATGGGGGGGCCACCAGAACGTCCTCTGACATACAAATTCAAATATCACGTAATAAAAAATTTAATGATTTAAAGAATAAATAATAATTCACCGACGGATTTATACCCTCATCTCGTCGAGCCAGACGTACTTCATGTCCTGAGGCACCTCAGAAAAATTGAGGTAGGGGCCATGGTAGTTATCCCGGATAATGCGCCCTAGAATTCGGGCAGCATCCCACGGGAAAAACCTATAAAGAAGCAACGACTGGATTATTAACTTGAATAAATGAAACAAATTTAATAAATTAACTTAAATTTACTTACGATTCACCAGCGGGCCATAGCTCTCGTCGGAACTCGCCCACCAGCCTCTCTGGTGGCGTCGGAGGATCCGCGGGTCCGCGCACGTACTCCCCGGTAATAGGATGAAATTGAATCCCGGGGTACTCCGAGGCCTACCCTGCAGTAACTGCTGGGCCCCCTGCTGCATCTGCTGCTGCATCCGCTGGTACATCCGGTGGCGGAACGGATCCGCTAGCGGATGGAGTCACAGGCCTCGACGACGATGTCGGTAGCACCAAGGAAGAATGACGGCGGGAAGAGCCTGTGTCCGGGCTCTCCAAGTCGGGATCGGAGGTCACATCCGGGGAATGCAGCTGGCGACCACGACCGCTACCACCACGCCCACGCCCACGCCCACGACCACCACCACCACCGCCGCCGCCGCCGCCACCGCCACGACCACGGCCAGCACCACCAGTACGGGTGCTCGCAACCATGCCCTGTAAATAGAACACATAAACAAAATACCGACAACATAGATTTATAAATGAATATAAAACTAAACATATCCATACCAGCAGCAGGACGATGAGTGCCGCCCAGACAAGTAGGCCTAGAAGTGCCATCTGCAAAAAGAAACTCATACAATAATACGCAAATATCCCAAACTGAAATAAATATTACAATTAGAAGTGAAGTACAAATAAAAGCTAGATACACAAAATCTGATAAAATCACGCACCAATACAACAAAGTACAATTCTTGTAACTTTTGATGAAAGGGCATCTTGTGTTCCACTAGACTTGTAATTGTAAATCCAAATGTAATAGGGTAATTTAGGATTCGAGACTAGATATTGGGTGCTTTAAGATACAACTGAAATATAGCGATATTTAATCATCGTCATCGTCCTCTTCCTCGGCCTCGGCCTCATCATCATCATCCTCATCGTCGAATTCATCTGTATCCTCATCCTCATCCTCATCCTCATCCTCATAAAGTTCTTCTTCTTCTTCTTCTTCTTCTTCTTCTTCAGTCTCAATACTTGGGACAAGACGCCTCTTTCTCCCCTGGTTGACATCTAAGTCTTGTATATCAACCTCTTCCTTCCCTCTATTTTTATCAGCAAGAGGTATATCAACCTCTAATTCAACATCCATGTCACAAGACTGTTGTCCCAAGTATTGGGGCTTTTCGATCTGGTCCTCTTGGTATGCTGGATCTCCAACGTTGAATGTATTTCTAGATTTAATCTTGCATACTGCCCACCAGTCAAAGCGATCTCTACAACGCCTTGGGTAGCTTGTATAGTAGACTTGAACAGCCTGACTTGCTATCGCAAACGTGTCGGACCCTCTATACCTCCTGCGATGATTTATATCGACGAATCCAAATTGTTTATCGATTCTCCAACCGATATTTGGTGTCGTATCGAACCACTCACATTTGAACATAACAATATGCATATCAAATGGGGCACTATATTGTAATTCTACAATATCCCGAAGCACTCCATAATAGTCAAAGTCCGGCTCGTCGTCATAGATTGTGCCTCTTATGCAAACACCAGAATCCTTCGTACTGAAGCCGTCATTGAGAATATCTGTATCGTAAGACAAACTAAACATAAGAATTAATAGCCCGATACAGATACTCATATCGTAAGAAAAACTAAACTTGTGGATAACACGCTAGGCCTACGACGAGGCTACTTAGTATCACAATCTAACATAATTAGTATATAATCATGTAACTGGTGGATCCGCTAGCTAGTAAGCCGGATGTACTTAATATCAGAGAGTATCAGATTAGTATCAGTATATAGGTTAGGTAGACCGTATCAAACGCATATCGGAATAGTAGGCCGAATAGGAGGCCGAGATAGTCGAATGAGAAGAAGGGAAGAAAGGAGGAGTAGATGGTATACTAGACTAGTTCTGGGTCAAATTAGGAGTCCAAGTCAACTCTGTCAAAACTAACCTTAATTAGGCTAAACTTCTACCTTAGCTAATCAAATATATATACTAGACTTCACGACGTGTGTCTGTGTATATATATATATATATTATTAATAAATTACTTAAAATTATGCCTATATATATATATATATATATATATATATATATATATATATATATATATATATATATATATATATATCAAGGTTCAAAGTATCGGTATCGGAATCGGTATCGGACTATTCCTATGAGTATTGGTATCGGCGATATCGGTAGTATCGGCGGTTTCGGATCGGAGTATCGGATTTTTTGGTATCGGGGAACAAATAATTATTAATAAATTATTTACATTTAAAAACATATATTTTATACATTTAGGCATAATTTTAAGTATTTTCAGTGTTATTTCTTAGTAGTTTTGAAATTAAATGAAATAGTAGTCACCCTTACCGATTGGTTTACAAACAATAGATGTGATTTTCTTCAATTGATGTGATTTTCTTCTTTTACATGCTTCTACAACCTTGTTATGCTTTAAACCCTTGTTGATTTGTCTTTTCTGTTTAATTTTCTTTGTCGAATTGACCGGAACAAAGACCCCCAATGTCGGTATCGGTCAATACTTGGTATCGGTCGGTATCGGATCGGAACATGCCAAACCGTATCGGTATCGGCCATATCGGATCGGTATCGGCTGATACTTTAAACCATGATATATATGTCTGAGTGTATGTGTATCCGTGTGTCTGTGTCCGTGTGTGTCCGTGTGTGTGTGTGTGTGTCCGTGTGTGTGTGTGTCTGTGTGTGTGTGTCCGTGTGTGTGTGTCCGTGTGTGTCTGTGTGTGTGTGTGTCCGTGTGTGTGTGTGTGTCTGTGTGTGTGTGTCCGTGTGTGTGTGTATCTATGGGAGAGGAGGTGGAGGACTCCTGCGCGGGGACTCCAGAGTCCCTCCTACGCCCCCCCTGCCCCGACCCCCCCCAACCCCTGCCCGACCCCCTCTCCCACCCCACTGCCCCCCCTGCCCCGACCCCCCCTCCAACCCCTGCCCGACCCCCCCTCAACCCCTGCCCGACCCACTCTTCCACCCCCCTGCCCCGACCCCCCCAACCCCTGCCCGACCCTCCCCCAACCCCTGCCCGACCCCCTCTCCCGCCCCCCTGCCTCCCCTGCCCCGACCCCCCCCCCCCAACCCCTGTCCGACCCTCCCCCAACCCCTGCCCGACCCCCTCTCCCACCCCCCTGCCCAGACCACCCCCCCACCCCTGCCCGACCCCCTCCTCGACCCCCCCTGCCCCTCTCCCACCCCACCTTTGCCCCGACCACCCCACCCCCTACCCGAACCCCCCTGCCCAGACCACCCCCCACCCCTGCCCGACCCCCTCCCCGACCCCCCTGCCCCCGACCACCCCACTCCACCCTTGCCCCGACCACCCCACCCCGTACCCGAAACCCCCCTGCCCCACACCCTCTCCGACCACTACGACAGCCCCCCAACCCCCCAAATCGTAAAAGAGAGAGAGAGAGAGAGGGAGATAGAGAGAGAGAGGGGGGGAGAGAGAGCATACCTTAGAGAGAGAGAGGGAGATCGCCGGTCGGAGAGAGCGAGATCGTCGGAGAGAGGGAGAGGGAAGAGAGAGAGTGTTTTAGGGGGAATGAAAATTTTTCCCCCGTCGGTTCAATTTAAGTTAGGGTACAGAAATTAGTGACGGCTTAGCGACGGATTATTCCGTCTCTAAGTAGTTAGTAAATCTCGCGCCAGAGTAGCGACGGATTATTCCGTCGCTAAGTCGTCAGTCAAATCTCGCGCCAATATTTTAGGCTTTTCCCGCCAAAATATGCGACGTTCTAGCGACGGATATAAAACCGTCGCTACATGGCCGATGACCTATCGACGGCGTAGCGACGGATATGGACATAAAAAAATAAAAAAAATTGTCCACTGCTTTCCGTCGGTATTTCGTCACAAATCCGTCGGTGATCCGACGGTAATAGCGACGGAAATTTTCCGTCGCTAAATGGCCGTCGCTAAAATGCTGTAATTTGGTAGTGCCTACGTCAACATTAGCAAATGAGCGTACAAAATCAGAGTATAATCCGTACGAGATAGCTATGCACACAGCCTTTTGGCTAAGTTGTGCCGTGTGTCGCCCACTTAGACTTTATGGTGCAAACGAATTGCGAGCGATATTAAGTACCGCTCGATCGGGAATGGAAATATACTTAGAGTGTATATCAATAGAAACACAATCGGACTAATGCTTAGGCGTACACGAAAGATTGGTTTAGATTTTGGGGAATAGTCTGAACGACTTAGTACATCGAGACGCGTGAATCATAAATATGATTTACATGTAGAATATCGATAGAAATATACGAGACTTAGACTATCGAGATGACGTGAGCGATTACGCTAGAGTTTCATCAAATGAATCTGAAAGATGTATTAGCGAATAATGCGAACATGATTGTGGACTAAATTAAATGGCTCAAATCCTAAGTGGTGTATGGTCCATCTTGGAAATTATTTGAGCAAAATTGTGGATTAGAGGTAACAACGAGTATGTTGGCGAGGCGATGCGATCGTGCAAAGCCTTAGAACGCATCACGCTTAGTTGGTCGTGACTTTGAATGTTCCGAACGAGATGTCGTTCAGACAACTTGTGAATGGACAATGCGAGTTAGGAAACGATATTGAAACAGGATTCGGGACGATGAATAAAAATGAATGTCTTGATCGAGAAAACCTGGAGGATCGCACTTATGATTTTAAATTTGGTCGAATGGAATTATGGTATATCTAATTCAGACAATAGCATCAGTTGTACGACTCGGAGTTCGTTGCAAAGGAAGATTGTCAGGTTACGTACATCATCGATGGTATTGAGGCGTATCAAAGATCGATGTACGATAACTCAGGGGTACTCCGATTCGAGGAACGATGATCGTATAAAATGTTATTGTTCCGATGGATGCTATACTGAGGTTGTTGAAATGTGTCGAAGAAAAGATAGACTTGGCTCGAGGATTTTCTAGTTGAACGACTGACGAATAGACTTTCGAACTGAGATCTTGGCTTGGATGAAAATGAAATGTTTGGATTGCTTCGATGATAACAACAACATTGACGTTCTTGTCTTATGCGAGCACAACTCCAACCTCGCACATGCGTCATATCAGATTAGGGCAATCACTCCGCGTGAGCACTGGTATGGTGATTCATACAGCAGGGGTGATCGAACTTGTATGGCATGGCAATTTGATTGCTTCGTCTTGTGGTTTGATGCGAAGGTTGACTCGAGAATGACTCAGTGTGCTTGACGATTGAACTTGATCAGGATTGAGTAGGTCCAATCTGCGTATCGAGAATGAATTAGTCTGGACTCAAGCAAGAGTTACCCTCCAATAAGGACGATTATCCTGCGAGAACGTGGCATGGTGATTCATGTCCAACGTAGATAATCAAACTTGCGTGAGATTGGGGCATGACAAATTGTTGTGATAGACGACCTCATGATCAAATACATGAATTGGTTAGAATGGATATGTGAATTATGTCGACATGTCGGAAGGAATAAACTATACAAATTGGTGATTTGAACAGATTCGAATCTGTGCAACGAATGCCTTGATGCGAATTAGGTGATCATGCTTGATGTTTAGAAATCTGGGTAACGCGAGCTTGGGTAGAAAATCTTGTACTATCAACTTGGTTTGACCCTAGGATTGGGGTCAGTGTTGGCATTATAGTTGGGAAACTATGATTCCAATCCTGACATTGTCTTTAGCCTTGAGAAATGGCCTAGCGGTTAGGCGAGACATCCCTGTTTCAAGAGTTAGCATTTGAAATATTGATCTTGATGATTGGTATGGATGGATAGCGTGAATCAAGAATATAGGAATACCCCTCACGAGATTCGGCTGATATGTATATATTTCAGGGACGCCTAAATATGTGCATGATGCTACTCGAGTGAGAATGACGAATTCTCTATCATACGGGTTGGCTAAAATACATGTATTTTTGGGACGTCTAGAATATATGCACGATCCAACCAAGTGAAACGTTGAATTCAAGTAAGATTTGAGGAATGAAAAAGTGTCGAGGATTTTGAAATCGTGTTAAAGAAAAGATTGATAGTAGTACGAGCGTCGCTCGAATTGAAGAAACACATAGGCGGAGTGTGTACGAGAGTCCTTGGATCAAAGCGGTCTATAAGTAAGTACTCAGTTAGTTTCAAGGATGAAACTTTTTCTGAGTGGTGTATGATGTAGTACCCCGTCCCGCTCAGTCAATCGCAGGAATCGAAACACCAACGGCGTTCGGACTTAGCCATGCAATGGCATGCTCGAAGACTCGCTCGGTCGAGGCGACTCATCGTTTAAGTGGGGTAATTTCGATGAACTTGCCTCATCTTAGCCTTCACATAATAAATCGTATATTTTTAACTTGTACAAGTTAAGCTTGATAATAAAAAAAGACGCATCCACATAGCTATGGGGATAATCCCGATGGGTCAGAATGTGTTAGAACATAGAAAAAGGTCCCACGGTCTGCTTAGATGTATGATCGGCATGCTTTCAAAAGGACACTCGGTCCTTCGTCTCGTGGCTTGGGAGAAGGAAGTTGGCCTAAGTTGCTAAGTTGCCACAATGCTGGAATTAGCCTAAGTCATAGGTATCGTGTCACGTCCCGCTCCCGTAGGAGCGATTGTTCTCACTAAGGCATGATGTCGCATGAGCCTAGATTGTGCTCGTGCAAGGCGGGTTCCATAATGGCCGATTACAGCGGCTGCGACGGGGTCGTCGCACAGAAGTCCCAAGCAGAGACATTGAATAATAGCAGCAAAAAATTGAAGCAAAACACAAGTCATTCAAAAGATGCATTTTATTGATATTGAAACAAGGGTTACAATGGGGCGCAAGGCCAAGATTTTAATCACTCAAGCTCACTCTTCTCACATTACAAGTCACTCAGCTCTATCTCATCTCTCAATACATGTCTTGAACCAGCGGATGCTTTGGAAGGCGATGCTCATACATTATGTCCCGTATAAGTCTTGACTCCATGCGACCGCACGCTACGAATCGCAAAAGAACTCCATGCCTCGACGCATCCAAGCGAGCTCCGCACCACGAGCTTCTACCTATGCATGCACATGAAAACTATGTAGGTGTCAGTACTCAACTGTACTGGTGGAATGAGCTCCTCGTCCACCCATACAAAACTAACACGTTTGATTTACTTTGTGCAATATAGTCCTTTTATGATTGTCTTTCTACTCTTTACTTAGGATCAGTTTTAGAACAGACGCCTTAGCCTATTTTTTGTCTCTAGACCATTCTGTGCTTGCAACAACAACGTTAACATATATCTTACCTTTAGACTCTTCTCGTCCCAACAACGTTAACCTATCAAGTCGTGTTGGCCTTACGGCTTAAAATCAGAGACGCAACTACGCGATGAGACTCCATTTCCATGTGACCGTGATAGAAATCCATATTGAGGTTGTGCCTCGCATTTCAGTGAGACTAAACCACATCGCCGCCTCGCGGCCCTTGCTACTTTGGTCACCAACTGACCCAATCGAGACTTGTGAACTTAGTATCACGCAATCGACTTTGCCTTATGGCGGTTTCCTAACTTAAACTCCAATGACTCAAACCAAGTTGTGCAACTCTATGCCAACCACTTAAGACTCGATACCATAACTCATGCCGAAGTACGTTGCCTATGTTGAAGCCAAATCTTAAGCCCAAACATTGTCTTCTAACTGTACACACATTCAACTCAACTCAATCCAAAGGCACATACGCGGATTGTCGCCCATGCTGATCCACCTATATGAGGTCACTAGTACCACAAGCTATTCTTTGGACTTATAGCTTTGTTATTCGGGGCCCTTTCAGCGCAAGTAGCGATCCCCGCTGAAAGTCCCCGACTAACATGAGCGGTACTTCCAGCTCGGCTATACCGTGTTTCCTCCTTGGCTAAAACGATCCCGTAGCCCTGGGTTGTCGCTCGAGAAAACTTTTGCCCTTGTCGACAAGTTGTCCAATGACCATGCAAGACTCGACTCAACTGACGTCTCACACAGTCATTCTTCTTCCAGTGCTACCGTCTCTTTCAAAACCAAATATCAAGACTTCTATTATTTGAGACCGTCTCGGCGACCCAAGGTCGCGAACATTCTTCCATGTTACCCTATCATATTACTCAACTCAGAACGACCATTTGATAGCCCTTTTTCTGAACTCGACTTGAAATCAACTCTAGCTCGTGCCTTAAACACTAAGTCTGTGCATCGTGCCATAAACTGACTTGAACTCTATGCGACGCACCACCGCCCAAGTCATACTCTTTATGACGGGCCTTACGGTCGTGGAACCATATAATTTAGACATATGCAGGAAACGTGGGACAGTGCTTAGAAAAGACTTCAATCGCCTAGCATAACTTAGCATAACTCAATCGTGCAACAACTTGACGAGCAAAGGCTACGTCAAGCCTGGCATCGGGGGAATGCGTTGTGCACTCATTCGACTTTGAATGACCTAGTCACTTGGGCGCTTAGACTTATGACACCAGTCGTGTAACGCAACTTAACACATTGGGTGGGTCAAGGCTATGCCAAGCCTTGGACGATGGGACCATACATGCTTTATGAAGCATTTATACGGGCGATGCCTATGACTTAGGCTAACTCTTAAATTTGTGGCGAAGACTAACTTTTTCTTCTTCCAAGCCATGGGATGAAGGATCGAGTGTCATTTTCAAAGCACGCCGTGCACCAACTCTAAGCCGACCGTTGGACCTTTCCATATTCTAACTCAATTCGACCCGTCGGAATTATTCCCTTATCTATGTGGATTCGTCTCTTTTATTATCAAGCCTACTTGTGTAAGTTAAAAATATACGATTTATTATATGAAGGCTAAGATGAGGCAAATTCACCGAAACTATCCCACCTGAGCGAGCGGTCGCCTCGAACGAACGATGTCTTTGAGCAGCCATTGCAAGGCTAAGTTCGAACGTCGTCAGCATTCCGATCACTCCGATTGACTGAGCGGGACCGGGTATTATGTCATACACCACTCAGAAAAAGTTTTGTCCACAAAACTAACTGAGTATACTTATCGAGTTGTAACTTGATTAAACACCCTACGTTTCTCTTACATATTTCTCCTATGTGTTTGCCATTAAAATCTTTTGATGGAAATTTTAATACAAAAAGAACAGTGTTACAATATAGGACTTAGACGTAGTCCTAGGAGTATACTTTTGTTTATCTGGGTCCCTTGTGCCGATGGAGCGAGTGGTAATACGTTGACTCCGTTGACGATCTGACGACGGTTCTCGGTTCTCTGAAGATCTGGGTTGCTCTGGGTGCTGGAGCTTGCGGAGAGGAAGAAGACGTTGAGTGTCTGTATCTGCCTCGGTGGTTGTGCGACGTCTCTGTCGGTATATGTATGTTCGTCTCCGTCTGTGTACAAGAAGGAAATGATCCCTCTATTTATAGTCTGCAGGCTGGCTGCTCATGCGCGCATATGTAGGATGCACCTGGACGCGGGGACGTCACGTGGTGATTACTGATGGAGGCGCATGGACGATTTGCCCTGATTGAGGAGTTGAATTCTTCATGCTGCTGTTGTGGGCTGGCACGTAGCAGGGGAGAATCTTTCTATTGTTGAGATCTTGGGTGAATCGAGTCAAAGGACACATGTTATCGGCCCATGGCTCGGAGATCTCGGATTTGGCAGGAAATAATCTGGTAGGATACGCCTGGGATTGGGCGCATGAGGAGACTTTGGCTCGTAACCTTTGGGAGTTACGAACAATTTGGGGTGCATGGCTTTTGAGGCGCATGCGAGGCTTCAGTAGTGACTTTACTTATGTCTTTAGGGATCAGAGAAAAGTCTGAGGCGCATGGATTTTAAGGCGCATGCAGAACTTTGGACGCATGGCTACGGAGGCACATGCGAGATGATTGGGCGGCCACGTGGCTTGTAATCGCCGGAGGGGATTAATATTGATGCTGTCGTCGGCGACGCTTCATTTTCTGAAAAAGCTGTCAACTGCAGTCTTCGGGGGACGTGCTGCCAGCTCTGTCAGACTTCAGCATTTAATGTTGTTTGACAGGTGATAGGTTATTGAGTGGGTGCATCGATCGACGTTCCACTAGACGCATGGGGCCGCATGGGGGCGCATGCTTGTGAAGCGCTTGGTGCTGAGGGGCGCATCTGTGTGATGCGCGGTCGGTCCGGCGTATCCGTTCTGCTTGATACATCTTTTGGTGCGACTGTTACGTTCTTCGAGTTCTTTAAATAGCTATTTTTGACTTGGCTGAATTCGAAGCGTCAGGATCATCCATTTAATACAAATTCATTGCACGGGATTCGGAGAGCCATCCACTTGGCGCATGGGTTTGATTTACCCGACCTATAAATAGTGGCATGGAGAGAGTTTGCTTCTCGTTCTCTCACGTCCTCCCGAAGTGAACTTGTTTACTCGAGTGCATTCTGTTGATGAGATGCTCCCGAGGGTGAAGATGCGATGCATTGTCTTCATTGATGCACTTGAAGGTGACTGTTACATCCAAAAGTCAGAGTCGAGGGCTTCTGAGGCAGGTGGAAGGTGCCTGTTGCATCCAAAGATCGGGATGCTCGAGCCTCGTCTCCGTTATGTGGGAAGAGCCGCAGATCGGAATTGCGGTGCTGCGGCTTTGGGGGCTCTTTCTTCTGTCAGAGTGGGTGTTGCCCATTCTGGTTGTGTTGAAAGCTGCTCCTTTAGCCGCGGCTTCGATTGCGGTCTTTGGAGGCTCTTTTGAAGCCTCCCCTGGCCACAGGTTGACTTGCGGTGCTCTTCTCTTCCTCGGTTTGGGGAGCTCTTCCTCCAGCTAGAGGGTTGATTGCCACCTTCGTTCTGCTCAATAAATGCTTCATTAGTCGAAGCATTTAGACGGCGGTGAGCCTGGCTGGAAGGGTGGCACATAACTGAGCTGCTGAAGGGATGCACATAACTGAGGATGCACATAACTGAGGATGCACGTAACTGAGGATGCTGAAGGGATGTGCCCGGATGGGAGCACATGGTGGGATGCGCCTGACTGAGAGCGCATGGTGAGATGCGCCTGTTCGAGAGCGCGTGATGATGCTGCGCCTGGCTGTAGACTTAGGGTCTTTTCTTTTTGTAGAAGTTCTCCTTTGTACAGCCCTTTTTAAGACATGTAATAAACTTTTATATGAAATAAAAAAAATTTAATGTCTATATTCTTATTTTGCTGTGTCAAAGTACTTTGTCTGAACTTCTTGGCGCATGTAGTGTTTGGCGCATAGAATTTCTGATCGTGAAATTCCATGCTTCTATACTATGCATTTCTCAAATCTGAGCCACACTCGTGCTACCCACAAATCTTTTCTTCAAAACTCATGATCTTAAAATCCTTGACAATTTTCTCGTTCCTCGAGTCTCACTTGATTCAACATATCACTTAGTTAGATCGTGCATATATTCTAGGCGTCCCCAAAATATATGTATTTCAGCCAAGCCTCGTGATAGAGAATCCGTCATCACCACTCGAGTCGGATGGTGCACATATTCGGGCGTCCCTGATATACATGTATGTTAGCCGAGCCTCATGAGTAGTAACACCAGAATTCCTATCGCTCCGTATCGAGACGTCTTCCTAACCGCTAGGCTATGTCTTCAGGCTAAGGTCATCCGTTAGTATTGGAATCATAGTTCCTAAACAACAATATCAATACTGACCCCATCCTGAGGTCAAACCAAATTGATAGTACGGAGTTTTCTACCCAAGCTCGCATCACTCTAATTTCTAAACTTCGAGCATAGATTTCCTATTCAAATTTCTTACATTCATCGCACGGGATCTGAGTCATTCAGTAAAACCATCCTACGACAACTTACGTTCAACCAATTCCACGATATGTCAATATCGCTCGTTCAACAAACCATCTAGTATAGTCTATCCCTTCAAACACGTTCGATATAGTTTGTCTATCATTCATTCTCAAATCAAGCACGCGATGACACACTTCGTCGCTAACCAAAATTTTATATTCCACATTTTCTAAGTCATCTATTCCAATTCACATAATCGATCACAAGGTCGTATGACTTAGCAATATGCCATGCTCCGATCTCACGCGAGTCCGATTACCCACGGTGGGCATGAAATCACCATGCAACGCTCCTGCAGAATAATCATTCTTATCGGGGCGTAACTCTTGTTTTGAGTTTAGACTAATTCATTCTCGATGCGCGGATTGTACTCAATCCTCAAGTTTATTCAATCATCAATCGCAAGTCCTAACATCCTTGAATTTTTCCTTCGCATCAAAACAACAAGTCGAGACAATCAAAGTTGTTACGTCCTGATTTTCCGAGTTCGATCATTCCCACGACATGAATTATCTTGTCAGCGCTCACGCAGAACGATCGCCCCAATTATGATGCGATGCATGTGCGAGACTGGAGTTGTGCTTGCACAAGACAAGAATGTCGACGCTGTGGTTATCCGCATAACCATCAAGACACAATCATTTTCATCCAACATTTAAATCAATCAAAATCCTAAGTATAGCATCCAACCGAACAACAACACTTGCATGATCGTCATTCGCCGAGTCAGAGTACCCCCGAGTTATCGCATATCGATCTTTGATACGCCTCAATACCATCGACGCTATGCGTAACCTAACAATCTACCTTTGCAACGAATTTTGAGTCGTACGAATGATGCTATCGTCCGACTGGATAATCTTTTTGACATTCAAATTCAAGTTCAATTATTACCCTTGATTCATTCACAACATTAATTTTCTCAAACCACAATTCACGTATCGTTCATCCGTCCATCTTAAGTCATCGACCAACGTATTTCCCCAATTCGATTTCACCTACTCAATCACTTTTGTGTTTCATACTCGTGCAATCCTCAATCTCGTGCACGTTTTGTACGCGTCGATTTCTAGGTTGTTTTAATCAACATCGTCAAATCTCAAGACTATAACTTATTCAACGATACTCAATCTATGGCTTTGCATATGCGCGACGCTTGCTGATAGACTCATCGACACCCCGTATCCTCAATCGATCGATCGACATTCCTTAGGCTATCACATATACCACTCAGGAATGAAGTCATTCAATAAATCCTTAAAACTATCAATCGAATCAAAATCGACTTCTTAGAATCTCGTTTGAACCATTCCTCTAATTCCAAGCATGCTCATCTATATCGCACTGACATTATAGTCGCTCGATAGCACCCCTATCTTATAGTCATCTCACTTTACTCAATCGAGTTCAACTCATTCTTGCTCGACACTATTCAATTCCCACATTCGACTTTTCTAAGGTCGACGCAACTTTGGTGCATGTCCAGCCCCACTTAGCTAACCGTGCTTATGCGGACCATCTTTTTGTTTTGTCAAAAACTGTTCTCCTATGTTTTACAAAATAGATAGACTTATTGTATGGACATCCCGTGGGACATTTGAGAGAGAGCGCACCAACGATAACAACTTACGAAAGCAACTGAGTTTGCGAAAACAACGAAGTTAAAGAATTCAATCAAAAGTCCAAGGACGTAAAGCCGTGATCTGATACCATTTATGTTATGTCCCGCTCCTGTAGGAACGATCGTCCTCGCTAAGGCATGATGTCGCACGAGCCTAGATTGCGCTCGTGCAAGGCGGGTTCCATAACGACCGATTACAGCGGCTGCAACGGGGTCGTCGTACAGAAGTCCCAAGCAGAGACATTGAATAATATCAGCAAAAATTTGAAGCAAAATACAAGTCATTCAAAAGATGCATTTTATTAATATTAAAACAAGGATTACAATGGGGCGCAAGGCCAATATTTTAATCACTCAAGCTCACTCTTCTCATATTACAAGTCACTCAGCTCTCTCTCATCTCTCAATACATGTCTTGAACCAGCGGATGCTTTGGAAGGTGATGCCCATACATTATGTCCCGTATAAGTCTTGACTCCATACGGCCGCAAGCTACGAATCGCCAAGGAACTCCATGCCTCGACGCATCCAAGCGAGCTCTGCACCACGAGCTTCTACTTGTGCTTGCACATGAAAACTATGTGGGTGTCAGTACTCAACTATACTGGTGGAATAAGCTCATCGCCTACCCATACAAAACCAACACGTTTGATTTACTTTGTACAACATAGTCCTTTTATTATTATCTTTCTACTCTTGTCTTAGGATCAGTTTTAGGACAGACATCTTGGCCTATTTTGTGTCTCTAGACCATCTCGTGCTTGCAACAACAACGTTAACATATATCTTGCCTTTAGACTCTTCTTGTACCAACAAGGTTAACCTATCAAGTCGTGTTTGCCTTACGGCTTAAAATCAGAGACGCGACTACGTGATGACTCCATTTCCATGTGATCGTGCTACAAACCCATATTGAGGCCGTGCCTCGCATTTCAGTGAGACTAAACCACATTATCGCCTCGTGGGCCTTGCTACTTTGGTCACCAACTGACCCAATCGTGACTTGTGAACTTAGTGTCACTCAATCGACTTTGCCTTACGGCGGCATCCTGACTTAAACTCCAACGACTCAAACCAACTTGTGCAACTCTATGCCAACAACTTAAGACTCGACACCACAACTCATGCCGAAGTATGTCGCCTATGTTGAAGCCAAATCTTAGGCCCAAACATTGTCTTCTAACTGTACACATATTCAACTCAACTCAATCTAAAGGCACACACGCAGATTACCGCCCGTGCCGACCCACCTATATGAAGTCACTAGCACCAAAGCTATTCTTTGGACTTATAGCTTTGTTATTCGGGGCCCTTTCAGCGCAAGTAGTGATCCACGCTGAAAGTCCCCGACTAACCTAAGCGGTACTCCCAGCTCGGCTATACTGTGTTTCCTCCTAGGCCGAAACGATCCCGTGGCCCTAGGTTGTCGTTCGAGGAAACTTTTGCCCTTGTCGACAAGTTATCCAATGACCATGCAAGACTCGACTCAAACTGACGTCTCACACAGTCATTCTTCTTCCAGTGCTACCGTCTCTTTCAAAACCAAATATCAAGACTTCTATCATTTGAGACCATCTCGGTAACCCACAGTCGTGAGCATTTTTTCATGTTATTCTATCATTTTACTCAACTCAGAACGACCATTTGATAGCCTTTTTTTCTAAAATCGACTTGAAATTGTCACGACCCGCACCAACTGTAAGGGTACGAGAACGTAACAGCGCCCAGCCTACGCCGCAGTGTCGGCGGTAGAACGTTGTTCTAGGTCATGAACTATAACTAACATAATATGAATACTCTGCATAAGGAGGCCAAAACAGAGGTACAACTCAATCACAATCTAGAGGTAGAATATGGCACGATAAAATAGATAAGAAAATCCTCAACTGAGGTACAACAGAAATAAAATACAAGTCTTATCATCTCTCAAAATATATAACTCTGAAAACAAGGACAACAGCTAAACATGAAAAGAAACAGTCTAAGCTATCTATACTATGCAAGGGTATCATCCTCAGCAGCTGCCTGAACCTCTCCAGGGGTCCAGGTTGCGAGTGTCATCTAGGCAAGCTCCAAAGTAAGGGGTGCAGGGTTCCTCATCATCCTCTGTAAAATTTTCAACAGGTCCAGTCAGGACGGGAGCGAGCACAGTACATCTCAACAGTTCATAGCAGGTTAGAAAATATAATCATGCAGTAAAGTAAGATATAGATACTGAAGAATTGCAGTATGTAAACAGAGAGAGAGAACTGTAATAGAAGTATCTACTATAAGTAAAGAGCTACCAGTGACTAGTGATTTAGAGTACAAAGTCGACATGTGAACGGCTTGATTTGCACATAGCTATACTAAAGAGGCGTACATGGCTATTCTACTTTGGAATTGTTCACATGGCTATTTATACTCCCCCGTACCCCCAATCAGTACACAAGGATCCAACCAGGTTATGTTATGATTCTATGTAACGGCCCCCGAAGGGTGGTACATAGTAGTCCCATAAATGGGGATTCTGGAAAACCCAATAAATAGGATAAGGATTCAAAGAAGACTCTGTGATCATAAGAGTATATGTCACAAGTGATCAAAGAACCAAAGAAGCATAGTGATACGCCATGTAAGTGAAACGCACAGAACATAGAGTACCCGATGCTCCCTGAATGGATAACATCTCAAGTAGGGATCGATATAGTACTAATCCGTGTGACCAACGTGACAGTATCAAGTAAAGTAATTTAATACAGGAAAATAATTCTAAGCAGGATATGAAATGATCAGAGAATGTAGTCGCCTCGTATCTGAATGTCTGAAGTAAATATACTGTCCGAGATGAGGTACATGACTCCTATTTAGAGCAACACAAGTCAAGATGTATACAGGGGATGATAAATATAATCTACGATACGTCTGTATGCTGTCTAGGTCAAACTAGACTAAAGTCAACGCTCGGTCAACTCTAGTCAACTAGACTGGTCAAACTAGGTCAAGCCTAAGCCAAACAAGTCTAATAAGTCTCACTAGGCCCAACCAAGCCTAGGCTAGCACTCTACATCAATCCCAAGGCTATACAAACCAACCACACACATTCATTGGTGTACACATGCCATACACATAGGCTTTAAGCCATAAATGTAGCCTATAGGCCATATGGCTATATCACATATTTCACACATATTGTATATTATACTAAGTTAATATAGCTATCATTCACATATATATATAGGCTACACTATTATATCAAGCATTTAGATTATATATATATATATATATATATATATATATATATATATATATATATATATATATATATATATATAGTGAGATAGAAAAGAGGAAATGTGTATAGTGTCATGGCAAGGTTTGAATGTGGGTATGTGTAGAGTGTGAGGAAGTAACATAGGCTAGTAGGTAATGATGTGAGTGTGTGGCAGTTTTCAGATTGTGTGTGAGTGAATAAGTGAGCTAATGTGTATGTAGGGGTGTGTTTCACATGAGGGTGTGAGATACAAGAGTGTGTGTATGTGTGTGTGATGAGTGTCATGAGAGACACTGAAAACAGTGAGTGAGAGAGTGAAACAGTGTGCACATTGATATCAATGAGTGTGTGACATGTGAAGGCAAAACAGTAAAGAAAACAGTGGCAAAGTGAAGGGGAAAATCAGTGAACTACCCACATATGAAATCTGGAATTTGTACACATTTGAAACACAGTAAAGTGAGGGCTAATTCTCAGGCAAAATGGGAATTACATAACTCATGAACAACCTTCATTTCAGTTTCAAAATAGGAAGAAATCAGTGAATATTGCAATATGAAATCTAGAACCTAAAACAGTGAACAATAATAGGCAATTCAGTGAGCTATATACATTATGAAATTTGGAATTATATACAACATTCATTTCAGTTTAATATAGATAGAAACCAAATCATAACAACCACAGTTCAGTCCATACTCAGATTTCCAGTCCAAAATAATACCCAGGTTTATACATTGAAGAACCCTTTATAACAGTTCATTAAGACACCCAAAAATCAGTTCACAAGCTCAGTTTTCAGTTTAAAGGAAGGAAAGGGTAACAAATTCTCAGGTTTTAGACTAATGCAATGTGTGTGAGTGTATTTGTGTACATGAGTGTCAAGAGGGTGTAAATGTAGATTAGGAAAACAGTGTAGTGTAGGTGACACATGAGAGTGTATAAATGAGAGGCCTGTGTGTGGGTATTAGCTCTCGGGTTTGACAGGAACAATAAGATGGTGTTTCAGTTTTGTAGAGGGTGTCAGTTGTGTATGTGTGTGTGGGTAACGTTTAGGCCTCAGGTTTGAGAAAAAAATAGTGTACAGGCTGTTGGGAAATCTCAGGTTAATGTGAACTGTGTGTGTTCAAAATTTCAGTAGGAACCTAAATTCTCAGTCTACACAAAACAGTATTGAAACCCTATTAGTGTATCAGAATCCTATAATGTATCAATCTATTCAACCTATCTCTCAAAAATGGCAAATGACAGTTCAAAAGCTAATGGTTACCAATGAATCAATCGAACTCCCCATTCCCTTCAAACCAATTTCGAAATCATTCACATAATACCCCAATTAATACAGAACTCAAAATCAAACATACAGTCAAATAAACTAATGATCATCAAAAACCCTTGTAAAACTAAGAATTGAACACCCTAAGAAAATGAAAGCAACATTTCATGAAATTCAAATCTCTGGAACTCATGTACAGACACAGTGCATTGTAATGTGGACAGTGGCATGGGCACATGGGAGGGTATGCATGTGTGTATGTGTAGCTATACGTATAGGGTGTCAAACTATATTTAGAAATCAGTTAGAAGGAAAGGAAACAATTCAGGTATATGGGAAATGAGCCATTCGGCTGAAGTATCAGTCCATACATTACCTTCAAATTCGAATCCCCCAATCAATAGCAAACAACCCAACTAATGTGTAAATTCAATTAACAGGGATAATTAAACATGTCTAGGATCTTAATTAGTAATTTAAACATGAATTAAACAATTTAACTAGGATTTAAATACTGGAAAAATAACAGAAACTGAACACAGTGAAGCAGTATCGTGCACGCGTGCACGTGTCTGTAGAACACGACACACGACACAACACATGGGTGTGCACACGTGTACGCCTAGACTAGAGGGACGTATACATGTGTCTGTATTGTGTCCAAGTGAGTCGTGTCAGGAGTTAAAGGGTCGTATCAGACGCAAATTTTCGCATGGAACAGTGCAGTGTGTGACCAGTGCAGCCTCGATTCCGTGTCTGACACAAATCGAGGTACACTGAAACTTTGGGGGAGTGTGCGCAGACACTGCCCCCGTGTCCATGCCAATTTTGGCATGTCCAAGTGTCGTGTAGTGCACACGAGATATGTGGTAGCAGGGCATACGTGCAAGGCAGCGTACAGCGTGTCCACGACCAAATACGATACGACAACTGACACAAACACAAATCAGTCTTCACAAATATTGTTACATATACCTAGATCTAGAGATTCATGAAATAAGAATTCAAAAATATGAAAATAAAATCCTCACAGATATTTCATCAAACACATGCTGTTATGCACTGATACGTGTCCGATACGGACACGTAATGGACACCACCCGACACCAAACCTATGCTACCAGCTAGGGGACACCTAGGGCTTCCTATCCATGCAAAGAAAACAAAATTTGGTGGTAGGAATAGGGATTTACCAATATGTTGAAATTCCAATAAAAAGCTCCAAAAAGAGGGTTTCTTCTTATTAGCCAAACTCTTCAAATTGCCCCAAGGCTGGGATTATCCTCCATGAACATCAAGAGGGAGACAATTAGAATCTAATGCAAGTGGTTTGAGCCAAAAAGGAGTTAAAATGGAAAAGTTATGGATTGGGGAAGATGGCTATACCTCTTTCTCCAAGCTTGAGAAGAAAAATAATAAAAGAGGCAAGAACAAATGGAAGAGGCATTAAATAGGGTGTGGAACCCTAGGTTGGCTGTCATGGGTGGGCTTGTTGGAGTTTGGGCTTAAGTCATGGGCCTATGGTTCAATTCACAAGTCATTAAATCACAAGTCATTGCATTAAACCATAAGTCATGACTTAATTTCACTAAACCAAATCCCCCCATTCTAAAACCAATCTCTAATGACTAAAATGGGTTAACTCTAGTTAGGCTAGGGTTACCATAGCTAGGATTAGGTTCTAGGCTAGTCTACAAGTCTCAAACTAGTCAAGACTAACATAACACATAGCAATATTTAATTAATATTAAATTTACAGAAATTCCCATAAATCATAATAAATTCAAATAAATCCTAAAATGACCAAAATACCCTCTAGGCTAAAATGTACTAATTAAACATCCTAATCACATGGCTAGGCTCTAGGTTAAGCTGTCTCTAGTGTTACACTATCAAAACACCAAAATCATAAGTCATGATTTAAAATAGTTTTAAAATGATTTAAAAATTACCAAAAATTATATAATGATTTAAAATATCATTCTTAAAAGATTAAAATTACAAAATTTTAAAATTACCCTCATTTGGAAAACTGGGTGTTACAATCCTACCCACCTTATAAAAATTTCGTCCTCGAAATTAAAGGTGATCGTACTCCTTCTAGGTTAAGCCCCCAGCAATCATAGTCTCAGAACCTATTCAATCATACAATTTAAAAGGACGGTATACAGGGTCATGGCATATGGTGGTAATGAAAGTCTCATCTAGGTATACTAGTCATACTAGACCAAAACAATCATAGGGTATCAAAATACACAAGCAATCTAGGATGCTAACTAGAAAAGATACAGAAATAACAATCATCAAGACTGTAAGGCAGTCTACCCTCCTATATGAAAACTGGTACTTATCAAAAATAATATATAATAAAGATAACTACCAATTATCTATTAAGGGATATTATTCAAGAAAATTAAAAATCAAAAGTTAAGGAATGAAAGTCAATTGCATGGAATCCAATTACAATATGCATATATAGAGAGTGTGTTAGAGAGGGAAAAGCTAGCATTAGGTAAATGTTATGTGGTTCGTGTGAATTATACATGAAAGTGCAAAAGAGGATCTGTGTCTCAACTATAGCTATCAAGTTACACTATTTATGGCATATTGGTTAAGAGTCTACAAGGCACAAGCTATTTACTCATAACATGCATGGCTAACCGTATATATATATGTATATTTATATGTATAGAGAGGTAGAGATTTAATTGCATCTACATACATTATAACATGTATACAGAACTATATATATATATCTATATAGTTATATGAACATAACATAGAGATGAAGGGTTAGGTTTTCATGGCAGTTGTGAACATTAGTGTAGGGTGTCAAGTGCACATGGGTTAAAACTTAAAATAAAGGGTTCAATCATTCAGTTTTAGTTCAACATTACATATTTAGATCTGAAATTGAACTACACATTTGGAAGCAATGTAAAATATTAACATGTATTCAGTTTTCAAAATTTTGGAGAAATTCAAACATCAAAACCAACTCAATGTTTACCATAAAACCACAACCTAACATGTAAGAGTATGAAACCTATCATTATATACCTACACACAACAATCTACACGGCTCAAAACATTACATTAAAGAAAACTGCAATTTGACTAATCACTTAGAATTCAGACTTAAAGGGTTAATATGTACATAGTCTCAGGTTTGACAAATTCAACACAAAACTCAACCAAGCTCAACCAAATTTTCTTTAAGACTTGAAACTCTGTATGTAACATACATGTGCAGTAATGTAAACAACAACTAATAACATAAAATTTAAATTTAATTTATGAATTTAATCTGGAAAACAGAGAACTGGTCACTGATACTGTCCTATATTAGAATTATTGGGATTTTGATAAATTAACATCAACATATTAATATGCATTTAGATAGGTTGGTGATCAAGTGTAGCATGCATACGTGTCAGACAAGCATCTGTGTCCACTATATATATATATATATATATATATATATATATATATATATATATATATATATATATATATATATATATATATATTTTAAGGTAATACTAGAAATAATGGCAAGAAGAAAATAATGATAAATCTGTTCTGCTTATCTATTTAAAAGAAGGAACCATTTTGAAACCAGAGTTACAATATCAAATCTAAGTCAAGTTCTAGCAAGATCATTGATTAATTGTATTAGAAAGAATTTTATAGCAAGAAGTTACACTAGATTTATAATAACAGCTAAGCTACTCCTACTCATACTCCTACTCCTAAGTTATTTGATGATGGGGTACAATTTATAACAACAGAATGGTACGATAGAGATGATATGTTTAAAAACCTTCTCAAGATACAATCTGATAATCATATACGTCTGTCCAAAATCATGTTACTCAGAGTCCTCGTCATGCCAGTAAACAAGGCTGCGATAAACGATAGATTCCATAACTAGGGTATGTACCTCTACAATCATGTCGTCCGGAAATCTCGCTATGCCGACTAGTATAGCTGCGAGAAATTCCAAACCTCATAATCAAGATACGTACATCCGAAGCCAGGTCTCCATGTTTTTGCCATGCCAGCTAATATGGCTGCGATAAACTACAGGTTCCATAATCGAGTAGACGTTTCACCATCCCTGTATTCCCGTCAATATGTGTTATCAGAAATATCGTAACTCAGGCCTTAAAAATTCATCTCGATAGGAAAATCAAAAATCAACAACGATCCAACAAAATCAAATTCAATAATCAAGGAGTGAGAGCAACAAAACAAGGGAAATGATTCAAATTGAAGTTTAAATAAGATTCTCAAGGGTCGTCCCAGGAATCTCTCAAGGAATCCTAACTGTGATTGAGTACCTTCAAAATATATATCCTAATCCTACTGCAGGCTGTAGTGATACTCTAGTTCGAATACCACTACATAAACTCGACCTGCATGGGCCACCACTAAAAACATGTCACAACCCGTACCCACTGTGAGGGTACGAGAACGTAACAGCGTCCAGCCTACGCCGCAGTGTCGGCGGTAGAACGCTGTTCTAGGTCATGAACTATAACTAACATAATATGAATACTCTCCATAAGGAGGCCAACACAGAGGTACAACTCAATCACAATATAGAGGTAGAATATGGCACGATAAAACAGATAAGAAAATCCTCAATTGAGGTACAACAGAAATGAAATACAAGTCTTATCATCTCTAAAAATATACAACTCTGAAATCAAGGACAACAGCTAAACATGAAAAGAAATAGTCTAAGCTATCTATACTATGCAAGGGTATCATCCTCAGCAGCTGCCTGAACCTCCCCAGGGGTCCAGGTCGCGAGTGTCATCTAGGCAAGCTCCAAAGTAAGTGGTGCAGGGTTCCTCATCATCCTCTGTAAAATTTTCAACAGGTCCAGTCAGGACGGGAGAGAGCACAGTACATCTCAACAGTTCATAGCAGGTTAGAAAATATAATCATGCAGTAAAGTAAGATATAGATACTGAAGGATTGCAGTATGTAAACAGAGAGAGAACTGTAATAGAAGTATCTACTATAAGTAAAGAGCTACCAGTGACTAGTGATTTAGAGTACAAAGTCGATATGTGAACGGCTTGATTTACACATGGCTATACTAAAGAGGTGTACATGGATATTCTACTTTGGAATTGTTCACATGGCTATTTATACTCCCCCGTACCCCCAATCAGTACACAAGGATCCAACCAGGTTATGTTATGATTCTATGTAACGATCCCCGAAGGGTGGTACATAGTAGTCCCATAAATGGAGATTCTGGGAAACCCAATAAATGGGATAAAGATTCAAAGAAGACTCTGTGATCATAAGAGTATATGTCACAAGTGATCAAAGAACCAAAGAAGCATAGTGATACGCCATGTAAGTAAAACGCACAGAACATAGAGTACCCGATGCTCCCTGAAGGGATAACATCTCAAGTAGGGATCGATATAGTACTAATCCGTGTGACCAACGTGACAGTATCAAGTAAAGTAATTTAATACAGGAAAATAATTCTAAGCAGGATATGAAATGATCAGAGAATGTACTCGCCTCGTATCTGAATGTCTAAAGTAAATGTACTGTCCGAGATGAGGTACTTGACTCCTATTTAGAGCAACACAAGTCAAGATGTATACAGGGGATGATAAATGTAATCTACGATGCGTCTGTATGTTTTCTAGGTCAAACTAGACTAAAGTCAACTCTCGGTCAACTCTAGTCAACTAGACTGGTCAAACTAGGTCAAGCCTAAGCCAAACAAGTCTAATAAGTCTCACTAGGCCTAACCAAGCCTAGGCTAGCACTCTACATCAATCCCAAGGCTATACAAACCAACCACACATATTCATTGGTGTACACATGCCATACACATAGGCTTTAAGCCATAAATGTAGCCTATAGGCCATATGGCTATATCACATATCTCACACATATTGTATATTATACTAAGTTAATATAGCTATCATTCACATATATATATATAGGCTACACTATTATATCAAGCATTTAGATAATATATATATATATATATATATATATATATATATATATATATATATATATATATATATATATATATATTCATATAGTGAGATAGAAAAGGGGAAATGTGTATAGTGTCATGGCAAGGTTTGAATGTGTATGTGTATAGAGTGTGAGGAAGTAACATAGGCTAGTAGGTAATAATGTGAGTGTGTGGCAGTTTTCAGATTGTGTGTGAGTGAATAAGTGAGATAATGTGTGTGTAGGTGTGTGTTTCACATGAGGGTGTGAGATACAAGAGTGTGTGTATGTGTGTGTGATGAGTGTCATGAGAGACACTGAAAACAGTGAGTGAGAGAGTGAAACAGTGTGCACATTAATATCAATGAGTGTGTGACATGTGAAGGCAAAACAGTGAAGAAAACAGTGGCAAAGTGAAGGGAAAAATTAGTGAACTACCCACATATGAAATCTGGAATTTGTACACATTTGAAACACAGAAAAGTGAGGGCTAATTCTCAGGCAAAATGAGAATTACATAACTCATGAACAACCTTCATTTCAGTTTCAAAATAGAAAGAAATCAGTGAATATTGCAATGTGAAATCTGGAACCTAAAACAGCGAACAATAACAGGCAATTTAGTGAGCTATATACATTATGAAATTTGGAATTATATACAACATTCATTTCAGTTTAATATAGGAAGAAACAAAATCAAAACAACCGCAGTTCAGTCCATACTCAGATTTCCAGTCCAAAACAATACCCAGGTTTATACATTGAAGAACCCTTTATCACAGTTCATTAAGACACCCAAAAATCAGTTCACAAGCTCAGTTTTCAGTTTAAAGGAAGGAAAGGGAAACAAATTCTCAGGTTTTAGACTAATGCAATGTGTGTGTGTATTTGTGTACATGAGTGTCAAGAGGGTGTTAATGTAGATTAGGAAAACAGTGTAGTGTAGGTGACACATGAGAGTGTATAAATGAGAGGCCTGTGTGTGGGTATTAGCTCTCAGGTTTGACAGGAACAATAAGATAGTGTTTCAGTTTTGTAGAGGGTGTCAGTTGTGTATGTGTGTGTGGGTAACGTTTAGGCCTCAGGTTTGAGAAAAAAACAGTGTACAGGCTGTTAGGAAATCTCAGGTTAATGTGAACTGTGTGTGCTCAAAATTTCAGTAGGAACCTAAATTCTCAGTTTACACAAAACAGTATTGAAACCCTATTAGTGTATCAGAATCCTATAATGTATCAATCTATTCAACCTATCACTCAAAAATGGCAAATGACAGTTCAAAAGCTAATGGTTACCAATGAATCAATCGAACTCCCCATTCCCTTCAAACCAATTTCGAAATCATTCACATAATACCCTAATTAATACACAACTCAAAATCAAACATACAGTCAAATAAACTAATGATCATCAAAAACCCTTGTAAAACTAAGAATTGAACACCCTAAGAAAATGAAAGCAACATTTCATGAAATTCAAATCTCTGGAACTCATGTACAGATATAGTGCATTGTATGCATGTGTGTATGTGTAGCTATACATATAGGGTGTCAAACTTTATTTAGAAATCAGTTAGAAGGAAAGAAAATCAATTCAGGTATATGGGAAATGAGCCATTCGACTGAAGTATCAGTCCATACATTACCTTCAAATTCGAATCCCCCAATCAATAGCAAACAACCCAACTAATATGTAAATACAATTAACAGGGATAATTAAACGTGGCTAAGATCTTAATTAGTAATTTAAGCATGACTTAAATAATTTAACTAGGATTTAAACACTGGAAAAATAACAGAAACTGAACACAGTGAAGCAGTATCGTGCACGCGTGCACGTGTCTGTAGAACACGACACACGATACGACACAACATGTGGGTGTGCACACGTGTACGCCTAGACTAGGGGGACGTGTACATGTGTCTGTATTGTGTCCAAGTGAGTCGTGTCAGGAGTTAAAGGGTCGTATCAGACGCAAATTTTTGCGTAGAACAGTGCAGTGTGTGACCAGTGCAGCCTCGATTCCGTGTCCGACACAAATCGAGGTGCACTGAAACTTTGGGGGAGTGTGCGCAGACACTGCCCTCGTGTCCATGCCAATTTTGGCGTATCCAAGTGTCGTGTGTAGTGCACACGAGATACGTGGTAGCAGGGCATACGTGCGAGGCAGCGTGCAGCGTGTCCACGACCAAATACGATACGACAACTGACACAAACATAAATCAGTCTTCATAAACATTGTTACACATACCCAGATCTAGATATTCATGAAATTAGAATTCAAAAATACGAAAATAAAATCCTCACAGACATTTCATCAAACACATGTTGTTATGCACTGATACGTGTCCGATACGGACACGTAATGGACACCACTCGACACCAAACCTATGCTAGCAGCTAGGGGACACCTAGGGCTTCCTATCCATGCAAAGAAAACAAAATTTGGTGGTAGGAATAGGGATTTACCTATATGTTGAAATTCCAATAAAAAGCTCCAAAAAGGGGGTTTCTCCTTGTTAGCCAAACTCTCCAAATTGCCCCAAGGCTAGGATTATCCTCCATGAACAGCAAGAGGGAGACAATTAGAATCTAATGTAAGTGGTTTGAGCCAAAAAGGAGTTAAAATGGAAAAGTTATGGATTGGGGAAGATGGCTATACCTCTTTCTCCAAGCTTGAGAAGAAAAACAATAAAAGAGGCAAGAACAAATGAAAGAGGCATTAAATAGGATGTGGAACCCTAGGTTGGCTACCATGGGTGGGCTTGTTGGAGTTTGGGCTTAAGTCATGGGCCTATGGTTCAATTCACAAGGCATTAAATCACAAGTCATTGCATTAAACCATAAGTCATGACTTAATTTCACTAAACCTAATCCCCTCATTCTAAAACCAATCTCTAATGACTAAAATAGGTTAACTCTAGTTAGGCTAGGGTTACCATAGCTAGGGTTAGGTTCTAGGCTAGTCTACAAGTCTCAAACTAGTCAAGACTAACATAACACATAGCAATATTTAATTAATATTAAATTCACAGAAATTCCCATAAATCATAATAAATTCAAATAAATCCTAAAATGACCAAAATACCCACTAGGATAAAATGTACTAATTAAACATCCTAATCACATGGCTAGGCTCTAGGTTAAGCTGTCTCTAGTGTTACACTATCAAAACACCAAAATCATAAGTCATGATTTAAAATAGTTTTAAAATGATTTAAAAATTACCAAAAATTATATCATAATTTAAAATATCATTATTAAAAGATTAAAATTATAAAATTTCAAAATTACCCTTATTTGGAAAACTGGGTGTTACAGAAATTAACTGTAGCTCGTACCTTAAACACTAAGTCTGTGCATCGTGCCTTAAACCGACTTGAACTCTATGAGACGCACCACAGCCCAAGTCATACTCTATATGACGGGCCTTACAGTCGTGGAACCATATAATTTAGACATCCACAGGAAACGTAGGACAGTGCTTAGAAAAGACTTCAATCGCCTAGCACAACTTAGCCTAAATCAATCGTGCAACAACTTGACGAGCAAAGGCTACGTCAAGCATGGCATCGGGGGAATACGCTATGCACGCCTTAGACTTTGAATGACCCAGTCACTTGGGCGCCTAGACTTATGCCACCAGCGGTGCAACGTAACTTAACTCATTCGGCAGGTCAAGGCTATGCCAAGCCTTGGACGATGGGTCCGTGCATGCTTTATGAAGCATTTATGCGGGCGACGCCTATGACTTAGGCTAACTTTTAACTTTGTGGCGAAGACTAACTTTTCCTTCTCCCAAGCCATGGGACGAAGGATCAAGTATCATTTTCAAAGCACGTCGTGCACCAACTCTAAGCCGACCGTTGGACGTTTCCATATTCTAACTCAATTCGACCTGTCGGAATTATTTCCTTATCTATGTGGATTCGTCTCTTTTATTATCAAGCCTACTTGTGCAAGTTGAAAATATGCGATTTATTATGTAAAGGCTAAGATGAGGCAAGTTCACCGAAACTACCCCACGAGAGCGAGCGGTCGCCTCGACCGAGCGATGTCTTCGAGCAGCCGTTGCAAGGCTAAGTCCGAACGACGTCGGCGTTCTAATCCCTCCGATTGACTGAGCGGGACGGGGCGCTACACGTTGCCCGCATGAATGCTTGATAAAGCATGCACGGTCCCGTCGTCCAAGGCTTGGCATAGCCTTCTCTTGTCCCGTGGTTTAAGTCGTATTGTACGGCTTGTATCTTAAGTCTAGGCACCCAAAGAGCTTGGTTGTTCAAGTCGACCACGTGCATACTCGAGGCAAAGCTTGACACAGCCTTTGCTCGTCAATTCGTTGCACAATTAAGTTAGGCAAAGTTATGTTTGTCAATCAGAGCCACTTCTAGCACTGTCTCGCTCCTTCTGCGGTTGTTAAGTCATATAGTCCTATGAGAACAAGGCTCATCATATAAAGTACATGACTTAAGAGATAGTGTCGCCTAGAGAAAAAGGTCTGTCTAAGGCACGAGCCACGGTTGATTTAGAAAAAAGCATGCCAAGGACAAAGAAACACGTTATGGTCAAGTTAAAAGATGGACGACTACTTAGTAGTCATTCTCTATATTTCAGTGGATAGAAGTCCACACGACTGGTTATCGTCGAGATCGGTCCTGCTACTTGGGAGTCTCGATAAGGAAGCACACGAGATCGGTCCCGCTACTTGGGAGTCTCGATAAGTCTCGATAAGGAAGTTCACGAGATCGGTCCCGCTACTTAGGAGTCTCGATAAGAAAGCACACGAGATCGGTCCTGCTACTTGGGAGTCTCGATAGGTCTTAATAAGGAAGTTCACGAGATCGGTCACACTACTTGGGAGTCTCGATAAGGAAGTACACGAGATCGGTTTCGCTACTTAGGAGTCTCGATAAGTCTCGATAAGGAAGTTCACGAGATCGGTCTCGCTACTTGGGAGTCTCGATAGAAAGTTGGAAAGCATGGTCATGATTAAGAAAGAACTTGGTAGATCGAGTTGAGTCTTGCATGGTCATTGGACAACTTGCGCGCAAGGTGTGTCACGACCCGCACCCGGTTTTCGGACGCGAGCTCGTGAGCAAGCCAGCTACGTATCGTGCGGACTCCAGCCCGACTCAAGTACGTATAAGCTGTCAAGGTCATGGTAATGGGCCTAATCAAGGCAAGGCAAAACTATATCTCAAACCACAATAAGAATAAAATATCAAGAATAGACAAGTATGGGTCGTGGTCTGCAGCCTACTAGTATATATGTTCGATTAGACTCGAAGAATAATATGAGTCTATACAACTGAGCTGATAAGCGGGATATATCATAAAAGCACGAGAAAGATAGCAAATCAATAACACTAACAAAATACCTCAATCATGCGATCGAAGTCAACTACCACATGCTCAGCTAACTAACTCCGTGCAATCAACTACCTGAAGAGATCATAAGGTCCTCAGAGGACATAGCAAGATACATAATATACATGCCTATCTAACAGTTTTATCATGCGTGAGAAAGAAACAAGAAAGAACAAGAACAAGACAAATGACTACAAATACGAACACACGAATACTAGAAGATGAACACGAACACGAATACTAGAACAACTACGCGTAAATGAACTGCCGGATGAACGAAACACGAGATCAATGGAAGAAACAAACCCTCATCCCGAGTGTGGACGCACGGGTTTGAACTAAACACTAACCCTCATTCCGAGTGTGGACTCTCTGGTTAGTACTAACCCTCGTCCCGAGTGTGGACTCTCTGGTTAGTTCACGGCAAGGCACCCTCGTCCCGAGTGTGGACTCTCTGGTGCAAGTATAACATCCTCGTCCCGAGTGTGGACTCTCTGATGTAAATACCCTCGTCCCGAATGTGGACTCTCTGGTGCAAGTCAAGTCAAGTCAAATCAAGTCAACACCCTCGTCCTGTATGTGGACTCTCTGGTACAAATAATCGATATCCTAGTCCCAAGTGTGGACTCACAAATGTAAACAGATCAAGAATAACACCCTCGTTCCGTATGTGGACTCTCTGGTGCCAAGGAAACAATATCAAGGATTTAGCAGTTTAAATACACGTACTCGTTCTATGACACGACTCAAGCAAGGTACTGACCAGAAACTCCAAGTGTGAACCACAAGACCAAACATGGACACGGCTATATGCAATAAAAACAACTCAAAAATAATATAATATAAAAAGCACATGTCTATAAATAATCAAACTGGAAAATAAAATACAATGCATGTAAATAAAACTGTAGAGGAAGGCAAGGTATACTTGCCTGGTGGTTGCACGCAAATCCAACAAATATATAGTCAACTGGTAAGCCATACAGTCCAAGTCATCACAACTGTCTCCGAAAGCTGAAACAAATATTACCAACATTCTCAGAATAGTCAAATTAGCTAGGATTGCCTGTCCTTAAGTCCAATTCTGGACACAGGGGCAAAACGGTAATTTTGGGCCAAAAACTGTATCCGTCGTTGGACCCGTTTTGCACCAAAAAGCGTGCCAGAGTCAACGGTCACTAAAGTCGTCAAACTACATGTCTACTGATCCAGTTTTCTGATACGAACCCAACCGTATGTCCAAAGTTGGATTCCGGCGGGCCTTGTACAAAATCACACGTTGAGTCGGACCGTGGGGCCCGCAAAATGGCGTTACCAGAAAAAAGATACGGTCCTGTTGGCGCAAGTTTCGTCTCGATCTGACGAACGTACACGAAGTAGTTGGGAAATTTGCACAGAGGTCGATACGGGGAATTTTGACGGATACGCATCAAATTCGTCGCGCACACACGACCAATTGGAATTCCGTCAAAGCCCACACGACCACGACGCCGTTACGCAGCTTTCGATGCCTTCGGTTCGCGACCACGTCGTCCGGATTGGCGGGACGCACGTCGTATCGATGAGTTTTCTAGTTTTTGAAAACTATTTTTTATGATTTTTCTCTATTTTCCTTTTGATTTATCTCACTGCTTAAACCCCTAGGAATAAAACTAAAAATTAGGTTTCCATCTCGGTTAGTTTGTCTAAAACCTGTTCAAGTAGATTCCTAGATTTTCTCACTGGATTGACCGAGAACAGCCTTCCAACTTGGGTCCCTGGATTAAGAAATCTGTCTTGTTCGAGATTGTTTTCTCGTCCACTTTGCCTCGAATTTTCGAGCGATTAGCAGCTTCTAAATTTAAACTAAATGAAGGGATTTCTAGCCCTATGGGTTGCGAACATACCTGAAAAGGTGGATCGACAAATGATCCCCTGTGTGTCGAGATATTCGATCACGAACTCGGGCCGGCGCTGCTGCTGTTCGATCGGTGTTCCTCTGTTTTACGCATGACGCACGTGCGACGGCCGGCGATGGGCGGCCCTCGGCCGACCGGCGGTGGCCCCCAGCGGTGTGCGCGCGCGAGGGGGGTGCGCTCAGGTGTTGGCGAAGGCTCGGGGTTAGGGTTTTGTCGAAAACTTTCCCTCCCTCTCGATACTCTATTACGAATATATATATTAACCACGCCTGTATGCGAACAGGGGGTCGGGGCCTATTACACTTGACTGAGGGGGAATCCTGGGCCTGTGGGCCTGGGTTTCTTACTGCTGTTGTTTGGGCTGCACCAGCAGCTGGTGGCAAATAGGGATATGGATATGTGGGTTAAGGCTCGGGAGAGGGAGGCCGGGCTGTTGGCTGTGGCTTGGCTGGACTGGGCCATTCCATTTCTAGTCTAAATCTATATATATATATATATATATATATATATATATATATATATATATATATATATATATATATATATATATATATATATGAATACGTGTACGTATATGTATAAATACATATAATATAACACGTGCGTATGTGTATACAAAGGTATACAGTTATATGCGTATACCTTTGTATACACATACGCACGTGTTATATTATATGTATTTATACATATACGTACACGTATTCATATATATATATATATATATATATATATATATTACGTACACATATTCATATATATATATATATATATATATATATATATATATATATATATATATATATATATATATATATATATATATATATATATATATATATATATATATATATATATATATATATATACATATACGTATACATATTCATATACACACGTACATTTATACATGGTATTATATATATTTATATATACATTCACATACATATATTCAATATTTATTTATATATATATACACGTACACATATTTAGTATATTATATTTACACATAAATTATAAATCACATGATAACAATTTAATAAAACAATTAAATATAAACCAATAAAATATAATATTAAATAACAATCCCAATAAAATAATAATAATAATAATAATAGTAATAATAATAATAATAACAAAATTTAATAAATCCATAATGGTGTATATACCATTTTGCACCGTCTAATAATCCCATAAAATGTACAAGGCCTATTTTATACAAATATTATTGAATATCAACTAATAACAATATTTGTAATATTTAATTGACGAATATTTAGAAAATATTCATTAAATCGTTAAAACGGAAAACAATACCATAATACCAAAATACATCAACACAAATGTCATTGGATGTACCGCATGACTACATAGGCTTGGTTCGGTTCGGTTTCAGTCCGGACTGGTTTGGTACAACCGGGTCTTCCACAAGTCAATAAACCTTAATAATAAATAATTAAATAAATAAAAGCTTCGGTAAGGGTTAAGTCGCAACTTGGCCTGGTTTTTCTAGTTAGGACGTCACTATGGCTTGGTCTTCCCTACCATGGCTAATACACTAGTCAAGGCACACTACTGCACTATCCGTGCCATGATTCCTAGCCATCTTGTACTCCAATTCCTAACCATGGCTAAAACCATCTACCGAAATAATTAACTAAATAATTATTTATAAAATCCTCAAAATCCCCATTTAAATCAAATAAATAAAAGAAAAAAAATAATTCAAAAATTTTCGGGAAGGGGAGCTACAAATCTACCCACCTTAAAATAATTTCGTCCTCGAAATTCTAATTCATAACTATTCCTTAAAAATTAAAGTCTACTATTACCTTAATCTCCTTAAATTAATTTCTCCAAAAATATTTTATGACCTTCTCTAGTCATTTTTTTTGTAATTCTGAATACTTGAGGACTTCTACCCACCTTTGGTCACGCTACTCCTCAAAATACGATCACTAAAATCTTATAATCTTCTGGCTAGTTGTTAACAATTCTACCAACGGGTATCTTGGTGTATGGCATCTATAATCCCTCGTATCTATAAACAACCAATTATTCAATAGTCAAGCAATATTATGCTATAATTTAAGAATTTCTGATGAATTCTAAACAACACGATCATTCTTCGCCCCGAAATACGAAGGGACGAGAATCAATGGTACAGAAAGCAAGGAAGTATAATCGAGAGCAAATATGGAGTTTTCAAGGACGTAGAGAATTTCTAGGAGAATTTTCAAGGCAAAGTGGATTGAGATTTTTAAGGTTTAGTCATTGTCGCAAGATCGTACCATTACAGTTATGTAACCGGTACGATATGCTCTGACCTGCATGGGCCACCAAAAAACTTGTCACGGCCTGCACCCGGTTTTCGGACGCGAGCTCGTGAGCAAGCCAGCTGCGTATCGAGCGGACTCCAGCCCGACTCGAGTACGTATAAGCTGTCAAGGTCACGGCAATGGGCCTAATCAAGGCAAGGCAAAACTATATCTCAAACCATAATAAGAATAAAATATCAAGAATGGACAAGTATGGGTCGTGGTGTGCAACCCACTAGCATATATGTCCGATTAGACTCCAAGAATAATATGAGTCTATACAACTGAGCTGATAAGCGGGATATATCATAAAAGCACGAGAAAGATAGTAAATCAATAACACTAACAAAATACCTCAATCATGCGATCGAAGTCAACTACCACATGCTCAGCTAACTAACTCCGTGCAATCAACTACCTGAAGAGATCATCAGGTCCTCAGAGAACATAGCAAGATACATAATATATAAACCTATCTAACAGTTTTATCATGCGTGAGAAATAAACAAGAAAGAACAAGAACAAGACAAATGACTACGAACATGAACACGAATACTAGAACATGAACACGAACACGAATACTAGAACATGAGCACGAATACTAGAACAACTACGCGTAAATGAACTGCCGGATGAACGAAACACGAGATCAATGCAAGAAACCAAACCCTCATCCCGAGTATGGACGCACGGGTTTGAACTAAACACTAACCCTCGTCCCGAGTGTGGACTCTCTGGTTAGTACTAACCCTCGTCCCGAGTGTGGACTCTCTGGTTAGTTCACGACAAGGCACCCTCGTCCCGAGTGTGGACTCTCTGGTGCAAGTATAACATCCTCGTCCGGAGTGTGTACACTCTGATGTAAACACCCTCGTCACGAGTGTGGACTCTATGGTGCAAGTCAAGTCAAATCAAGTCAACACCCTCGTCCCGTATGTGGACTCTCTGGTGCAAATAATCGATATCCTAGTCCCGAGTGTGGACTCACGGATGTAAACAGATCAAGAATAACACTCTCGTCCTGTATGTGGACTCTCTGGTGCCAACGAAACAATATCAAGGATTTAGCAGTTCAAATACACGTACTCGTTCTATGACACGACTCAAGCAAGGTACTGACGAGAAACTCTAAGTGTGAACCACAAGACCAAACATGGACACGGCTATATGCAATAAAAACAACTCAAAAATAATATAATACGAAAAGCACATGTCTATAAATAATCAAACTGGAAAATAAAATACATTGCAAGTAAATAAAACCATAGAGGAAGGCAAGGTATACTTGCCTGGTGGTTGCACGCAGATCCAACAAATATATAGTCAACTGGTAAGCCATACAGTCCAAGTCATCACAACTGTCTCCGAAAGCTGAAACAAACATTACCAATATTCTCAAAATAGTCAAATTAGCTAAAATTACCTGTCCTTAAGTCCAATTCTGGACACAGGGGAAAAACGGTAATTTTGGGCCAAAACGGTGTCCGACGTTGGATCCGTTTTGCACCGAAAAGTGTGCCAGAGTCAACGGTCTCTAAAGTCGTCAAACTACATGTCTATGGATCCAGTTTTCCGATACAAACCCAACCGTATGTCCAAAGTTAGATTTCGGCAGGCCATGTACAAAATCACCCGTTGAGTCGGACCGCGGGGCCCACAAAATGGTGTTCCGATTCAACTGTCTCAGAATCGGACCAAACTTGGCATACATAACCAAAAAAATGATACGGTCATGTTGGCGTTTCGTCTCAATCTGACGAACGTACACGAAGTAATTGGGAAATTTGCACAGAGGCCGATACGGGGAATTTTGACGGATACGCATCAAATTCGTCGCGCACACGCGACCAATTCGAATTTCGTCAAAGCCCATATGACCACGAAGCCGTTACGCAGCTTTCGATGCCTTCGGTATGCGACCACGTCGCCCGGATTGGCGGGACGCACATCGTGTGGATGAGTTTTCTAGTTTTTGAAAACTGTTTTTGATAATTTTTCTCTATTTTCCTTTTGATTTATCTCACTGCTTAAACCCCTAGAAATAAAACAAAAAATTAGGTTTCCATCTCGATTAGTTTGTCTAAAAACCTGTTCAAGTAGATTCCTAGATTTCTCACTGGATTGACCGAGAACAGCCTTCCAACTTGGGTCCCTGGATTAAGAAATCTGTCCTGTTCGAGATTGTTTTCTCATCCACTTTGCCTCGAATTTTCGAGCGATTAGAAGTTTCTAAATTAAAACAAAATGAAGGGATTTCTAGCCCTAAGGGTTGCGAACATACCTGAAAATGTGGATCGACAAATGATCACCTGCGTGTCGAGATATTCGATCACGAACTCGGGCCGGCGCTGCTGCTGTTCGGTCGGTGTTCCTCTGTTTCACGCGTGACGAGCACGCGACGGCCGACGATGGGCAGCCCTCGGCCGACCGGCGACGTCCCCCGGCGGTGCGCGCGCGCGAGGGGGGTGCGCTCAGGTGGTGGCGAAGGCTCGGGGTTAGGGTTTTGTCGAAAACTTCCCCTCTCTCTCGATACTCTATTACGAATATATATATTAACCACGCCTATATGCGAACAGGGGGTCGGGGCCTATTGCACTTGGCTGAGGGGGAATCCTGGGCCTGTGAGCCTGGGCTTTCTTACTGCTGTTGTTTGGGCTGCACCAGCAGCTGGTGGCAAATAGGGATATGGATATGTGGGTTAAGGCTCGGGAGAGGGAGGCCGGGCTGTTGGCTGTGTCTTGACTGGACTGGGCCATTCCATTTCTAGTCTATATATATATATATATATATAAATATATTTTATATGTATATATATATATATTTTTTTATATGTATATATATATATATATATATATATATATATATATATATATATATATATATATATATATATATATATATATATATATATTTTTAATGGTGTATATACCACACCATTAAAAATATATATATATATATATATATATATATATATATATATATATATATATATATATATATATATATATATATATATATATATATATATATACACACACAGTTATATGCTTATACCTTTATATACACATATGCACGTGTTATATTATATGTATTTATACATATACGTACACGTATTCATATTATATATATATATATATATATATATATATATATATATATATATATATATATATATATATATATATATATATATATATATAAAATATATATATATATATATACATATACGTACACATATTCATATTATATATATATATACATATACGTACACATATTCATATACACACGTACATTTATACATGGTAGTATATATATTTATATATACATTCACATACATATATTCAATATTTATTTATATATACATACACGTACACATATTTAGTATATTATATTTAAGCATAAATTATAAATCACATGATAACAATTTAATATAACAATTAAATATAAACCAATAAATATAATATTAAATAATAATCCCAATAAAATAATAATAATAATAATAATAATAATAATAATAAAATTTAATAAATCCATAATGGTGTATATACCATTTTGCACCGTCTAATAATCCCAGAAAATGTACAAGGCCTATTTTATACAAATATTATTGAATATCAACTAATAACAATATTTGTAATATTTAATTGACGAATATTTAGAAAATATTCATTAAATCGTTAAAATGGAAAACAACACCATAATACCAAAATACATCAACACAAATGTCATTGGATGTACCGCATGACTACATAGGCTTGGTTCAGTTCGGTTCCAGTCCAGACTGGTTTGGTACAACCGGGTCTTCCACAAGTCGATAAACCTTAATAATAAATAATTAAATAAATAAAATCTTCGGTAAGGATTAAGTCGCAACTTGGCCTGGTTTTCCTAGTTAGAACGTCACTATGGCTTGGTCTTCCCTACCATGGCTAATACACTAGTCAAGGCACACTACTGCACTATCCGTGCCATGATTCCTAGCCATCTTGTACTCCAATTCCTAACCATGGCTAAAACCATCTACCAAAATAATTAACTAAATAATCATTTATAAAATTCTTAAAATCCCCATTTAAATCAAATAAATAAAAGAAAAAAATAATTCAAAATTTTTTGGGAAGGGGGGCTACAAGGTGAATGCCTCGAACGATCCCGGGGCGCCGGGTTCGTATCGGCCTAGAAGGAATTACAGATATTGTACGACCTTCATCATCGGTAAGACTCGATTGAAGTGAACCATTACAATATAGGCTGCGGGTCATTCGGTGGGAGCTCGTATATCGCACGCGGATGGTCACCGTATGCAAAGATCCATGATAGCTTGACATTGCTGGTGACCACTCATATAGATGTGTCGGCATAAGAGCGGCTATCCGCGTATATGCTTTTTGGATTGTGTCAAGTACTAGCAGGTTACGAGTTGGGTTAACAAGTTACGCTTATAGCAAGCGCTAACCTTGAATCAGCACGAGTTAGGTGTGCACGGTTGCATCACCATTCTGGAGCCTAAGATTTGGCTATAGCAAGGACACGTTCTTCGGCATGAATGTGGTATCGTCTAGAGTTAAGTCGGGAAGGGCCATAAGGTAAGTTGGTTAAGTGTGGTTGATCATTGGAAGGCACGGCCTCGGTCTAAAGGCACAATCAAGTCCATTGGCACGACCAGCACGAGTCGTCTCCTTGATGTCATTGGTACGAGAATGGTCTAGAGGCACACAAAATAAGTAAAAAGTCTTGGCATGGTCGAGTTGCATAAGTTTCTACTCGGCGAGGCACTGCCTCGAATATATTAAAGTCACGAATAGAGTATAGCACGACCCTGTCGTTGCGTTACCAAGTATGGGCCAAGGTGTCTTTGTCCTAAGATTGATCCTAAGGCAAGACTAGCAAGACAATCAAAAAGGGATTGAGCTGTGCAAAGTAAATGAACGTGTCAGTTTTGTATGGGTGGGCGAGGAGCTCACTCCACCAATATAGTTGAGTACTGACACACACACAGTGTTTATGTGGAGGAGCAGGTAGAAGTTCGTGGCGCGGAGCTCGCTTGGATGCGTCGAGACACGGAGTTCCTTAGCATTTCGAAGCGTGCGTTCCGCATGGAGACTGGACTTATACGGGACATAATGTATGGACATCGTCATTTCGCAGAATATGCCACTTGTCGCCTTGAAGCTTGTATTGAGAATGTGAGAGAGCAGAGTGACTTGTAATATGAGAGAAAAGTGAGCCTGAGAGACTTGTAATCTGGCCTTGCGTCCATATTGTAGTCCTTGTTCAATATCAATAAAAGAGTATTTTGCATGACTTGTGTTTTGCTTCCAAATTTTTGCTGCTGAATATTCAATGTTTTTGCTTGGGACTTCTGTGCGACGACCCCCGTCGCTTAGCCTGTAATCGGTCGTTATGGACCTGCCTTGCGTGAGCGCAATCTAGGCTCACGCGGCATCACGCCTTAGCGAGTACGATCGCTCCTACGGAAGCGGGACGTGACAAGCAGGAACTATGTCGCATGACGACAGGCATAGAGTCCAGTTGAGGAGCCATGGGGTCAACACCCTCTCATCAGACTGGAGGGAAAGATTGCTGGAGTCCAGTCTGGATTTGGTAGTAGCATATTTATGGAGTCCAAATCTGATTAAATATTTGACTTAATTTAATTTGGATGTCCATAATTAGTGCTGGACTATTTTAGATATAATAGAATTCTTATTTCAGGATTTCCTATTTAAGAGATCCTATTATAATATAAAATAGGATGTTGATGGGCTATTGTAGTTGTAGTAGGATTCTTATTTGAGGGCTTCTTATTTAAGAAATCCTATTATGACCTAAAATAGGTTTTTCTCATCCTATATATATGGGGTGAGGGTGGAGGCACAAAGCACAGCACAAAAAGTAGAGATTCGAGGTGCTCGTCCACAAGAAATCTAAGAGAAAGTTCTGCACTTTGCTCTTAGGACTTCGTCATCCAAGACAGAAGGAAAAAGAGATCTAATCGAGGGATCGTCAACTTCGGTTAGGGAGATTGCTACGGATTGGTGAGCGATTTCAATTGTAATATTTTTTTTTCTTCTTGAGTGTGGTTAGGGGGTTGAACCTATTAGGGCAAAGGGTTCAACATTAGTTTTTGTCATTCTTGTAATTTTATCTGAGTTATAGAGATTGGAATTTGTCCATGTGACGTAGTCAACGCCATATACTTGTCTTTATCTGTGCTTGGTGTCCGTTAGACGGGGGTTGGTTATTTCAGGTGGGTTGGCCTAAATTTTCGCTGCGGCAATGTCTCAGACACGGTATCGAAGCGCAAGAGGACGTATCATGTTGGTGCTTTCTTTACATGGAGAAAGCTTGCTCTCAACATGCCTTGTAAATTTTAGTTCCACATCGGAAATGCACCATGAGTTATCTCAACATATATACTTGGGTGTGTTGTTGAGAGATGTACATGGGGTGGTGACCCTAAGGAGGGAACCATGTGGGTGATTTTACTAGGAGGTAAGAATAAGGCTCCAAGGATTAAGCATTAATGCTTTTGTCATTCTCTTGGATAAATTTCCATTTGGAGCTAAGCCCCAAAGGGGCTTAGCGACTCGGACTCGGACTCGGACTCGGGCTCATGGGCTCATGAGGCGTAATATGGTGTTTTGTTGACGCACTTTGCACTTAGCACGTTAGCAGTCATGCGGTCTTTATGCGGCCTCATGCGGCTCATGCGGCCATGCGGCTCATGCGACCATGCGACTCATACGGCACATGCGGCTCATGCGACACATGCGGTCCATGCGGCTCATGCGGTCTATGCGGTCCATGCGGCTCATGCGGTCCATGCGGCTCATGCGGTCCATGCGGCCCATGCGGTCCATGCGGCTCATGTGGTCCATGCGACCATGAGGCTCATGCGGCCAGGCTGCTGCTGCTGTCGCATGGAGGGATCCGCTGACTGTGCAGATTACAAGTCAATTATGGAAAGGCTGAATCAATGCGATTAAATTAGATCCTATCTTTGTGGGATTTGAATTAATTCAGATCCTATCTTTGTGGAATTTGAATTAATTTCGTTCCTATCTTTGTGGGATTTGAATTAAATCTCGTTGCTATCTTTTGGGATTTGATTCAATCTTTCCATAACTGAAGAGGCGGCTAGGGTTTCCACCCTCTCTCTATAAATACTCTCTTCTGGCCTCCTTTGTGGTTACAACGAAAAATACAAGTCAGAAAAGGAGAAAGAGAGAGAGAGCTGCTGCCGCCATTGCAAGTCCATCCGAGGAGTCAGAACAGAGGTGACTTCGAGCGTTCCATAAGTTCTTCAACTTACTGGTTCCTGGAAGCAGATCATGTGGGGCGTATCTTGCTTTGAGCAACGGTGTTTTGACACCCCAGCAACTGATCTTCATCTAATCTTCCTCCAGATTATTGTAACTCGTTCTGTCCCAATTGTAACTTGTTTGCAAGGAAGAACGAGAGATCTTCTCTTCTCTATTTCCCTCCTTCAGATTGTAATTTGGTTATTTATTTTATTGTACCATCGTAGATCTTGAGTTTGATCACTGCAAAGTTTTTGTGTGACATCTCAGATCTCGATTGCATCAGTTTCTCCATCTTTGATCAAGCCCCGGGACTAACAATCTCAAAGCAAGATCCGTATAGATGGAAAACATTAATGCTTCGCTCCTCCAATCGGACTTCTGCAAGTTGGAAAAGTTCGATGGAGAGCATTATCAAGTCTGGAAGAGAAAGGTGTACCTAACTCTTCAACTGAAAGACGTTGATCATGTTCTGTTGGAGGAAGAACCCTCTGTTCTAGACACTGGATCTACTGCCGCTATCAACGCGGCTACCAAACTCCAGGCCAAGTGGAGAAGTGTGAAGTGTGTGCTCAGATGAAGATCACAAGGAAACCCTTTCATCGGGTCAATCGAAGCACAGATCTTTTGGAGTTGGTGCACTCCGATATCTGTGACTTCAAACATTTTTCGACGAAGGCCGGGATGAAGTATTTCATAACCTTCATCGACGACTTCTCAAAATACGCGTTCGTCTACTTGCTCAAGTCTAAAGATGAAGCCTTCGAGAAGTTCAGAGAGTTCAGGGCCGAAGCTGAACGGCAGACTGGACAACAACTCAAGAGGTTAAAGAGTGATCGAGGTGGGAAGTACAGGTCTCATGAATTCGCATCGTTCTGCAAAGAACATGGAATCATATGTGAGACTACTGCTCCATATTCTCCTCAATCCAACGGAGTAGCGGAGAGAAAGAACAGAACGTTGACAGAAATGATGAACTCAATGCTGCTAACCGCGGGTCTTCCTAAATGCTACTGGGGAGAAGCTGCATTGACGGCCACTTTTATTCTAAATAGAGTGCCATATGCAACTTCGGACGTAACTCCTCATGAACTCTGGTTCAAAGTCTGACCAAACTTGAATGTCATTCGAGTGTGGGGGTGTCTGGCGTATGTGAAGCTCCCAGATCTGAAGATTCAGAAGCTAGGGACAAGGACTACGAAGGCGATCTTCTTGGGGTATGCCGAGAAGAGTGATGCTAGAAGATTTCTTGATATTGAGTCAAATCATATCATCGAATCTCGCGATGCTGAATACTTTGAAGACAAGTTTGCAAAAGACAAAAACATTGTTCTTACGGACATTCCGGAAAATGATGTAGGTGCAAATGAGACTGAAATCTCATATGGGCCAGTAGTCCAAGAAGAAGCTGTTGTTGAGGAAACAACTCTTGTACCAGAACTCGTAGAGCCGTCAGCTAAGCGAGCGAGGAGACCGAAAGATTTTGAAGATGACTTTGTCACCTATCATGTGGAAGCAGATCCGCTTACCTATGATGAGGCGATGAAGACCAGAGATACTATCTTCTGGAAGGAGGCAGTGAATGACGAGTTTGACTCTATCACCTCCAATAACACATAGGTGCTGGTAGATCTACCTGAAGGAGAGAAGCCCATCGGATGTAAATGGATCTTCAAGAAGAAGATAAAGGCAGATGGAACTATTGACAAGTTCAAGGCCAGGCTGGTAGCCAAGGGTTTTTCTCAGAAACAGGGGATAGACTACTTTGACACGTACGCTCCAGTAGCTCGGATGACCACCATCAGGATGTTAATCGCTCTAGCAGCTATACATAAGTTGGTGATACCTCAGATGGATGTAAAGATCATATTCCTGAATGGGGAGCTGACCGAAGAGATTTATATGCAACAGCCAGATGGATTTGTCGTCAAAGGTCTTGAAGACAAAGTCTGCAAGTTGGTAAAATTATTGTATGGTTTGAAGCAAGCTCCCAAGATGTGGCATGAGAAGTTTGACAAAGTTATTAGGTTAAACGGCTACAGAGTCAGCGAGACGGACAAATGTGTTTACACAAAGTTTGCTGATGGGAGAGGAGTCATCGTTTGTCTGTACGTAGACGACATGCTAATCCTAGGTACGGATATAGGCTGTGTCACAGAGACAAAGAAGTTCCTCTCAACCAAGTTCAGTATGAAGGACTTGGGGGATGCAGATATCATCTTGGGCATAAAGATCATCCGGACAGACACTGGAGTAGCGCTGTCACAATCTCACTACATTGAGAAGATGCTCTCACACTATGGGTATAAGGATCTTCCAGGGATCGATACGCCATACAGGTGTGATCAGAAGCTAAAGCCAAATTCAAGAGAAAGCGTCAGGCAGCTGGAGTATTCTAGCGTTATCGGAAGTTTGATGTACGCAACCACTGCCACAAGGCCTGACATAGCTTTCACCGTGGGAATGCTGAGTCAGTTCACAAGCAACCCAGGGGTTGAGCACTGGAAAGCTGTGAAGCAGGTGATGAGATATCTCAAGAAAACTCAGACATATGCACTGCACTACAACGGGTATCCGACAGTAGTGGAAGGCTTCAGTGATGCTAGCTGGTGTTCAGAGGTGGAAAGCGAGAGATCCACAGGTGGATATATCTTTTCCTTGGGTGGAGCTGCTATATCGTGGAAGTCGAAGAAGCAGACTATACTCTCTCGTTCCTCCATGGAATCTGAATTCTATGCACTTGAAACTACAGCAGATGAAGCAGAATGGCTTCGGGAGCTCATGTATGATCTTCTAGTGGTTGGGGCTCAGATACCGGCGATACCGATATACTGTGACAACCAGGTGACTGCGACGGTTGTATCAAATGACCTCTTCAACGGGAAGAAGAGGACTGTGCAGTTGAAGCACAGGGCAGTACACAATCTTATCAAAAGAGGTGTAATTGCAGTAATTGATGTTCGGAGTCAGGAGAACCTGGCGGATCCGTTCACCAAGGGCCTCAAGCGCCAGTTGGTCGATGACACAGCTTGTAAAATGGGCTTGAAGGCATTCTAATAGTGTGTCTTTGTAATCCTATCATAAAGTTTTATGCTATTAGTTCAAAGAGAAATCTACTAGGCATCTAACTTTTGGTTCAAAGAAGGATCACTGACTGGAAAACTATCAGGTAACAGTGGGTACTTGTTCTCTGGAACATAGAAGGGATACGGACCCATAACCACTGTTGTCTACTATGTATTTTTCTGCAGAAAAAATAGATCCTGTGGAAGGTTGGCTTAAACGCCTTAATGAGTTCTCAGGCAGAGTGAATGCCTGGTGTGCTTTACAGGAAGCACGGTAGAGCAACACTACAAGGAGTGAAACTCCATGTTACAGTGGGGTGACTCCACCATGAGGTTCCCAGGTAGGGGTAATGCCTCGACTTTGCAAGCCAAGTCACAGCGACGTGGCACCGCAAATAGGCAGGTAGCCTAATATTGTATGACGTGATTAAAGAGTTGTAGAAAGCACTACAAAGGAGAGGATGGCCCCATGTTACAGTGGCACGACACCACGATGAGGTACCCAGGTAGGGGTAAAGCCTCGGCATTGTAAGCCATGTCGTTGCGGCGTAATACCGCAAGGAAGCCTTAGGCTTCATGCTGGGTAGGTTGGCACTACAAAGAGGCTTGTGACCTCATGCTACAGTAGTATGACACTACGATGAGGTTCCCAGGTAGGGGTAATGCCTCGGCTTCAGGCCATGTCATAGCGGTGTAGCACCGCAAGGAAGCGCAAGGCTTCATGCCATATCTCTTTAATAAAGAACTCACCTATAGTGTATGGAAAGAGATATCAGGCCATCTCTTGAGGGTAAACTTGTAGACGCCCAAAATTATACACTGAAACCAGGCTGGCATAGGGCCTTTAATGTGCAGCCAGAAGCACACGTAACAACACTTTGTGAGTGGAAAGAATTACAATTGTGGTGCAGAATTCAAGGCGTAGTCCATTCTTGTATCACATTGTTATTTAACCCATGTGGGAAGATTCAAGTCGTCAGCGACATCTATCCTAATGCAAAATGGACAGTTACTGTGGGGAACGCTCAACCCTGGACACATATATGTTGTGATATGTGGGGGATTGTTGGTGCTTTCTTTACATGGAGAGAGCTTGCTCTCAACATGCCTTGTAAATTTTAGTCCCACATCGAAAATGCACCATGAGTTATCTCAACATATATACTTGGGTGTGTTGTTGAGAGATGCACATGGGGTAGTGACCCTAAGGAGGGAACCATGTGGGTGATTTTACTAGGAGGTAAGAATAAGGCTCCAAGGATTAAGCATTAATGCTTTTGTCATTCTCTTGGATTAATTTCCATTTAGAGCTAAGTCCCAAAGGGGCCTAGCAACTCGGACTCGGACTCGGGCTCATGGGCTCATGAGGCGTAATGTGGCATTTTGTTGGCGCACTTTGCACTTAGCACGTCAGCAGTCATGCGGTCTTTATGCGGCCATGCGGCTCATGCGGCACATACGGCACATGCGGCTCATGCGACTCATGCGGTCCATGCGGTCCATACGGCTCATGCAGTCCATGCGGCTCATGCGGTCCATGCGGTCCATGCGGCCCATACGGTCCATACGGCTCATGTGGTCCATGCGGCCATGAGGCTCATACGGCCAGGCTGCTGCTGCTGCCGCATGGAGGGATCCGCTGACTGTACAGATTACAAGTCATTTATGGAAAGGCTGAATCAATGCGATTAAATCAGATCCTATCTTTGTGGGATTTGAATTAATTCAGATCCTATCTTTGTGGGATTTGAATTAATTTCGTTCCTATCTTTGTGGGATTTGAATTAAATCTCGTTGCTATCTTTTGGGATTTGATTCAATCTTTCCATAACTGAAGAGGCGGCTAGGGTTTCCACCCTCTCTCTATAAATACTCTCTTCTGGCCTCCTTTGTGGTTACAACGAAAAATACAAGTCAGAAAAGAAGAAAGAGAGAGAGAGAGCTGATGCCGCCATTGCAAGTCCATCCGAGGAGTCAGAACAGAGGTGACTTCGAGCGTTCTACAAGTTCTTCAACTTGCTGGTTCCTGGAAGCAGATCGTGTGGGGCGTATCTTGCTTTGAGCAACGGTGTTTTGACACCCCAGCAACTGATCTTCATCTAATCTTTCTCCAGATTATTGTAACTCGTTCTGTCCCAATTGCAACACGTTTGCAAGGAAGAACGAGAGATCTTCTCTTCTCTATTTCCCTCCTTCAGATTGTAATTTGGCTATTTGTTTTATTGTACCATCGTAGATCTTGAGTTTGATCACTGCAAAGTTTTTGTGTGACATCTCAGATCTCGATTGCATCAGTTTTTCCATCTTTGATCAAGCCCCGGGACTAACATATCCGATTCCCAACAGAACTTGGTCGAGAAGGTTCAATGTATGGGTCAACAATCAGATGACAGCGTCAGAAATGACATGGAGGTTGAGGCTATTGTGGAGAAGAGTTGACGAAGAGGTTGATATACCACACTTAGCTCACAAATGAGTGCATATCTCTCTCTCTCTCTCTCTCTCTCTCTCTCTCTCTCTTGGTAGTACAAATGAGTTCAAGTCCACCAAGCAAGAGAGCTATTTGTTCACTCTCAGTTCATCTTAGGTATCAAAATAGTTTAAGAAATTATAGCATGTTCAGAGTAGGGTGCTGCAAATGTATGTGTAACAAGTAGGCAGACCCACCCCACAACACCATGTTCCTTAACATTGCAAGTAGTGAAGTTGTAATTGGAAGGAAGCAAATCCAGCCACAACGTGACTAGTTTTATTACATTTGAGGTAGGAATAACATCTGATACAAGAACTACAACCATAAAATCTTTTACATTTCTTGAACTAGAATTTAATACTTGATTCTTGAAGTTCAAAAGTTGAATTTCAAAAGAACTACTTAACCAACACCAATACAAGTAGTACAGACATACAAGTAACAAGTTTGATTAGTACCCATAATAAGATGATGAATTGGGATGGATCGATAGAATATGACAATGTACTCGTTATTGGAGTCCAGTCTAGATTTGGTAATAGCATATTTATGGAGTCCAAATCTGATTAAATATTTAATTTAATTTGATTTGGATGTTCATAATTAGTGCTGGACTATTTTAGATATAATAGGATTCTTATTTGATGGTTTCCTATTTAAGAGATCCTATTATAATCTAAAATAGGATGTTGATGGACTATTTTAGGTGTAGTAGGATTCTTATTTGAGTGCTTCCTATTTAACAAATTCTATTATCACCTAAAATAGGTTTGTCCATGTGATGTAGACACCGCCATATACTTGTCTTTATCTGTGCTTGGTGTCCGTTAGACGGAGTTGGTTATTTCAGGTGGGTTGGCCTAAGTTTCCACTGCGGCAACGTCTCAGACACGGTATCAGAACGCAAGAGGACGTATCCGATTGTCCAACACTCGCTTCATTCGAGTTTGTCCTCCTTCAATTTCGCCATAGATGCGGTTATATTAATGGCTATTGAAAGTGAATTTGAAACAAAAAAAAAACTACTGAAACTAAATGGAACCCAAGCTAATCTACAGTAAAGAAGCCACTACAAGAAAGTCGGTTTTTTCCAACGTTTTATAAACGACGCTTTTCACATACCTCGTTATAACTCCCATAAACTATCGGAGGGAAAAAAAGAAGTCAAAAAAGTTCCATTTTCTAGTAGGGAGCAAGATTAGGAAAATGTGAACCTAATGTTCTTAAACACTAGAGTATTGTTACCTAAAGCAAGGCTAGCAAACAACAAATTATGCACTGAACCAAACAGAGCAACGAATGATTCAAAAAACACATTGGTAATAGATTATGGATAAATCAAAATTCAACCTCAAATACTAAAGAAGAAGAAGAAAGAACAGCAACACTTGCGAGGCAGAAGGTGACCAGCACTAAATCCAGATCTAAAAAACACATCCACCAGTAGAGCTCGAAGTAGCTTGAGGAAGAAGAAGAAGATACTGGAAATAAGCTTCATTTTATGACCATATTAGTGGATAACCCGTGGCACGGACACGAATCCGACCTTCTCGACCACTACAAAAATATGGTAAAATAGCGACTGCAATAGCGTCTAACCGAAGTTAGTTGGTATTTCAACGACTAAATATCGACTAAACTTCTACGGAATCAAAACTCAATATATTTTTAGTCGCTAATACGTCGGTGACTTCCGAGTATTTTTATAGCGACTGAAAAGTCAGTCGATATTTACAATACTTTTTTTATTTTTTTTGCCGACTCCTATAGAGCGACTGAATATTCAGTCGGTGCAAAACCCTTTAACTCTCACACTTTTCCTCTCCCTCCTATTATTTTCGTTCCCCCCCAAAAACTTTCGACTCCTGATAGCCGATCGACCCTCCAAAAATATTTCGTTCCCTTCCTTCCTCCTCCGGCGCCTCTCCTCCGCCGCTTCTCTCCTCCGCCGCCACTCCTTCGCCGCATCCTCTCGATCGCCTCTCCTCCGCGGCCTCTACCATCGTCGCCTCTCCCTCCGCAGTTGCAACGTCAACGCTTGTCACGCCCCGCTCCCGTAGGAGCGATCGTCCTCGCTAAGGCGTGATGCCGCACGGGCCTAGGTTGCGCCCGTGCAAGGCTAAGTCCAGAAACGGCCGATTTGAGCTAGGCCACAGAGTCGCACAGAGTGTCCCCATTTGCAGCGGAAAGTAAATGAACACAAATTGAAGCGAATTCAACTCTTTATTGATATTCAAGAAGTTTACAAGCGGTGCTAGGCTGATATTACAAATCGCTCAAGCTCTCTCTCTGAAACATATAAGGCGTGCCAAGTGGCTTACAACATGGAATGATTCATGGCGATGTTCCGATACATTATGTCATGTATATGGTGCTTCAGCTCCTTGCAACGCTCTAAGGCTCCAGAGATAGCTCCGCGCCTTAGCACGTTCGATTGAAGCTCCGCACCCGCCGGCATCTCCTGCATCCTGCAAGCTGACTGTGGGGTTATCAGTACATTGTTATGCACTGGTGGGGAGGCTAGCTCGCCCACAATGCTATCATTACCAAACACGTTCTATTTACTTTTGTGCATCTCTATCATTCATTGTCTTTCTAATCTTGCCTTAGGATCAATTTCATAGCATATTTCATAGCCTATCTCGTGTTGCCAATTTCAAGTGTCGCATGAAAATACATACATGACTTACCCATACTAACCGTCCGGCCTTCCCTGACCAAAGTAAACCAAGTTAGTCAATAATTCATATGAAATGACTTAACGTAATTCATGTAAACATTCAATGTCAAGGGCGTGTCCCTGCTTCGGGTCCTAGCGCGTCGTAGGCGTGTTTTCTAACTCCTTTGCCGAAGTACTTTTGATCCTTTGTATGTTACATTCAATGTATGTTCAGAGGGCGCTTCATTAAGTTAACTTAGATTACTTTGATTTCAATGCAAGGACTTGCACGTGGATTGCCACCAGCAAAGCCCACTTAAATCTATATGCACCGGTCGCTAGCATGTCAGCCATTTTGGACATTTTCCCCTGTGGCATCACTACAACAAAAAACCCTTTTAATGACGCTCGACACGGAGTTTTAATGACGGCTGATACATAAGCGTTATTAAGTTGAAAAATACCTTTTTTCTATGACGGTTTGGGCTAATTCTGGGCTTTTTATAACGTTTATAAAACAAAATGTTATTAATAGTTTAGAGCGGTGGCAAACTTGTAATATTTTTTAACTTCAATTTTTGGCAAAATCCTTGCTGTAGCCCGCCTCTCCCCCAAAACATTCCGATCTTCTCCTTCTCCTCCTTTCTTCTCCCTCCTCTTCCCCAACTCCAAAACCCTAACCCTAGATCCAAAATCTTCGAGGAGGGCCTCATGCTCCTCGTCGCCCTCCAGGACAAGCTCGAGGTCGTCGCGTACGCGATCGACAAGAACGCGAAGGAGGAGCGTTAGGGTTCTGCTCGTCCTCTTCTCTGCGCTCTCCCTCTCCTTCCTCCGGCGTCGTCGATGTCGTGGGTCCGCAACCACCACCGCTTCATCGGTTTCGGCGCCGGCCTCGGATCCGAAGCCCTCATGGGTCAGTTCCTCTTCCTTACACCCTCCTCTCCTCTTCTTCTCCTTCCTTTCCCCCAACTCCAAAACCCTAACCCTAATTTTGAAGAAATTAAAAACCCTTTTATTTGAGGAAGAAGGAGGGTGACGGTGACGTCGTCAACAACAGCTTGGGGTGCTGATCATCCCTGCACTCAGCTGAGAGCCGCCTACCATGACTGCTTCAATAGGTATCATCATCGTCATCATCCTCAATTCTACAGCAGCTGCTGCTGCTGATGATGATATTCTTCTTCTTCTTTACTATCAAGAAAATAAATTGTGGGGAATGTTTTTTTTTAATTGATACAGGTGGTACGCGGAGAAATTTTCGAAGGGACGATGGGACAAGGAAGAATGCGTCTCCGAATAGAAAAAGTACAGAGCCTGTCTCTCTGTAAGTTTCCTTCTTTTTTTTTACCCCTCCAGAAAAGAAAAAGCTAGCTCATTTCTTGAATTTTACTACATTTTTGTGATCTGGGTCAGAGGGGTTTTGCGTCTAATTTCTGAATTTGGGGTTTAGTTGGCACTTGCATTTCCTTAATTGTAGTTGGAACAAAGGGATCAGACATATACTGGACACATCGTGTCATATCCATCACAAGTAATCTGGAAACATTCAGTTACAAACTACTCAAGTTGAAAATGGTGTACAAGTTTACATTTCCTTCCTTCATTATGCTGATAGGCTTCATACTAATCTCTGTCATGGAGGTTCCAACCATTTTATTTAATTTGGGAAATAGTGTTGTCATAAGCTTGCAGACAAATCTGATATGCCTATCCTTGCAATACTCCTGTTACCTATTTACTATTGTTCAGATTTTGTTTCTTTATTTCTTTATTTATACTAGTAGTGTCTTATAATGGGAATTTTTTCTGATTATTTATTTAATTACAGGTTTGGGGTACAGTTATTATGCAAAAGAAATATAATGGGAAAGATTATTTATTTGCTTTGCTTGTGACACTGGGCTGTTCCTTCTTCAACCTATATCCGGTAAACTATGATCTATTCATTTGGTTTACATTTCAATTTTATTCATAATAGCAATAACTATTTCGTTGACCAGAAATTCCTCTTCCATTCTCTCGCTAGTTCTTTCATATGATGTGCATGCTTGCCAGTTGCTATAATTTTAATTGAGTAATCCTTCTTTATACATCTAAGCTGCTATGATTTAAATAAAAAAATTCCTAGATTGATAACTGTTCTTTTCTACACGATGGTAAATATAATTTTAGATCCACTAGAAAATGATTTTATTCTTTTATTCGTATATCATTTAAATTAAGTCTGATATGGAGATGCATTACATGACGGTATATATGAATATTTATGATAATCAAAAAACTTAATACGTAAATGTTTGGTGTGGGCATAGGCCAATATATTAGTTTATTATTATTTATAAATGCAACAGCTAAATGGTGGTTCAATTGGTTAAGTGATAAGTTTCTTGAGAGGTCTTGAGTCTAAAACCAACTGACCACATTGATACATTTTTGTTTTGGGTTATAAATTCTATATTTGCTCCCTTATTCACTAGCCACATGATGATTGATTTGTAATTACAAATTCTTGCTTATGTTCCCTTAAATTTGAAGTTAGTATATTTTAGCTCCCCCCTGAATAAAATTTCTGCGTCCGCCACAGATTGTCTGTTTATCTTACATGCACTTTCTATGTTATTGGTATTAAGCTATCACCTTTTTGACATAATTTGATTCATTCTTTTCCTTAAATGTAGGAATCTGCTGATGTTAGCCCTTATAATGCTGGAAGAGAGAGCACTGTTTGGGGTGTCTCTCTCATGATTGGTTATCTCGGGTACACCTGCTTATTGCTTTCCTGTCTTGTTTTGATGGATGAAGTACTCATGCACCTTGAACTTAGTAACCTTATCACATTTCTCAGAGTTCATATATTTTGCTGCCTACGACGTTCATCATTACTTCTTCTGACCAGAAAATTCTCTATGATGAACTTGGCAAATTTGCGCTTATTCACTGTTTATCTTCCCTTTATTTCTGTCTACTTCATGTGATGTGTTGCACCATTTGAATTATCATCGATGTAATAGATATTTCTCAAAGCTAGTGCCAATTCGGTACACATGAAGCCTGTTGCAGAGGAGAGGGAGAAGTGTGGGATTGTGCTGTTCCTCCGATGCATGATATTAGTTTTTCATGACTTTATCAAACTGTTTTCTTTATATTTATTTCTCTGATAGTTAGACATGAGTTTGAATATTGTATACGCCTATCCTAAGGCCTTTCCGCTCGTGCTGACTGGTATTGGTTCTCAGGTTTGATGGCTTCACAAGCACATTTCAGGACAAACTTTTTAAGGGTTATGACATGGAAATACATAATCAAATATTCTACACGACATTGTGTTCGTGTGTCCTCAGTTTAAGTGGTTAGTTCTGCTTCTATTTTTTTTATTTGTCAATAGTGTAAATTATTTAGTCAGTTTTCGTGTTGCCTATTAATCGGGAAGATGACCTTATCCTGTATGAAATCCAAATGCAAGATTTTGAAGGGAACTATGATAACAGAGTATTGTAATGACAACTTTTGCAGCACAGTAGAATATTTTGATGTCCACTTCCCTGTATTTCATTAGTTATCTTCAGTCCAAGGCTTTGACCTAGTCAATTGAACTTCCCAATAAATGCACAGTTCAGGATACTCTCTAATTAAAGCTTGTTACTTCTCATTTGGAGATAGATGGTTAAATTGAAGTTGAATTCAACATGCTGGGAAGAAGTGTACGAGATTTAGACCACATTGTATGTGTGTACTCAAATATCAGACATATTAATGTTCAGTCTCATTATCTCATTTTGCATATGTTTCTTAGAAGGTTTGGAGGAAAGTCTATTGTATAATTAACTAGGAACTTACATTTGCCATCACAATGAAGTGACTTTTCTTTGAGACTTAATTTACTTTGAGATTAGGTCCACTATGGATGCCGCAGTAGATGCCTCAAGGATAAATTTACTTTTATCCATTTCTGAAAGAAACCCCATAGCTCTGTTTACTTCACCATTCTCCAACAAGCCCTTAACAATAGCATTAAGCATAACAGAATCTGAAGAGTAACCATCATTCTTCACTGACAAAAACAACTCATCAAACTCATCCAACAACCCTTTTTTAATAAGGCCGTTCATCATTATAGTGTATGTTGTAACATCTGGTGATACTGTCATTTGCAAGAATAGAGTTAAAGAGATCCTTTGAGATTAGGTCCACTATGGATGCCGCAGTACATGCCTCAAGGATAAATTTACTTTTATCCATTTCTGAAAGAAACCCCACAGCTCTGTTTACTTCACCATTCTCCAACAAGCCCTTAACAATAGCATTAAGCATAACAGAATCTGAAGAGTAACCATCATTCTTCACTGACAAAAACAACTCATCAAACTCATCCAACAACCCTTCTTTAATAAGGCCGTTCATCATTATAGTATATGTTGCAACATCTGGTGACACTGTCATTTGCAAGAATAGAGTTAAAGAGATCCTTTGCTGTATTAACCTTACCAACTTGAAACATTCCTTCAATTAAAATATTGAAGGTCGTAGCTTCCAGTTTTTCCTTCTGACATGATAGAGTGTCCAACAGATTCATGGCCTCATCAATGTGGTGTTTTTCCTTCCAGTTTTTCCTGCTGCTAGTCCCGCTGCTACATTTGAATTATGATACAAAAATGTGACTAACTTGAATTCTTTGCTTTTATTATGAAGTGATAATATTGTTGCTGCTACATGGAGACAGGGAGTGGATAGGACAGTAGAGTTTTTCCCAAACCCATACTTTCCAGATATTTACCTTAGCTGAAATATAAGGAACAGGGCATGTTTCAATTGGAAAACCAAATTCATAACCCATATTTCACTGCAAACAATTTTTTTCTATTCTATTGTCTACATACCTACAACTTTATTGTGTTCCTACCAAAAAATTTATATATTGGCAATGATGAGATACAATTTGGAGATGGTTTTGTGACTTCCATTGCAATGAATTATGGTTTTAAAAAAATCTGTCCTTGCAGTTCTACTATGCACTATGAGCCAACCTTATGTATTTTGATACTGCTATTTTTTTTACCTTTCTTTGGTCATTTTCTTGACTGTTTTTACAATTTGCAGTTGTGGTTAACTTGTTTTTACATGGCAGTTTTGTTCCTGCAGTTCTACTATGCACTCTGAGCCAACCTTATGTATTTTGATCCTGCTATTTTTTACCATACTTTGGTCATTTTCTCGACGGTTTTCCAATTTGCAGGTGCAGGTAACTTGTTTTTACATGGCATTTTCTGTAGTTCTACTATGCACTATGAGCCAACCTTATGTATTTTGATCCTACTATTTTTTTACCTTACTTTGGTCATTTTCTGGACTGTGTCTACAATTTACAGGTGCGGTTAACTTGGTTTTACATGGGAGCTTTGCTCCTGCAGTTTTACTATGCACTCTGAGCCAACCGTGTTGTATTTTGATCAAACTAGCTTAGTTATCCTCTAATTCAAACTAAGTTTTTTTAATCTTTTTCAGGGTTTTGCTACGTGATGCCGACAGTTTTGATGTGCTCAAAGTTGAAGCCAATGTACTAATAGTTTTGAGGGTCTACTTATTAGTAGTAGTTGTAAATATATGTATTTGGATGTCCTATTTTGAAAAAAATGTAATGAAGATGGTGATATATATTATGTATATATTTGTAATTGGATTAAATGGTACTCTATAACATTTAGATGTTTTCTTGTGAATATGGTCCAAAATGAATGTTTTGAAATTGAATTGAGCAACATTGAGCATTGTTCTATAATTTTTTGGAAAGTAATATATAAATATGCAGAATTGAGCGTTATAAATGTGCTGAATTGAGTCTATACAGATTATCTATTCATAACGCTTTCAAACTACGCTGAAAATAAGTGTAGCAGAAACTCATCATATTCATGACGATTATTTTATGACGCTTTTAAAAAACATTTATAACACCCGTTTTATGACGGTTGCTGTGAAAAAAAAGCGTCATGGTACGTCATTAATGACGCTTTTTAGCCGTCATTAAAAGGGTTTTTTGTTGTAGTGCATTCTCATCTATCAAGCGTGATGGCTGGTACACCTTGATAGACTAGTGAATAACCGGCCCTACGTTTGGTTATGTGCCCAAGCCCGCACACCTGTCCGCCCGTAGGCCATGATTCCGCCTAGGCCGGCCACGAAATCGTCGTCCCTGTCCTTGGAATCCCTTTTCGCTCGTGCATGAGCCGTCCACGACCATTTCGTATTTTATTGTCATCTTAACTTAACGGCTGTCTCCGAGCCGTAGGCTAACCCTTAGCCATAATGAGTTATCGACCAGGTTGGCGTCCGGGCAGCGCGGGTAGCGAGCCCCACTGCCACGTGCCCGTCATACCTGTCGCTAACCATTTCTTTCTTTCTTATCTTTTCTTTATTCTTTCTTTTCTTTCTTTCACTTGTTCGTTCAATGATTCATTCATATATTCATTCATTCATTCATTCATTCGTTGATTCATTCATTCACGTATTACGCAACTCCCAGTGCGGGAGTCGCCTTGGCGACCCATCGGTCCCACAGTCTTTCAATGTTGCTATACTCTACTTGGAGCGACTATGTTGATAGTCTTCCCGTTTCATTATTGTAATCTATTCATTGTTTCATTGTTGAACGCATAGAGAACTCGAATGTAAGCTTGTGCCTTAGCACGAGCGTGGAGCACGGTATGAGAGTTCTCGTATTTTTCTATGTTCTTTTCCATATTCTATACAAGCATACAAGATGGGATTAATCCCTTAGCTAGGTGCTTTAAGTCATTTATTAGCATGCGCGGTGTTATCGCCTAGCGATTCTCGTGATAGTGTCCGTATTGTTATGTGTCTAGGCTAAGCACGGACGGGTTCATCGGAGCCACCCACCTTAGCGATGTTCGCATCGGCCGAGCGATACTCCGAGTGCGCCTTTGATAGTCTAAGTCTGGATTCATCTTTGATGGGCCATTGTAAGTCTTGCATCGATTCGCATCGATACTTCATCGGGTCGATGCAACTCTTCGAGTCGACGGCTCGCTTGAGTCGTTACACTTGCCGTTTGAATCGGCGTTCCGCTAGGGCGGAGCGGGTCATTACATAATACACCACTCAAAACAAGTCTCGTCCTCGAGACTTCCTGAGTGCAGGTCATCCTACCATTCCCTAACTCGTGTCATCGTGTTTTATATAGACAATTCTATCGAATGGCTCTATCGTTCGATGGCATCGAACCACGTTCGGTACCTTCCCAAGTTTCGTGTCGCATACGTTTGGTCGATTTTATTGAATAACTTTTCATTCATTTTAGAGTCGATGGCACTTATTCAATTCCAGTGTTTCTTCGATTTGGTTGCTGTTTCGACGTGTCATGGGACTGAAACGGTCGCGCGAGGTGCGTCGTAATTTATCAAACTCGAGAGTCGTAGGCTGAGGCAAACTCATTCATTCGTTCATGCGCATCGCAACACCCACTTGCAGCTGCATTCGAGTTCATCATATCGCTGAGTTTGGATCGTGCACGCATTCAAAGCTCGCCCGAATACGTACATTTCAACCAAGCTTAGCGACTAGCGAAGTCGGACAAGCTACTTCGTGATAGTTTCGATTTGCCGATCGTTTTGCTAACTTCGATTTAAAATCGAACTCATGTGTGTATCACATATCGTTTATCTCGGTCCTCGAGATTATTCGATTCGCTTCTCAAGTGCTTTTGTCAATGAAATCAATACGATTTCTTCTTAGCGGGGTCGACCAAGTCTAAGTAATTTTTGTCCGATTCAAGACCAAGTATTGTACTATCATCGAGTCCATCTTCCTATCAATGATTCAATTCGTTATCCCAACTTTAATTGCGCATCATCCATTCCTATCATTCGCTTTGTTTGGGGCCAATCTCATCGTCGTTCACGTACACTCCCAGTTCCCCGTCCTACTCTAAGTCTTGTTGCCCCAAGTCTATCGTCCGTCCAGACGATACTTTACGGTCAATCGCACAGGTTTAATCACTCGGCATAGGGTCGTCTTCCTATCCTCTAGGTCAGCTCACAAGGTCATAGTTACACGTCAGGTCCGTGGCTCGTCGTGCAAGGTTGTTACATGACGCTCGCTCCAAATCCTATGGTCAAACCATTTGTTCGCTTATACGGGAGTTTCTACCCAAGCATGCGTCACTCAAATTTCTAAACATCGAGAAGGATCACCTATTTGCATCAATGTATTCGTTACGCATATTCGAATCCATTCAAATCATCCAATCGACATACTTCACATATCCATTCTAACCAATTCATGTATTCGATCACGAGGTCATCCAGCTCGACAATACATTACATCCCAATCTCACGCGAGTCCGATCATCCACGGTGGTTCATGAATCACCATGCAACGCTTCCATGGAATAATCATTCTCATCGGGGCGTAACTCTTGTTTGAGTTTAGACTAACTCATTCTCGATACGTAGATTGGACCTACTCAATTCTCAAGTTCAATCATCAAACATACTGATTCATTCTCGAGTTCACCTTCGCATCAAACCACAAGTCGAAGTAATCAAATTGCCACGCCATCCAAGTTCAATCACTCCTGCTGTATGAATCACCATATCAGCGCTCATGCAGAGTGATCGTCCTAATCCGGCGCGACATATGTGCGAGGCTGGAGTTGCGCTCGCATAAGACAAGATCGTTGTCATTGTGGTTATCACCGAACAATCAAGTCACTTTCCTCTCCATCCAACATTCATTTCTATCCGATCCCCAACATAGCATCCTTCAAAACAATAACTTCTAATACGGTCATCATTCATCGAATTAGAGTACCCTCGAGTTATCGTACATCGATCTTTGATACGCCTCAATACCATCGATGATGCACATAACCTGACGATCTTCCTTTTGCAACGAATTCCGAATCGTGCAACTTAATTCCTCAATTCACATTGTCTCGTGCTAACTCTTCATTGAGCAACATCTATTTCAAATCCTTAGTCATTCTCGTATCTTCAAACCAACGTTTCCTATGCACGCTATCTTTCGATCGTGCTATCTTCGATCTTGTCCATGGGTATTTCACCTTAACTCAAATTTAAATCCTTTCGACTAAATTCAAAATCGGATGCCCGAACTTCTATGTTTCCTCGATCAAGACCTCCATTCGTTTCATCGTTTCGAATCTCTATTCAATCATTTCATAATTTGCACTACGCATTCTTGATTCGTCCGAACGATATCTCGTTTGAGACTATCGAAGTCAAAACCAACTAAACGTTACTCGTTCTAAGGCTTTGTGCGATATCATCGCTTGCCGACATACTCGTACTATTCGTAAATCCTTTAGTCTCCCTCGAACAATCTCTATGTCGTCCATACACCACTCAGGGTTCGAGCCACTCGACTAGTCATCGACACTCGCTCTTATTCTTCCTCGAAGCTATCACATACACCACTCGGGGCCAAGTCATTCTACGAATCCCCAAATGATCATTCGATTTCCTTTCGATATTGTTCAATCGCGCATTCGCCCGTTCCTCAAAATCCAAATCAATCTTCCGTATACGCCTAAGCGTTAGTTTGATAGCGTTCCTATCGATATACACTCTAAGTGTAGCTTCGTTCCCGACCGAACGGTACTTGATATCGCTCGTAACTCGATTGCACCAAAAAGTCGAGGTGCGCAACACGCGGACTAAGTTGTGCCGCATAACCATCCCGTTCGAACTATACTTCGATCTCGTGCACTCGTTCGCTATTGTCAGCGTAAGATTATTCAAGCACGTCTTGCGTTTGCTAACTCTTAGCATCGGTTCCTTCCAACTCAAGTATGTTGTGGTTCGGCACAAAGGCCATCGCCTATCGATCCCGTTCAACCGAGTACTTGTACGAGCTTTTGAAAATATTAGACTTATTGTATGAAATATCCCAAGGCGCAACGAGAGAGAGCGTATACTTCTTTTGTCTCAAAACGAGCTTTCAAAACTGAGAGAATCGAAATGAAGTCCAAGGACGTAAAGCCGTGCTCTGATACCAATCTGTCATGCCCTGCTCCCGTAGGAGCAATCGTCCTTGCTAAGGCGTGATACCGCACGGGCCTAGGTTGCGCCCGTGCAAGGCTAAGTCCAGAAACGGCCGATTTGAGCTAGGCCACAGAGTCGCACAGAGTGTCCCCATTTGCAGCGGAAAGTAAATGAACACAAATTGAAGCAAATTCAACTCTTTATTGATATTCAAGAAGTTTACAAGCGGCGCTAGGCCGATATTACAAATCGCTCAAGCTCTCTCTCTCTGAAACATATAAGGCGTGCCAAGTGGCTTACAAAATGGAATGATTCATGGCGATGTTCCGATACATTATGTCCTGTATATGGTGCTTCAGCTCCTTGCAACGCTCCAAGGCTCCAGAGATAGCTCTGCACCTTAGCACGTTCGATGGAAGCTCTGCACCCGCCGGCGTCTCCTGCATCCTACAAGCAGACTGTGGGGTTATCAGTATATTGTTATGCACTGGTGGGGAGGCTAGCTCGCCCACAATGCTATCATTACCAAACACGTTCTATTTACTTTTGTGCATCTCTATCATTCATTGTCTTTCTAATCTTGCATTAGGATCAATTTCATGGCATATTTCATAGCCTATCTCGTGTTGCCAATTTCAAGTGTCGCATGAAAATACATACATGACTTACCCATACTTACCGTCCGGCCTTCCCTGTCCAAAGTAAACCAAGTTAGTCAATAATTCATATGAAATGACTTAACGTAATTCATGTAAACATTCAATGTCAAGGGCGTGTCCCTGCTTCGGGTCCTAGCGCGTCGTAGGCGTGTTTTCTAACTCCTTTGCCGAAGTACTTTTGATCATTTGTATGTTACATTCAATGTATGTTCAGAGGGCGCTTCATTAAGTTAACTTAGATTACTTTGATTTCAATACAAGGACTTGCACGTGGATTGCCACCAGCAAAGCCCACTTAAATCTATATGCACCGGTCGCTGGCATGTCAGCCATTTTGGACATTTTCCCCTATGGCATTCTCATCTATCAAGCGTGATGGCTGGTACACCTTGATAGACTATTGAATAACCGGCCCTACGTTTGGTTATGTGCCCAAGCCCGCACACCTGTCCGCCCGTAGGCCATGATTCCGCCTAGGCCAGCCACGAAATCGTCGTTCGCTGCCCTTGGAATCCCTTTTCGCTCGTGCACGAGCCGTCCACGACCATTTCGTATTTTATTGTCATCTTAACTTAACGGCTGTCTCTGAGCCGTAGGCTAACCCTTAGCCATAATGCGTTATCGACCAGGTTGGCGTCCGTGCAGCGCGGGTAGCGAGCCCCGCTGCCACGTGCCCGTCATACCTGTCGCTAACCATTTCTTTCTTTCTTATCTTTTCTTCATTCTTTCTTTTCTTTCTTTCACTTGTCCATTCAATGATTCATTCACATATTCATTCATTCATTCATTCATTCGTTGATTCATTCATTCACGTATTACGCAACTCCCAGTGCGGGAGTCGCCTTGGCGACCCATCGGTCCCATAGTCTTTCAATGTTGCTGTACTCTACTCGGAGCGACTATGTTGATAGTCTTCCCGTTTCATTATTGTAATCCATTCATTGTTTCATTGTTGAACGCATAGGGAACTCGAATGTAAGCTTGTGCCTTAGCACGAGCGTGGAGCGCGGTGCGAGAGTTCTCATATTTTTCTATGTTCTTTTCCATATTCTATACAAGCATACAAGATGGGATTAATCCCTTAGCTAGGTGCGTTGAGTCATTTATTAGCATGCGCGGTGTTATCGCCTAGCGATTCTCGTGATAGTGTCCATATTGTTATGTGTCTAGGCTAAGCACAGACGGGTTCATCGGAGCCACCCACCTTAGCGATGTTCGTATCGGCCGAGCGATACTCCGAGCGCGCCTTTGATAGTCTAAGTCTGGATTCATCTTTGACGGGCCATTGTAAGTCTTGCATCGATTCGCATCGATACTTCATCGGGTCGACGCAACTCTTCGAGTCGACGGCTCGCTTGAGTCGTTACACTTGCCATTTGAATCGGCGTTCCGCTAGGGCGGAGCGGGTCATTACAACGCCTCTTCCTCCACCGCTGTAACGTCGAGGCCCCGAATCCTTTCACCGGTGTTAGGTAAAAAATAAAAAATTATGTAAGTTTTTTTTGTAGTTTTAAGTTTCCTAAATTTTTCTCTAAATGCATAAATTTAGGGCTTGATCTGGGCTTGTCATTTGTTCTTAATGTCATTGTTGAAGAAAATTTAGGGTTTAGTGTGTTGTTCAAGAAAATTTAGGGTTTAGTGTAACAAATTTTAAAAATAAATAAATAAAGGAAACAAAAAATGTGTTGTTTAAAGTTATTTTGTTTCTTTTAGCCATTGGTTTTGATGTAGAATTTGTCGGTATTTACCTATGATTTGTAGGTCCTCTTTAATTAATTTTAGGACCAAATCAGAATGAATCGGAAATGCCCAACGATTTGTATTAATTTACTCTGGATAATGAAAGTATTTATGTTCCGACTTCCAGATTAGCAAATGTATCTTCTTCTTTTTTTTGCACAATGATTAATGCCAATGTTTATAGCATCAATTTCTATACGACTATATCCGAAACTCTACCTACAAGACTCTATATGTTGCAATGAGCTTGGTGGGTTTAATAATTTGATGTGTCAATGGTATGCCATCAAGTGTCCATGTCTAGATGTTTAAAAAGAAAGCATGAATCAATAGATAATTTGCTAGGGATAGCAAGAGAATGAAAACCACAGATATTTCAAACAAATATCAATGACAATCTAATAACTGCTTTTTATTACTATCAAAAGAAAGTGACAGAGATACCAGAAATATCCAAAGAAAGTGACATGACTTTAGTTTGGTACAGTTTCATTGCAGAGTTTTGATTAGTTTCAGAGTTTTGGTTTGGTCAGTTTATTTACTTCTAGTCGAGTTTGTACCTAATTGAGTCTATTTGTTTTAGTCTAAAACTTTGTAGAGTTGTAATAAGACATCTGTTGGTAGTGATGAATGGTTGAGATTTTAGAATCCTTTGTGGGATGCATTTGAAGTGCAGGGTGCCTGTGAAGCCTAAGGCCCTAAACCCTAACTTCTAGGTGCTTACTTAAAGCATAGCAACAAGCCGATGATTGATTTGCTCCCAATCTGTTATGCAAAACTAACTTCTATGTGCCAAAACAACAAAATTATAGTATGCACCAAAGAATAACCATATTTTTTTATGATCTACAAATCATATTTGATATCCAATCATTTCTTTTTGAATATATATGGCGCAGAATAATTTGCACGGGAAAAAGAATGAGTCGATACTTAGTTGACCGCACGTGGATGTGCAATCGACGACATGAGAGCAGGATTGGCCTGAATGATGATTTCAAAGCGGGTGTTGAGGAATTTCTCAAATACGCCAGTAGCCAACCTAATTTTATGGATGGTAAACTCATCAAGTGTCCTTGTGTTAAATGTCGTAATAGACCATTCAGAGAGGTAGATCTTGTGAGGGAGCATCTTTACAAGAAGGGTTTCGTACAAAACTACAAGGAATGGACGGCTCAAGGAGAGCCTTTATTCTTGCAATATCAGTCCTCCTTTGATACGGAGGTCAGAGAGTCTACACCCGGAGATGACTTCGAATATCGGCATCGAAACCTAGCACGGGAGATGATATTTGCTGCGGCCGGGCCTAGTTTTGATCCAGAGGATCCGAATTCTGATGCAAAGGAATTCTATGATATGTTCAAGGATACCAAAACATCGATATACCCGGGATGTGATACTCATTCAGTCCTGTCTGTGGTGATGCGGATGTTGAACATCAAGTCTGATTTCAACTTGCCGCAAGAATGCTATGATCGGATCATCCAGTTGGTCAGAGAGTTGTTGCCAAAAGGATCAAATAATTTGCCTGAAAATTTTTACAAGTCGAAGATGATGATACGAAAACTTGGATTAGGTTACGAAAAGATAGATTGTTGTCGAAACGGCTGCATGCTATATTATAAAGAGAACAAGTATAAAGATAAATGTACTTTTTGTCATGCGGACCGGTACAAGCCAGTTCGGGACAAAGGAAAGTCAATTGTACAAGGAAAGCTACGTCCCTACAGGTACATGCATTTCTTACCTCTCACAAAGAGGCTGCAGAGGATGTATATGTCGGCAAATACAGCACAACACATGACATGGCATAGCAAGGAACGACACATGGATGAAGGAGAATTATCTCACCCTTCTGATGGAGAGGCATGGAAATATGTTGATCAGTGTCATCCAAAATTTGCTGCGGAGCCTAGAAATGTCTGGTTGGCGCTATGTTCTGATGGATTCACTCCTTTCGGACAGTCGGGATCTCAGTACTCTTGCTGGCCAGTAATTTTAACTCCTTATAATCTACCACCGTGGATGTGTATGAAGACTCCTTATATGTTTTTGACACTTATTATACCAGGTCCCAAAAATCCAAAGAAGAACATCGATATCTACTTGCAGCCATTGGTGGATGAGTTGAAACAATTATGGGAATTCGGTGTCCATACATACGATATATCGAAGAAGCAAAACTTTCAGATGAGGGCGATACTTATGTGGACTATCAACGATTTTCCAGCATATGGAATGTTATCTGGTTGAGTACTCATGGCACTAAGTCTTGTCCGGTATGCATGGGAATGAGTAAGGCGTTTTGTCTTCAACATGGAGGAAAAGCATGTTTTTTTTACTGTCACCGTCAGCTCCTTCCTTTGTCGCATCCGTAGAGGAGGAACAAAGATGCCTTCAGAGTTGGTAAACAAGAACTATCTCCTTCCCTATTTAGATTGACAGGAGATGAGGTTTGGAAAGAAGTAGAGGATATGCCGACTGTGATGGAAGATCCAAGATCAGAGTATCATTTTGATGGTTTTGGACATAGCCACAATTGGACGAAGCGGAGTATCTTCTGGGACTTACCTTATTGGAAGGATAATCTCATAAGACATAATTTTGATGTCATGCATATTGAGAAAAATGTATTCGATAACATCTTCAACACGGTTATGGATATTAAGGGAAAAACAAAAGACAATCCCAAAGCAAGAAAGGACTTGGAAAATATTTGCAAGCGTCCAGAGTTGAGCCTAAGACGAAGTAGCAATAATACATTGGTCAAGCCTCCAGCGCCATTCGCACTGGGTAGGAAAGATAAATTAATAATATACAATTGGATAACGTAGTTGAGATTTTCTGACGGCTATGTGTCCAATCTGGCAAGATGTGTCGATCTTAATGAACGCAAACTGATAGGAATGAAGAGTCATGATTGTTATGTGTTCATGGAAAGGTTACTACCAATTGCTTTCAAAGAGATGTTGCCACCTCATGTATGGACTCCGCTGGCCGAGCTATCTATATTCTTTAGAGATTTGTGTTCAATCAAGCTAACGGTGCAACATATGATTGAACTTGAGGAGAAAATTGTATTGACAATATGCAAGTTAGAGAAGGTGTTTCCTTCCGCCTTTTTTGATAGTATGGAACATTTGCCAATTCATCTTCCATATGAAGCACGTGTAGGTGCTCCCGTCCATTATCGATGGATGTACCCATTTGAAAGGTATGACTTAATTATCTTGAACCAATAATTTTATATTCTAATTTTTCTAATCGAGTATGAGTTTTTTTTACTAGATATCCACATCACCTAAAGAAGAAGGTGGGTAATAAGGCTCATGTAGAGGCTTTGATATGCGAAGCATATATCATTGAGGAGGTTTCAAACTTCTGTTCCATCTACTTTGATACTCATGTCAGAACAAATCGAAATAGAGCCCCAAGGAATGACGAAGGTGGGGTTGATGTGCCAATTAGTGATATCCTATCTATCTTTAATGTGAGGGGCAAGCCTACAAGTACGACAAAAATTCGGTGGTTGGAAGACGATGAACTTGAAGCTGCTCATCGATATGTATTGTTAAATAGCGACATAGAAGAAATGAAAGATATTGAGAAGTAAGCGACACAACTTTACTAGTGTATTTACTTTACATATATAGTTAGAAAGAAGTGTTCTAACTTTCATTCTTCTTATCACAGTACTTTTAGAGCCGAAGTACAAATGGAAAGGCCTAATATTGATGATGATGAACTTGCTAGAGAGGTTGATAGAAAATTTCCGTCGTGGTTCCATGATTATGTAAGAATATTTAAACACGGTCATTGTTAATTTTTCGTTAAAAATATGGATATAATAGACAAACAATATGTGATGTTTCAGGTTTTCCTTTCTGGGAACAACTTACAGAATGAGGGGATTGGAGCATTAGCAATTGGACCAAGTAAGAAGGTAAAATGTTGGGATGGATACACAATTAATGGCTTCAAGTTTAGAACAACTGATAAGCCTATCAATCACTCATTTGTTGATGAAGATGGCAATTTTACTAAGAGTTCTGGAGTATGTGTGAGGGGCTCAGTCTACGATGCGGATCCAGAACATGATTATTATGGTGTACTAAGAGATATTATAGAGCTCGAATACCCACGATTGGTTTCTTTTGATATGAACATTGTGTTGTTTAAATGTGATTGGTTTGATACAACACCTAAGCAAGGATGGAAAATTGACAAACAATTTGGATTTGTAGATATAAGGCATGGTAAAAGATATGGAGGATTCAAACCTTTTGTGTTGGCAAGTCAAACAGTTCAAGTATACTTCACAAATTATCCTAGTCGACGACATAATACCCGAGATTGGTGGGTTGTATGCAAAACTAAAGCTAGAAACACTTATAATGTCGGAGAGCTGGCATAACAGGAGGATGAAGTAGTCATTCCTCCAGTTTCATATATGAATTCGGCCGTCGTTGATGATATGCAAGTTGAAGTTACTGATGACGATTTTAGAGTTGATGAAGAGGTTGTTATAGAGAGAGTTGATGCTATGGAGGTATCGGACGAGGAAGAAGATTTGGAAGATGAAGATGAAGAAGAAGATGAAGAAATAGATGACGATGATGATGATTCAGGAGATGGAGATGATTCGGGAGATGAAGAAGAAGAAGAGGACGAGGATGAAACCTATTGAGCTGCTTCTTTCAGCATCTTCTTTTCATAAAGTGATTTTCAAGTACAGGTAAACATTGTGATAAATTTTATTTTCAATCTGGATTTCAAGTATCGGTTTATATTTACATATTTTATCGATACTCAATCTTCCCCTATACACGACTAATATGCAATTTTAAAGCAATGGAAGTATAAGTACATGTAGCTTCTCAAAGCAATGGAAGTATAAGTACAAAGAACATGTAAATATCATCATAAAACATGAAAAAAAGTTTGAATTCCAATATCAGCATAACTTTTTATTCTACAACATTTGGCATCCTACACCTTGGGATTGGAAATCCGAGGAAGGAATATCCTTCTAGGAATATAACCACGTTCTTGTATAGTATATTTTGACACTAATTAGAATGATCTTCTATTCCATACTAATTGATATTCTCAGGGATCCCCATATATTTTGTTAACATATAGAATGATCTTCTATTCATATTCAGAAAATCTGATAATAGAAGTCACACCAGTTTACTATATTGCACCATTATCCTCATATTATATCATGGTACTCTGTAAAGTTTCCTTTGTTGATCCAAATAGAGTCATCTGCATCCTGCAAGTCTTTCAAAGTGCCATCACCAAGAGTGTGATTCCAATAAGTAACACAAAACCTCTTATCTGTTTCCAATGTGTTTTCATTCCACATATCCTATAATTTTTAGGACAATATATCATGTGATCATGTGAATGTGTTGCATTTGTTACCTTGCTTCCGTGTTCCAGACAGGAGTTTATATGGAGCTGATACTGTCTGTAAATGTAAAATGGCTGGATATTAGTTTTGGAAAACCTCATTCTCACCCTAGAGTCCTTTCACAGTTGGAACCTAACCGCTATAGTGTGAGATCAAAAGTCAGCACTAGAGAAGTTAGCATATGTGATTTCAAGTTCAGAGCAACAAGTACATAACTAAGGATTAACTTACAAAAAGAATCATGAATGGTGATCCAAAAGAAAATGTGGCCAAACAAGAACCTAGTAGCTCAATTGCAGTGATGACAGCTTGCTTTGTGGTAGGATCTTGTACATGAAGAAGTCATGAGAGCACATATGTACCCTGCAAGTAAAAGTTGTAAGTACACCAACCACGAAGTTCATCAATCCCATAGGTTGGTAAACTAACAATTGTTTATTTGTTTAGCATCAGAGGGATGAGCACTGTCTATGTATACGGGCAACATAGAGAAAACAGCTCTGCTTTTACACATCAGACTATAGATAATGATAAACATAATCTTCAATACAACATACATCACGATTTATCTCACGTATATTATTTAATGCAAAATGAAAGAAACAAGATGTACGAACAGCTTTCCTAATTTTTGCACTATAAACAGAGACATGATAGAAATAATATTTCTATGGAGTATGGATATGATGAATATCCATGTTTTAGCTTGACACTGCCCCCTTGTAGCATGACATATAATATTCTAAATGCTGCAACAGAGTATTGTTAATGAAAGAACTTGCAACAATGAATAAAATAAAACATGAAAAATAATAAACTCTGAAAGAAAAACATTACATTATTTCAAAACGTAAGGCATACCATAAGAGCATTAATTCTAGCTTCTATAATTGTTTATGGAGCATATCTCGCAGCATATCCATACATAAAGGCTAATGCAGCATATACATCATCAGCATATTCTGATCTAGCTCCAATAGAGAAGAAAAATAGGAATCTATAGAAGAAGAAATCACAAATTTACCAGTCACATATGAAAAACTGCAAGATAAACAGAACAGGATAAATACGTAACACACTTTCATGACCTCTAAAGAAGAAGAAATCACAATTTTATCATGTTTCTTCCTTTCTTGTGTTCACTTATATTAGACGATCTAGGTAGTTATTGGTTTTCAAAGTTCTTTTTAGTCCATTATAGTTTTGGGTTTTGGGAACCCATAGGCAAACATGATGTTTTTTTTTATAATTTTCCTATGGATTCCCAATTTAAATTATGTGCTCAATTCTTTCTCAATGATTGATTTGTTTAGTCCATTATAGTTTTGGGTTTTGGGAACCCATAGGCAAACATGCTTTTGTTTATAGTTTGCCAATGGATTTCCAATTCAAATTATGTGCTCAATTCTTTCTCAATGATTGATCCTTTTCATGGAAAACTTCATTTACAATGATCCTGTTTCATGATTAATTTGATCAAGGTAAGTTTCTGATTGAGGTTCAACATCTGGTTTGTGGCTTGTATTTTATAACTTTTTCACGGCATACAATTAAATCCGTCAGTCATATAATTTAGTTAGTTGTTTGGGTTGGTTTTGTTTGATTTTACTATAGAATTTGGTCGTTTTGTTTGTTTGTGATACTTAGAATCTACAAGTGTTGGCTTGATTATGGATTTCCGTATCCCTTTCATAATTTACTTCTTTGTAGATTTTAATTCACTTCAACTTTTTTGTATACCATCTTCATGGATTTTCCAATCTTAGCATCCTAATTTTGGCGTCCCATTAGTGGGGTTTTCATCCAACATTTGTGTCCTGAGGATTTTTCATTCAACAAGTTTCTTCTTGGGTTTACAAATCCATTGTCAGCTTATTTGCGGGTATTTTAGAACCACATGAAATATTTTCTCCCGTAACAAATGAACTTGGGCTGTCCTGGCGACCTGAACAAGGATTTTCAAACTTATCTCTGCCAGCCACTAGCTTGCTCAGATGTCTAGTTCAGAAAAGAAGCGACAGTTTTGAAGAAGTTGTAAAGGGGTGGTGGACAATATAAAGCTTAACAAATCTATCATTTACAATATAAGATATAATTTCAAACATTTTGGTGTTAATGTGAAATAGTTAAAAATCATGTGGCCTAATTATAATGTCGTTACAAGTAGTAAATTTTAAACCAGCCATATATCTCAGTACTGCCTTCAGAGTAAACATTTTTCTATATTAGGGGAAAACGATTGAGAAAAAAATAATTGATCCGCATGTTATACAGGAGTGAGCTAGTTCAGTCTCTATCTGAATCGCAACAAAGTGCTAGGACATTTTTTCATGAAGTGATCTCTCTGCATTATCACCTTAAATATATTTCAGCCAAGAACTAACAAACACTAAGATTTGTCTTCAAAGAAAATTAAGCTATCAACTCAAGGATTTCCAACCAAACAAAGGTGTTAACATTTGCATTATGAAACAGACAAGGGCATAGAATGAAGAAGATAGTAAAGCAGTCACATTTTATTAGATACAGGGGAGAACAAGATTTCATGGATAAAGAAACAAGAATAATAGTTACAGAAAAGGCACTGCAAAGTTGAAACAAGAGTAATTTAGTTTTCAGGTGTTGCCAATAATAGACTAAAATGGATACTTAACTTGGATATCAAGATTTCTGTCATGATAAATAGAACAAGTAAAATCCTAGACTTCAAGAAAAAAGAGATACTTCAAACACATCAATCTAGCTTCACTAGTACCTCCGAAATCTACTACTCCCAACATTATCTAATATGAAATGGAAACCAAAGAGACTGAACCTGGGTTGGTTTTGTACCATGTTAAAGTCCCTGCACCAAAACTTCATAGTTTTCGTAAGAGATGAGGGTTATACTATTTATATTATTCAACCATGGTAAAGTCTCTGCCACTTCACCTAAACTCCACTAGTTGTGGTGAGGAATGATGGTTATATAATTATATTGTTTGACAGTTACTATTCATCCAACTTTTTTATCACATGGCTACAATGGGACCATTTTTAGACATTTTTGTTACTTGTACTATTATTTTTTATAAATGTACAGATCTTACCTATATGACGAACCGAGGTCGTCGCCGCCTCCGCGGAGGTTCCTCTCGACCTACCCCATCCACTCCAGAGCAACAAATTGGAGGAGCATCAGAGGACGACGTCATTATGGCAGATGACGGGTTGCCCCCACAGCCTACTCCATCATCGGTGGGAGGCACGTCATCTTCTCTTTCCTCTGGAGGCACGCCAACTTCTCGTCCCTCTGGAGGCACGTCATCTTCTCTTCCCTCTGCATCTATGACTACTGAAGCGAATATATATCCCGGTCTTATGTTTTTGCCAAATGGAGGATATTACCAACGTCCAGGTTGTCTGGACCCCCCCCCCCCCAGTCCACCAGAGAGGCCTGCTAATGAAACACGCATAGAGCTATGGCCCGATGGAAAAGCCTAAGTAAAATAATAATAAATTATTGTATATTCATGTATTGCCTTGTTATTATTTATTTCTAATTGTAATTTATTTGTTTATTCTTAGGTTCTTCCCCCTTAGAGCTGGAATTGAGCTGGAGAGCTCATACGAGGTAATTTTCATGGGCCTTACTTAAATTTCAGGTCTATACCGGAGCCGAAGAAATACATTTGGCTTGATATGTTGAGGGTATGTTCTAATTAATTCTAAAAATTTATGGGTCTTCTTGCTTATATTTACAAGAGAATAGTTTATATTATTGTTATTCTAAATTTTAATCTGTAATAATTTGTGATTTTCTATTTTAATTTGCAGAAGAGCTACTGGTGGCCGGACCACAGAGACATAGAGATAAAAAAAATGTTATAAGTCGGTTGCCGAAAAAAGGCTAGGGGATATGGTAAGTGACCAGAAGGCTTTTGCGGCCCATGATGAAAACAAGCACAAGGATTGGCTGAAAGAGGAATATTGGAAGAAGATGAAAGAGGATATGGCCAAACCTGAGTACAAGATCAGGTCGGACAGGGCAAAGGCAGCTCGTGCTAAGGCTGGTCTCCACACTGGTGGATCGATTCCGACCTCCGAACATTTTCGACGGATGGTATGTAAAATCATTAATAAAATTATAATTTTTCATTATTTATGTATATCTCATAGAATTAATTTTTACAGTGCGAGGAGGCTGCTAAGGCATGCTTAGATACGAGTACAGTCGACTTTCCCAAGATATTCGAACGTACCCATAAGAGAAGGAAGGATGGGAAGTTAGTAGACGAACGGGCTTCCAAAGCATTTGTAAGTATTTACTTGTCTTTGAACATTTTATCAAAAGTTTAGTCTAACTGGAAGAGTAAATTGCATTCGATGGCATATTAAGTTAGCTGAGCAAATTGTATTCGATGGCACATTTTATCAAAAGTTTAGTCTAACTGGAAGAGTAAATTGCATTCGATGGCACATTTTATCAAAATTGATACAAGAAAAACTGGAAAAACTGAAAGCTAGGACGATATCATGTTATAAGGAAAAACTGGAAGCTAGGACCTTCAATATTTTAATTGAAGGAATGTTTCAAGTTGGTAAGGTTAATGCAGCAAAGGATCTCTTTAACTCTATTCTTGTAAATGATTAATCTCTTTAACTCTATTCTTGCAAATGACAGATGTTGTAACATACACTATATAATGATATAACTTGGTGTAAAGAAGGAATGGTCAGAAAAGTTTATAAATTATTAGATGTGATGATTCAAAGAGGTTTGGAGCCCAATGTAGTAACATGCATACAATACCTTAATGGATGGATATTGCCTGATACAAGAAACAAGTAAAGTATTTAAAGTTTTTGAGCCGATGCTCTCACGAGGTCATAAACCAAATACAATAACCTACGACACGACACCTTTTTGATGAGATGCCTTGTAAGGGATTGCAACAAACACTTGCTATACACAATATTATGTTAGATGGATCATACCAAGCTGGAAGAGTTGCTAATGCATAAGAAATACAGAGATAAAATGATTGCTTCTGGAACTTCCTTATAACTCCACACCTATCATATAATATTATGTTATAAGGAAAAACTGGAAGCTAGGACCTTCAATATTTTAATTGAAGGAATGTTTCAAGTTGGTAAGGTTAATGCAGCAAAGGATCCATTTAACTCTATTCTTGCAAATGACTGATCTCTTTAACTCTATTCTTGCAAATGACAGATGTTGTAACATACACTATATAATGATATAATGCCTTATTAAATTAGGGTTGTTGGATGAATTTGGTGAGTTGTTTTTGTCAATAACATAATCTTATTACTCTTTAGATTCTGGTAGGCGTAATGCTATTGTTAAGGGCTTATTGGATACTGGAGGCATCTACTGACTACTGCGGCATCCATAATGGATCTTCTCTCAAGAGTAATGAGATTAACATTGTCATCATTATATGAAATTGCTTCCTATTTTTTTTCAACATTGTGCAAAGAGTAATGAGATTAACATCGACTTGTCTATATCATCATTGATATATGAAATTTCTGGGTAAACACTAGACTAGAGTTCATATAAAGTTTTTCACTAGAAAGGGATTGCATACCATCTGATCTCAACATGTCATCTATAATGGGACTATTCAATATTCACCACAATTGCTTTGTAAGGTTTCATTTAATTTACGTTATTAATGGGCTATATATAGTTGTATACATTAATTGGCAAATAAGTGCCATACCCTTTTAGAGCTTCTTTACTTATCAATTAAGTATATGGATTGTAATTGCTCATGTGTAGTTCAGTTGTAATATATTCATGATACCTTTATATGTACAGAAGGCCTACGAGAAATTGGAGTCTCATGAGGCTGCTGATCAGAAAGGGGGGGCGGCTAGTACTAGTAGGCCACATATGCCCTCCAAGAGAAATAACTTGTGGATACAGGCTGTTGGGAGAGGAAAGGGCGGTAACGTGTACGGTATCGGGTCGTTAGCATTGCAACCGTCGTTATACTCAAGAGCTCTTCCACCTGCACAGTCTACTGCCGATCCTGCTGCTCCTTCTACAAGCTTTCTTACTATGGAGCAGATGACTACCATGATGTTCGATTTTCAGAGACAACTGAAACATGTTATGGAGATGGTGTCTTCAACTAGTGCTCGTGATGGTACCACTGCTCCTTCCGGTACTCCGACTGTTCCTCCTCCTCCTGCTCTTCATTCCTTTACCTGCTATTGTACCATCCGTTGCTACTCTGGCTACGTCTCCATCTATTGCTCCTCCAACTACATCTCCATCGGTTGCTCCTACTACTACTTCTGTTCCAGCTCCTGTTTTTACGACGAGCCAGCAACAAGCATTAGTTACGTTCATGACACAATTTATGGGAAGCATGCAACCACCGTCAACTTGACTTTTGTGCTTTTGTATCACTGCCGTGTCATACTATTTTGTGCTTGTATTAGTTTATCGTTTTTTGTATGGATGATGTATGGTTGAATGTTGGATATGAATGGACATGACTATATATGATATCTAAGCTTTTTGTTTGTGTACTTTGTGTATGCTATTAATTTTGTCTACATCATTGGTAATGATTGTGGTGTGAAAAGTTGATTACACTGTATTTTGTATGCTATTGACTTGTTTATATTACTCTTAAAGGATGTATATAGTATTATTCTTACAAAACAGGGGGGAAAAGCAATTCATCACTCCATAGCGACTAACTGGTGACCAAACAGCGATAAACTGGAGAGAAAAAAGGAAGGCGACTAACTGGCGACCCACCAGCGACAAACCAGCGACTATCTGGCGACTAACCAGAGACTAAGTTATCTGCTGCTAAGAGTCCATAATTCACTGGGTTACTCGCTAAGGAGTCGCCAGTTAGTCGCAGAATTAGCGACCAACCATTTGGTCGTAAGTTATTCGCTAATTTCAGTCGCTGGATGAGTCGCTAGTTAGTCGCTGTAGCGCGACTAACCAGCGACTAAAATTTGGCAGCGACGATGCGTTCACCGACGAAATAATTTAGTCGCTATTTGACTTTACCGACTGAAAGTTCTATTTTAGCGACTAAAAAATCAGTCGCTATTTTGTAACTTTTTTGTAGTGTCGACGTAGGCGTACAAGCACCGGGCCAGCGCCAGGAACCTGAGCCCGACGGAGGCGGACACGGAAAAGACCACGGTGACGACGTTCGGGGCGGCGTGGGGCCTCATGGAGGCAAAGACGCGCAGGGCCGTCGCGGGACGTCCGAGGGCGGCAAGGCTCGATACGATGGCTGTCCAGGAGACGACGTCCCTGTGCGGCATTCCGTCGAACACCCGCAAGGCGTGGTCGACGGAGCCGCGTCGGGAGTAGGCGGTGAGCAGGACGGTCTGCACGAAGGGGTCGGGCCGGAATCCGAGGAGGAGGGCGTGTGAGTGGAGCGACCTGGTGGCGGTGATGGCGGTAGTGCTGTTGAACAAAAAAGAGCACTACTACAAAAATAGATAACAATGACGGCTAAATATGTTAATTGATGACATTTGTTTGGCCGTCATCTATGAAGGGGTCATCTTTATCATTAGAAATCAATGACAGCTCAACGTATGTCATCTTTATTTATAAAAGATGACTTTTATGTGTCATCTTTATTTAGAAAAGATGACTTCTGTGTGTTATCTTAATTTACATTAGATGACTTTTATCATGAAAAATCAATGACAATTAAACACATGTCATTTTTATTTATAAAAGATGACTTTCATACGTCTTCTTTATTTACAAAAGATGACTTCTATGTATCATCTTTATTTACAAAAGATGACTTTGGTGCGTCATTTTTATGTACAAAAGATGACTTCTATACGTCATCTTTATTTTTTTTAAATTACATTTATCATAAGAAATCTATGACAGCTCAATACACGTCATCTTTATTTGTAAAAGATGACTTTTATGCGTCATCTTTATTTACAAAAGATGACTTTTATTCATCATTAAATTTCGTTATTTTTATAGCTCCAATTTTTTCATCCGTATTCCACAATTTGTATTTTGTGTGCAATATAAAGAAGAAGAAAAATAAACACTTAACACCAACAATTTTTTTTTTCATTTCATAATTATTCAAAATGCCAACATTGAACTATACAATATTATTTCAGTCTCAAACGTTCACAACATAAATTTACAATACTTCCAAAAATTTATTATGCGTCATTTTTACATACGGTCTTCATTAACAATATCCGGGATAAATTTGGCCAGCTCTCGTCTCATTCATCAATTTCTTTGACAGAGGAATCCTTTCTCCCAGCAAACTACAAAAATAAGCATAAAATCAACTAGTATATCATGTTATACCAATACAACCAATATTACATTAATATATAGAACAATCTCGACAACCAACTTACCACATTTTTTGCTAAAGAAACCTAAATGAGAACTTACCTTGACACACTTCCATGTTAGATTTTTTCACTCCCTCTCCCTTTGAGCAAGACATATCTTAAAAAGTGTTGACGTACACCAAAACATATAGAATCAAGGAGGAACTGTATATTCAAGATAATCAAGCTTCAACATGGTTGTGTAATATTTTTACATGTTTTTTGTGTGGTTTTGACCCAAGGAGTCTAATTAGGCCAAAAAGTAGGAGTCATTTGATTTCCAAACCAACAGATTGTTTCATCCTACCAATCAAGTTGCTCATCAACAGTATCACTTACCTGATAAAATGGCTGAGTAGGACCTCGAAGAACTTTATTAATATTTGTGAGTTCCATCCATGAACTCGATTCATTACATACAGGATCCATGCCACAGATTGTAGCTCTACAGCCTGCAATCATTTTCGAGCAACATGAAACTCAACAATTTGATTAAGGAATACAATACTACTATGAAATCAATAAACAACTATGACATGACTATGGAATACAAAAGCAAACAACATAAGACAAATAATTAATCTTCATAATTTTTATGTAAAACCAAATATATGCTATGATGTTCTGAAAATTTATGAAACTAAGGCTGGGTTTGGGATTGCTTACCATGGCTGCTTCGGACAAGAGTTTCGAGGAAGTATTATGTCGAATATATGTTAGACCGGGATATGGACACAGATACGAACATACAGTCATCTAGAGAGTACTCATGTAACATATTCCCTGCTACTTTGCGCGGCTATTCTTTCCCAGTCTACTGTTATATAGCTTACAGCTAGATCAAAGCTCCCTCTCACGCTCACTTGCCCCTATAAGTATGCAGGGACATATTCTACAGTAAGAGAGAATGAAAATCCATACCGATCTGAGAGAAATTTTAAGACTGGTAGGGGATGCCTTCTTAATTGATTGAATTGCAACCAATATCCACTCAGCAGCATTGTGGACAGCTTCTTGTTCCTGCAATACAAGAACTGTTTCTTACTGTCTGTGAATATTATAAACGATAAAGAAATCAAAGAAAGAATCACATGAGATGCTACAATGAGGGTATGGCAAGCAAAATAACGATTAAAAAGCCAAAAAAAAAAAATTAACTTGATCTAGTAGAATTTACCAACTTACAAGAGCAGCTAAAATCTCTTCAACAGTTCTTTTAGAGAAACATCTGTCAACTATATCCAACCTACAAGTACGAGCTAGATATCAGCCTGAAAAGATACATGCCGACATAAAAATATAAATAGTTTGGATATTAATAATGATGATGATTCAAAGAGAATATAAAAAATTGGATGTGCACTATCTCAAGGTCATTATCATCTTTTACTCCTCAGTCGTCAGATCATAAATAATAATTAGTGCATGGATTTCCAAAAAGTAAAGAGATTTGAAAATCCAATAATTTCATGTATATTATTCAATTCCTGTCAAATCTGGCATGCCCTCTTTCAGAAATCAATGTGCAGCTCATTTGCTGAGAATAAAAGTATTTCCTTCAAGACAAATCAATGGGAGATAAGTTCTTACTGTTAACTGCCAACATATCCTAATTATATCTTGATTTAGAGGGGCAAATTCTCTAGAACTGTGAACCTTTTCTCAAAATTATAAAAATAAAATAAAAACTAATCTCCTGAATGTTCTTCTAAAATGCTGTTAAAAAGATGAATAAAAGTCTTAAGAAATACCTGAATGTAACAGAAACCAAAAGTTCAATTTTGCCCTCCCTTATCTTCAACCAAGCATGTATGTGGTACATCAGTATACCACACCTGTAACCGCACTCTAGTGTTAAGCAAGAAGAGTGGAGGTACATTAGTATACCACACCTGTAATAGCACTCAGGTGAACAATAAGCTCTCCTGAGTGTGTAGTAATTCGGTGCTATTGATCTAATCAATTGAAGCATTCTTTTTTTTTGTTTCATGATCGTATCTTATGTTTTAGTTTCCATGGGCAACATGTATTGTTAATATTGTCTACAGTCAATTTTTGTACAGTACAATCAGCTAGAATATTTCACTCAGTTTTAAAACACCATAGGTTCCATATGGCATATACACATGACATCCTGACTCCTCTATGAACCATCCAAAACTTTGCTTCTCAATGCAGGCAAACAAAACAAGAAAAATCACTGAATTTTGCATGATCAGAAAAAACAATTGGTAATCAAAATAGGATCAAATATTCTAAGAAACGGCTGCAAAGTGAAAGCATTAAAAAGATAAAAATGTGCAGCCATTTTGAGGATACATGTTTTTGCAGCAATCAGATAGCGTCACAGGGAACACAAAATCTGAAAAGGAGAAGAAATCCATACTTTTTGCATTCGTTCAACGAGTTCAACAAGTGCAGCCTTTACCACATAATCATCTACTATTTTTGTCAACCCCTGTCAAGTGGGAGAATCCAGTAAATCAATTTAAAAGATTTCATCTCTAACACTTCATAATCTTTTTAATGGTCTCATCAGACTTCTTTCTATGAACAACAGTTGCCTAACTAAAAGGATATGGGACTTTCCTAAACATATGGATGGCATAAACTTTGCACAAATTGATGGGAGGGTGTCCCTACAATTGGCATCAAGAGAGGGACATATTTTCCAACACCACCTAGAGGGTGACTTGCGTCAAGCAAACCCTGGGACCAATCTGGACCTATTTGGTTGTGTATGTGGTGGTAGTACTATTAGAGGAAAGGTCTTCCAACTTGGGGGCTCTTTTGGTTTTGCTAAATTTGTAAAGCAATAAACTATCTTGCAAGTCATATATGAAAATATATATAGATCTTGATTTAGATAAAGCAAACCTAACAATGGAATTGGAACTTTAATATTAAAAAAGAGATTAATTAGTGAGTGTCACGTTACAGTGTGCAACAAGAGGATAGGTAGAATGAATTTTTGTATATTACAAAAGACTTAATCATGGAAAGAAGAAAATTCTTGTTCCACAGTAACAGAGGCTAAAAACCAGCAGGTGCACAAAAACTAACCACTTGTTGCCATTAGGACCTCACTTCGTATTCTCCTGCCTGAGTGAGGGCTCAGAATCCTTTATATGGCCGACTCTCCAAGTTCCCAAGTCCCAACTTGTCAATTTGCAAGCCTGAGAGAGCAACACCCATGATCTTGAACCCCACACGGAATACAGGAAACACGTGCAATCTATCCACCCCTGGCTCAAGGAGCAGACTTCCCGAGAGAGCTGGGGATTTATCCATGGGGATCTTCCCAATGGACAAACTGCAGGTCTAAAGAATAAACAACACATCTTAAGTTAGCCTAAAAAGACGTTTAGGTATCCATCCAAAAAAAGATATATAAACTAGAATTAATAAGACTTGGCACAATTGATCTGATTGACAATTTTAGGGTGCGAGTTTTGTCTTTCATTAAAAATGTACTCCTCCACTTTCCTTTCTTACACATATTTGGTTTGCTAGAAATTAAGGGGAAAAAAGGAATATGCACAAGTCTTTCAGATAGAAATGAGATCATGTTTACATAGGATCAAGTTTTATTTTCCTTTCTCTCACTTTCTTAGCAACCAAACACAGCCATAAAGTTTCTTAAACTGAAGAAAGACGATGAAGCTGAAATTGTACCATTATGTTATCAATTGGTTGCCCGGGATCTTTTCGTATGCCAACCAATACATTTATATGACAAGTTCCCGCATCGGAAGTTAGCTGTGGCTTCACAAAATTGGTTCCTTCTTCAGCCTTTTGACCCTGCTCATTGAGAATTCATAATAATATAGAATCCAAATTCAGTCAAATAAGGTGCAAAATAATGAATATATAATTTTGGCAGCATACAGAACTCTAAACAACTTGTAGCTCATGAGCTTAGAAACTCCAAAAATGGGACCTATATCCCCAGTACTTGGTGAATTGGCAAAATTTGAGGTATCATACCCTAACTCGTGTATAACTACAATTGAGAGAGATGACATCCCGGTACCTTATACCAGAGATGAAATCCTGGTACCTTATACATGCTAGTGACTTCTTGATTCGACTGACCAACAAAGCAAAAGAACTTGCCATCCTTCTCGATGTTCCTCAATAATCCTGCAGTCCGTTAACCGGGTCACAAACAGGTATCAATCATTAGTACTACAGTGTTGAATGAATAGCCATGTATGTATGGTACCAGGTGAGATATGGTATCCGTGCAGCAGTAGCAGTCGGAACCCCATAGATGTATCTTCTACATCCTGGACACTAGAGTTTCATGCCCAACATATTCAGTTTTTCGTCCAGTATATTGTGGTCAAGATAACCTTTTGCACCCTCTGAGTAAATTCTTCCTCTAACCACTTGAAATCATTGATGACTTCGTTTACTGGTTTCCTGTCGATTTTGGCATTTCAAAAATCAGAAACATACGTGCATGCAGGAAATAGTTAGTTGCATGCCTATTGAGTTCTAATTTCATGATCAAGTTTCACTTTGTACGATAGACAGACATTCTGGGATGATTGTTTAGATAGCAAAGCAAATTACTTGAATAAAAATGGTTCTCTAAGAAAGCACATCAAATAAAGATGTTGATATATTTACCTATAGAAGACTGAACCAACATGGGAGCACACAGCTGCATTCCTCTCTACATCTCGATCTCCATACGTGCAGCTGCATATGATACATTACAGAAAGAACTAAAGTTCAAATCTCACAACCAAACATACTAAATAATGTCTCTCCATTGTCATCACCAAAAAAACAAGCTACTTCTATCCACATTCAAAACCATAACATGTGCTTGTTGAAGATAAAGCTAGTAACTAAATAGAATTGCACAAACACAGCACGTCAACATCAGAATAATCTTTGTAAGTTTGTATGCTTTGCATCAGTTGTAAATATATTGAAGATTTTGAGCTTAGTAAGTGATATTCTCATCAATATTAACATACTATTTTGTTTGGCATTCTCGATAAAAGGATGCAAATTAGCCAATCTTCAGTAGATACCAAGATCAGAGTGTCATTCACAACATTGATGGAAATGAAACAGAAAAAAGATAGACTTTTAACAGTAACTCGCATTGACTGAAAATATATACCCAACATCCACAATGAACATGATCTACATGAGCAAAATCGAGACCTAATGCAATCTTACTTCCCGAGCCTAAGAGGTATGTGCATTCACCATCTCCGTGTATACCATATCTATGAATTGGCTGTTCTGGGGCAAGAAATTATAAGATTTCATATATACCACATAAATTGATGCAATAAACAATAATATGAATCATCTGGAAAGATAAAACTTCAATCAACGGCATCTAAATCATAACACAATCATGTCAATAGTTAAAAACATAACACATCACACAATTGAGAGTTTTAAGTCCCGCACAATACATATTGAAGTACATTCGATTGGAGGAGTTAAAACCCCTTGACTATCTTAGTTTGCCTCATCCAGTTTGATTTGTTTAACCGCAAGGCACAGAAGTGAAAACCTAATCGTAATCCCAAATCCAGACATCAGGTTTTGCTCAAACTAGAAGACCGAGACTCATTTTCAGTTAAACATAATTTCAGCTTGAACCTGAACTTTCTGTCGAACACATGTTGTGAACAAAATTAGAATTTGATTTTCTTAATGACCTCCTTTAACTGCAACATAATTTCAGCTAGCCTTTCTATCAAACACCTTATGTGTAATAAAAAAAAGTAGAAGAGGAAGGGGAAAGGTTTTCTAGGGCTTACGACTTCCTAGATCGAGAGCAGTTCCACGATAGGTTTCTCTCAAACTCAAGAAGTTTAGGGGATTCAAATATACTAATTCATCAAAGACTTTTTTTATCTCTACAAAAATCAAAAGAAAGAATCGATCAAAGAAATCAGAAACCCTAGATTCATCAAAATTCAAGAAATAAAAGCTCGTCGAAGATGATTCCACCCTACCAACCTCCTGTCCAACAAGGGGGTTGGACTCGTCAATGGTACACGTCCGTCATCGTCCTGCGGATGCTCTTCGCCAACGGATCCATCATTGTCGAGCTTCTCGGAGAGGAGAGGAGGAGACGAGGTTCACATTATGTGGCATTGGCCCGAGGACGGCGGCAAGGGGTGCATGTTAAGGAAGGAGGCAGATCTCGAGCCAGCAGCGGCTGAGGCTGATTGCGAGGGTCTTGGTGGCATTGGAGCAGAGAAAATGGAGAGGGGAATGGTGGCGGTATTGATGGTGCTGGTGATGGGCGGTGGCTGCGGAGAGAAGAGGGGAGGAGAGAGTAACCTAAATGTAAAATGAGGAGAGAGACGGCTCGGGATAGGAAAGAGTGGTAACTGGGAAGATTTTAGTAATGTAAAGTAAAAAAAAAAAGAGCTGGCAGAATCCCGCCTTTCTTTCATACACAAAAGATGACATCTTATAAAAAAAATTATGATACTTATCTTTTTAATCGTCATGTTAATATCCTTATCATGACATTATTTTTTTTAACGTCATTGATTACGGTATCAATGACAATCATCTAATGAACTAACATCAAAAGTATCATTAATGACATTTTATTATGAGTGTTATCTATATAGTGTCATTGTTAACCATTTTTCTAGTAGTGGAGAAGGTGTGGGCGTCGGAGGGATGCGGCGACGGAGCATTTGGGAGTAGATGGAGAGTGAGTCGGCGGAGATGGCGATGACGGTGTTAAAGGAGAAGGGGTTGGGGTTGCTCATGGCGGAGAAGAGGGAGGCGGCGAAGGAAGGGTCGGCGTTGGCGACGCGGTGGAGGAGGCTGCTTGCGACGAAGGGGTTGCGGAAGGGGCCGACGACGACGGCGTGGACGAGGATGGATCGGAGGCGACAGAGGGAGGGGCGGTACAAGAGGAGCTAGAGGCGGGGGTGCCGTTGGAACAACCGGTTGCTCCGCACCCAACATAGGACCTCCTCCTCTCTTATAGAGAGAGGGACAATTTAGTCCTTTCATCATCATTGAACCAAAGCACATGGGCCGGACCAAAAATCCACTGTGCTTTATATTATAGATTTTTGAGCCCACAATTTAAGAGTCCTATAAATGGGTGATCTAGCTCCTCCATTTTGTATACAACAAACATCACAAGCTTAGTGCTATTATAAAGTTTCTATCTTATTGTTATTCTCTTCCACCAAATTCTTCTTTCTACATTTTCTCCCTCTCCAAATTAGTTCTTCCTAGCTATTTGGCTTACCACAATTCCAAAAAGGTGGTATCACAACCAGGTTGGATCGAGGTTGAAGATGGCAAGAGATGACTTTCTTCCAAATTTTCATCCTCGACAAAAATATCTATGCCAATAGGAGGAGAAAAATGATGGCTTTGCTAGGAGGACATCTAGATGCATGGGAGGTTGTCGAGAAAGGCTAAGTTGAGCCACAAGATGAGCCTTCATTATCACAAGCTCAAAAAGAGATGTTAAAAAATTCAAGAAAGAGGGACAAAAAAGCTCTATTCCTCATCTACAAGGTAGTGGATGATGCATTCGAGTTGATTTCAAGAACAACAACCACTAAAGAAGTATGGGATAAACTTCAAATTTCTTGCGAAGAAGAGGAGAAGGTATGTCACTCCCCGTTCCCGGAATGCGTATTTTTATATATGTACAACTCATGTGTATTTATTTAGTATTTATCATATATTATTCTGTATTTAAATTCCTTTAGTTTCATGTTAATTAATTATCTGCTCTTTAAATTTTCATGTTAATTATATTTCTGCAATTTTATTACCTGTATTTTATTTGTTGCTTTAGTCTTATTGGGTTTCGGTTTGGATGGATCTGTGCAACCCGGCCCACTAACTCCCACCTACCACCACCCTTCCTATTTAAAGCTTCCATCTCTTTCTCTCTCCTCATTACTTCATTCTCACCATTACTTCTTCTTCTTCCTCTCATTACTCTCCACCACCTACCAGCAGCAGGAGAAGGCAAGTGTAAACTTGCTTCTACTTGAGAACCATGTTTTTATGGTTCATTTAGCTTCTCCTTGTGATTCTAAGAGAGTTTAGTTCTTAGTATTTTGGATTTCGTTGGCTTGTTTCTCCTAGATCTAAGTTTTGTATTCGGCTGTTCATGGGTTCTTAGTCCACCAACTTTGCGTGTATTTCTCTGGCACTGGAACAAAGGCTCCATAGGGCGAGTTCGGGAGATGTTGTACGCACACGTTCTTACGTGCTCGCGTGAGACATCAGCCCAGTCACGCACACGTCTTTACGTGTTTGCGTGTATTTTAGTCACGCTAACGTTCTCATGAGTGTGCGTGTATTTTAGTCACGCTAACGTTCTCATGAGTGTGCGTGTATTTTAGTCACGCTAACGTTCACACTGAGTGTGCGTGTATTTTTAGTCACGCTCACTCTGTGCTTGTCTGCGTGACTTTTGAGTTACGTTCACACGGTGCGTATCTGCGTGTATTTTAGCCACTCTCACGCTGCGCTTACGTGCGTGACTTTTGGCGTGCGTGACTTTTCATCCTCACACTGAGCGTGCGTGCGTGAATCACTTGTCACGCTTCACTTTTTGCGCTCACGTTTACCTGAGTGTACTCCTTTTACGCTCACTCCTTCATGCCAGACTTGGCGTACTTTTTACGCATACGATTCTTGCGTGACTTTTGGACTTAGCTTAGACTGGTTAGCATGACTTCCTGACTTGGGAGTTTTATTTGTTCTATATTTTATTCATTTAATATTGGCATGATAATTCCCTATTATATCCTTACGCCTTTTTGCATGAACCCGAAAATCTTAGCATGTTAATATTTTAATACCTATGGTTGTGTATTAGTGCCAAGTGTCTGGATTGGTATATGGATATCCAGTGAGACTGGAACTTGACCTCGAGAGTTATAGACTCGACCCTATTTAATGATAAATGACTTTCATGTCTTGTCACCATTAATGACGTTGGTTATCTTAACTAATTGATCATGCGTTCCTAGTTGGAACTAAGAGACTGGCTAGTCGTCTTATTGAAATGAATGAATGAGACACGTTCATGTTATGAACTATTGCAAATCGACTGGCTGATCCCAAATATTGACATACATGCACATGCAGGCTTCAATCTATTTATTTAATTATTTATTTATTTATTTTCTACAAAAGAAGCATGTATACTTTATGGTCAAGGCATGATTACCGTGGTTAGATTTGATTGTTGCATTACGCTATGTAAGACCTGCAACCTAACCGTACTGGTATCGTTGTAGAGTTGAGCATATCGTACCCCGTACGAAAGTACTCATTTGAATGACCATGATCCACGGCATGGGATTTCACTCAACGTAGGGACTATTAAGTTAAATAAAATAATGATTGCATGGAGAGAATGGATTCTCGAGTTCTTACATGGCAGCCCCCTTGGGACGAGTAGTACCCGACGGGCCGACTGGTTCCCACAGATACTGTAAATCTGCCACACGGGCAGGGAACAGTATCTGCTTTTATTATTATTGTATATTGTATATTGACGGACGTCCTGCTAGGACTCGTCTAATTCATGCATGGCGCACATGATTGACTGGATAGACTAGCCTTGCTCGCACATAGTAAGAACTGAGGAATCTTTATTGCATTATTCCAGGATAACTTGGGACTCACAATAGCAAGCCGTAGAATTTGATTGGCCGTTCAAGATGATTTGTTTGTGTACTGTACTACTCTGTTACCTAACTGGGATGATCAGAATGTCAGGACATGACGGGCCAACTTCTGTCCTTGTTTGGTTGGGAGGTTGGTTCAAAGTGTCGTGATGTGATGTGAATCCTAGTAGCAAGCAGAGATCTATTATTATATTCTTTTACTTACTGGTTTATGTCCTTCATATCGTCCTTCCTTGTGGTACTTGCTATTAGAGGTCTAACCTCTCTGGTTTTGCATAGCCAGATTTAGAGCCGGTTCCCGAGGATCCAGCGTACTTCTACCTCCAAGATGGTTAATACTAGAGGCATGATTGCAGGAGGACTCGAGTGGGTTCCTTACTTCACCGCTCGTTTTGTTATTTACCTTTATACTTAGCCGTTTGGCACCGACATGTTAGTCGGATTGTCTTGTACTTACTTTTACATAATTGTAATTAAGTCAGACTGCAGCTGATAACAATTGTGTATACTTGCTATACCATCTGGCTATGTTTTGTAAAGCCAGATCTCAAGAACATTTTGACTGAGCGTTTGGGACGCCTTACTGCTTTATCTTACATGTTCTCTATTTATGCTTCTTGATTGAATGATTGAGACAATAGATGTGAAATGACCATAGTAAGACCTTTATGTAGTATGCACCCCCTCATCTGGTTAGACAGCATTGATCGTATTATACGGTATTCATCTACCCGTAATACGTAGCTGGCTGAGTCGTTCCCCCGCTCTCCAGTATTCTGGTTCTGGGGCATGACAAGGTAACAAAGGTACGCTTCCAAGTGTTAAGAGGTGAATTTGAAGTTTTATATATGAAAGAGTTTGAAACTATTATGGACTACTTTACTAGAGTTGTGTGCAACATTAATCAATTGAAAAGAAATGACGAAAGCATAACCAACACTCGAGTGATGGAGAAAATCATTCGCTCTTTGCTTCCACAATTTGAGCATATTGTAGTAACTATTGAAGAAACCAAATGTTTAGAGTCCATGACTATTGAGCAACTCAAGTGCTCATTACAAGCCTATAAAAAAAGGAGAAAGAAGAAGCAAGAGACATTGGTGCAAGTCCTTCAAACGAAACTCACATTCAAGGAGAAAGAAGAAAGCTTTACTAGATAAAGAGGTTAAAGAAGTCGTGGTCATGATTGTGGTTGATGCCATGGAAAAGAAGAAAGAACTCATTACAAGACATCCATCAGGGAAGAAAGAGGTCAAAACTATCCTACAAGTGAATGTGGAGAGAAAGCTTAACAATAAGAGATGGAAGCCAAAGGTTGACAAATCAAGTTGAATGCTATAATTGTCATAAACATGGACATTATGCATCAAATTACAGAAAACACAATTAGAAATGTTGAGAAGAAAGCTCACTATGTGGAAGGAAAAAAAAATGTAGAACTCAACTTTATTATTTTCACATAAAGAAGAAGAAAAAAGTATAGAGAACACATAGTAACTTCACATGAAGGAAAAGAACCATATGTGTGGAAGTACAAACATCTTTATGGGGCTTGATGAGTTCATTGGTGATTATCTCACTTTTGAAGATGATCTAGAAACACCGGTGAAAGAAAAAGAGTGAAAGAAAAAGACTGAAGAAAAATCATGCAAAAAATTGTTGTCGACGAAAATATTGCGTCTGATGAAGAAATATCACATCAATCGGATGTTCAAGAAGCAAGTTATGACTAATTATTTTCTTTCATAGACGAAGATAAAGAGCAAGCACGTGAAAAATTAATTACAAGAGTCTATTACTCCGCACGTGACGCCAATATACCCTCTCGAGAAGACTCTCTATATCATCCTTGGATTAGAGAAGCGCTCCGCACATGAAAACTTTGCAAGAGAGATTGAGGTAATTAATTATCAAAATGATTAATATTTTTTTATATTTTCCTGACTGTGAACCAATAGGTTATAAAGAAGTAATACAAAGCAAGAAACGAAGATATGCCACAGATAAAGAAATGAAGGATATCATAAAGAACGACATTTGAGAGCTAGAGAAACTTCCAATGTGGCAAAAGAAAATTGGAATAAAAATGAACTACAAGCCAAAGAACAATGCTCAAGATGAAGTCAAGAGGTACAAGCATAGAATACTTACAAAAGGCTACAATCAAAGATTGAGCATCAGCTATGAAAAAAGCAAGCTCATCTACGAAGCAAATCAAGAAGGAAATTTTTTTTGCAAAGTATGTCAAATTACAAAGTAAGCCATCGACATATTCATCAAGCAAATCGAAATAAAGTATTATTCAAGGCAAAAAGCTCACTTGGAGTCGCAAAATCAAGTTCAACGGAAAGTGTTGAAAATAAACTTGATTTTACGACCATATTTTTGAGCCCACGATCTAGTTGTTCCATTACCATTGGACTTTGTACTGTCATTGGGCCCCTTAATTATTTTATGCCTAGTCAATATTCTATGATGTTCTATGCGTAGAATGTTCTTGTTAATATTAAAATATCCATCTTCTAGAGATGTCCTAATAATATAAATGTATATGAGTGTAGAATAATTTATTAACTATATTTTAATAAGTGTGTAGATTTTGCCAAGAGTCCTATAAATATGGGTGCTCGTTCTCCGGGCCCCATTTTATATACAACAAACATCACAAACTTAGTGTTATTATTATAAAAAAAAAAATTACTTTCTCTTCCACCAAATTCTTCAAGCTACCATGTTCTAATAAGTGATTGGAATATTGGATGTTCACACCATTAGAGCAAGAAAAGTGTGTGCTCAAAATTTGAAAATCCAAGCCTAATTCCTAAACTCAATTTTGTCAACCTTTCTTACTGATTCGTAAGCATTTCTTGAAGGCAGAACCCTACAGTAGTGGATTAATGGTCCAAACCCAGAATATGAAAAAAGTCTGAGAACTTGATTATGTCAAGTTACTAGCTAAAGTAGCTAGCACTAGTCCTTCTCCAATGTGGTCCATATATATGTGGCCGGACGTCGACACAGCCCCACCGCAACTAAATCAGTCCCGGAGAACGCAAAGAGAGAACGTCTTTTGTTTTTTTTTTTTTCTTCTCCATCCTATTATGGTCAGTGAGGAGAGATATAGCCTCTTTGGCTAGACGGACGGTCTCAGCATCGAACCACATGAAAGACGTGGACAGTGCATCCAAATGACATGCAACACAGCATGCACAAAGTTCCGTACGTTATGTCGGACATCTCAAAAAGTAAAAGAAAAATTCTATCTCAGAATACTTTGCTTGTTGGGTTAGGTATGCCTTACTTAATTGTACAATCAAGATGTTCGTTGGGTTAGGTATGTCTTACTTAATTGTATAACTAAGATGTCGTGTTTGGTGAGCAATGCGGATCTAAAGAATACCTATCATTGCAGAACAATTGACAGAAAGAAGGTTGGAAAAAAAAAAATTGGTTTGTTTCAGAAATAGTATATCCTTGAATCTTAAAAGCGATGTGTTCCGAACTTTTTTTTTTCCCAAGAACAAGAACAACAAGAAGAAGAAACTGTGTTTTGTTCAAGACTTTGATTCTAGAGTTCAAAGAAATCGAGGGAGTAGAGTAATGCATGAACTAAAGGGCTAAGTAGTGTTTAGACCCTGGATTTTATTCTAATGTAGAGTTTAAGTCCTAACATGAATTTTTTTTAATATAAAATGGGGAGTATAATGGTAAAGACAAAAAAAATATAGGTCTATACTTTCAATTGGACATGATATAGCTTAAACTCTAAGCTGGTATAAAATCTAAGATTTAAACTCTAATTAGCCCTAAACTAAATCAACAAGCCAGTCCAACTCGATCTCCCATGTATTATGGAAAAAGGTTTTCTAGAAAAATAAAGCAAAATAGCGACGGAAATATCTATCGCAAATGCCAAAGAGTCCGTCGCTAAACAGTAATAGAGACAAAAAAATCGACGGCACAACTCCGTCGCTAGTAAAGAGTGTCGCTAAACAATATCTGTTGCTAAGTTGCCGATCCGGCGACAGATGGTTGTCATTGGGATCGAAATTTTTGTTATGGAACATGAAATTTATCCCACCAACACATTTGTATTAAGGAGGAAAAAAAAATGTTTTCTTGCTTTTATTGTATAATGGCCTTTTGCCTTAGTTCTTGGCTTTTTCTCCTCTACTTGGACTGGATAAAGTTTTCTTAGTTCATCATTCTTAACATCCATGACAATTTGTTGAGTTCCAAGTATTGTGTAATATATCCATTTTTTTTTCCATGTTTTATGATCATGCTAGCTGTCTGTTATATATATTGTTTCCCAATATATTAGCTAGTCTTCATTTCAAAGTTCCATGTCTCACAATGTGTCTTGCCAGTAGTCTTCCAAATTTCAAGTTCAGTGCTTCAGAAAATGCAGGCAGTTCATGTTTGCTGAATATCCATGCCAATAAATTCTCTCCATATAAAATCATGATCTCACCTACAAAAAAACTGAACCACAATATCAATTTCTGCTGCATCACGAAAAAAAAAAAAAAAGAGTTAATTCATTAGTACAATTAGTATATAAGAAAATGGGCTACGAAAAGATGCGGAGCTACAAAAGGACACGGTCAGACTGTAACCCGACTCAAAATTTTGATTGTTTCTTTTTAAAATATTTTCTTAGTTACATTTTATTCTCTTGTTTATTGGATTCTCTCGTTTGGATTTGAAAATTGGTACTTTAGATGGTACAATGCTAGTGTTCTCGCATCGTTCATGCTACAACGAAAGTTCAGTCTCCTCTAATTTTAGATTCTAACTCTGCCCACTGGTTATGAATTTGAATCCACTATGAACCATCATTAGTGGTCCTCCATCTGTCACATTGCAGAAGATTAGACTAGCAAATGAGGTTAAGTTCACATTTTTTTTAACACAAGTTGTTGAACAAAAATTGACAGTACCTCTTGAAATTGGGAAAAAAAGAGAAGATTCACCAAGGACCACCATAGGGACCTGCACTGAAAGCTTCAATTGAAAATATCATCCAAAAGCATAGGGAGCCACAATTTTTGAAATGTGAAAAAAAAAATTCTCCAATAAATTTGAAAACTATCACTAAAAAAAAAGAGGAATAGCAAATAGTTGAATGTAAAATTATAAACTTATCTTTCATACATTGTGTCACGTATACCTTCTAAAACTTATAAAAATAAGTAATATATAAAACAAAAGTTAGAAAAACAAATCAACTTTGTAAATATAATATGGGAAAATGCTACAATTACAATCCCCTTACAACCAAAGGCTTACTACAACCGGTCACGTAGTTGATTTTCATTGGTTGTTGGTGGGATCGAATGGGACCGGATGGGACTATATTAGCAGGAGTGAGTGGGTTATAAGAAGGTTGTAAGAATTTAATAGTAAAATTAGTATTATCGTATAATATATATAAACAATTGAATTTAAAAAACAAATAAATAATAAAGTCATTTCTTTTGAATAAGTGGCGTCCAGCTATCAAATTTGTCCAGTTCAACCTGCAATCAAAAAAAAAAAAAAAACAATAAGTGTTAGCAAAACAATTATATAGAAATAATACAATGAACCCAAACAAAAAATAACGTAACCTAAAAAAGTAAAAAATAAAAATAAAAAATATATATAATTATACAATATACACGACAAACGGATCAAACGACGAAGACGGTGACGACAGAGACGACGATGGACACCAGACGGAACCGACAGTAAGTACCCAAACTAAAACAACGGCGATGGACGGAACAAACGGCGGGAGCATCAACCAAAGGACTGATCACACAAAGGAGACCGCGAGTCCACAAAATCATCGAGAAAGGATTTTCCAAAGGAATAAAAAGAAAAAAAAAAACCATTTCATAGTTGAGGCTTTTTCTTCCCTGTTTAAACTCGTAGCTCTTTTCTTGATATTATGTTTAGGAAATAAATTTAAAAAAAAAAAAATTCCATACAGTCCCCTGCGTTTTACATGACAACTGACAAGTACTACTACGTACTTCCGGTCCGGTCCAGTCCGGTCCGGTTCGATTCATTTTACCTCTAAAAAACCGTTCATTGTTGCAAGTGGTGGAGAACCGGAAATTGATGCTGATGAGGTTGCTGGTGCTGTTGGTGGTGGTGTTGCAGTCTCTGGCTTCCGTGGCCGGACCGACCGGCCACGGAAGCCGTTCTGCCACGGTGCACCATGCAGCGGTGCACCGTGGCAGGGACGGGAGGCCGAGCGGCCGAAGTCGACTTCCCCTTGGATGGAGGAGGGGGGTGGGGGTGGTGCAAGAAGGCACGGATCTTCGGCGGGCGGATGCCGCCGCCGCCGCCCGCCAGATCGTACTCCTCGATCAGGCTGGCCAGGTCCTCGTCGGAGGTGATCGAGACGAGCGCGTCGAGGTCCTCCGTCGGCATCTGGCACCGCAGGCCCACCGCGGCCCCCCGCCCCCCGCACAGCTCGCCCATCTTCGCCACCAAGTCTGATAGAACAACACATCGATTACTTACTTTTCACGTACGTAGGTCTCTCCTATATATGGAAAATAGGGTTTGGATCTCGACTAGAGTTTGGATCTCAAAATTACTGTTCATTAGTCTATATGAACAGTGATTTCGTAATCCAAATTCTAAGATTTAGTTATTTTCGAGACACAAATCCTAATATTCGTATATATGTGAGATCCTATTACTAAATAATCCAAAAAAATAACAGTCTAAGTATTGCCAACGAACCGGAGAAGGTGACGGAGCGGTCGACGGATAGGACGCGCGTGTCGCCGCCGACGTAGCGGAGCTTGCCGTCGGTGCAGCGGGGGAGGATCCGGCCGCCGTAGCTGCAGAGGAACTTGATGGCGGCGAGGCTGCTGCCGGTCTTTATGGGCACGTCGTCGACGAAGGAGCCGATGGAGAGGCACGAAGAGGAGGAGGATGAAGTGGGAGAGGAGGTCCCGGCCATTGGTTTAATGGCTAGCTAGTACTGCTGAAGAAGAAGAAGCCAAAGCTTGTGGAGGAAGAGGAGGAAGTTTCCTTTGCTCTAGTGGCGGCTTCAAGCCTTTGCTTAGCACTCTCCACCCCTTATTTATAGTAAATATATGCAGAGGTTTACTATTTGAGCAGTGCTACACGGACCGGACCGTGGTTTGCAACCGCGGTCCTGGTCCGGACGTCAGGTGTCGAATCGTTATTGGAGGGAGGTTTTCAAATTTTCGAAAGTGAACCCTAAGATAGCAGGAAGGCGAATGGGAGGGGGACACATCGGTGCGGGCACAGCCGCGGTCCCCCTCCTGCGGTCCATTTGAGTTTTCCTTATTATTTATATGGTAAAGAGTAAAAAAAAAAACCAAACTATTCTGACTTTTGTGGCGAGTGAGGAAAGATATAACCTTCTTGGATAGACGGACTGTCTCGGAATCGAACTGCCTGGAGGGTGTGTGGGTATCAGGAGCGGATCCAGGTAACACATGGGGTGGGCTGGAGCCTACCCCAAAAAAAAAATTTCTCTTTTTTTTTCATATAATTTTTTTTTTTTTAGATTTTTCTGTGAAGTTTGCCTACATCTACCCCACCCCAATTCAATCTAGCCCACCCCAGTATACATTTCTGGATCCGTCCCTGGAGGGTATGTATGTGAAAATTGGTAGCAGTGGGCCCAAATGATATCATGCACAAAGTCTCATGCGTTATGTCGAGCATTGCAAGAATAAAAAGATAGTTAGGGTTTATTTTTAGTGGAAAAACCTGAATTTCTTTTATGGCGACGTTACACACGAGACTTTGTGCATGCTAGTCACTATGCGTTGTATGTCTTTTATATATATATATATATATATATATATATATATATATATATATATATATATATATATATATTAATGGCTCGATGCACTGATATTTTACCATCCAGTCAGGAACTTATGTTGCTGTCCGGCAACCACAAGGGTCACTCGAGTTCCAAGAAAAAAATAGTTGAAATTTATTTTCAGTAGAAAAATATGAAAAAAAAAAATTATGACCGCATTATGCACGAGACTTTGTGCATGCTAATCACTCTGTGTAGCATGTATTTTGGATCCACTGTCTCCAACTGCTACTATTTTTAAAGATGGAAGGGATGATACGTTCTCATGGGAAGATCCGCTGATATTTTGCCTCCCAGTTAGGATATTTTGTCTCTCTCTAGTAGCCACAAGTGTCATTCGAGTTCGGCAGAAACTCTTAAATTTTGTTTTGCTTTCTCTTGGAAGAGCTGATGTGGATGGATACTAAACCGGACGGTTCAGTGGGACCAAGAGAGGGTCTACTTAATTTTGGGAGATACCTCTACTTTGTGCGTAGGACATGTCAAGTCATTATACACCTCAAGGGGACATTCGGTGACCGGTATCATAGATGACAATATGTTATTTTCATTTCATATTCATATTATTATGTTTGGCTTGAGTTCAATCATACTCTCTCAGAAAAATAATTTCCATTAATGATATCATATTTCCACCATACCAGAAAATATCATTCCTATTATGAGAGTTGGACACCTTTTAAGAGAAATATTCTTCTTCTTCTTTTTGAATATTTCAAACTACCCCCAATCAACATCCGAAACCGATTAAATCCTGACTAGACAAAAATCGGACGTCTACCCAATCTTAGATCCGATTAAACCCAAACCTCGTCAAATCCAAACCTGATCCATCTCAACTAGACTCGAAACACAGCACAAATTTATAGGCCCCAAACTCGACTCTAACTGAACTGGATCATTTCCGACAAAAATTTGACAGTATTCAAATCCGACCCAACTTGACTAAACCAATGCCGACTCGACTCAACTAGACCCAAATTTGATAAAAAATTAACGAGAGGCAAACCCAACCTAACCCTACAAATTTGGCCTAACTAGTCTAACTCGACTTGAATAGAACCAACTTGACCAAACTCGATTAGATTATTTTTGATATAATTTTGTGAGGTTGAGACAACTAAGTCATAAAAATTACGTTCATAAATATAGTATTCCTAGTAAATCATTTATGATATCAAACAAAAATATTCTATATCTTTACCAAAATACAGTATAGTTAAAAGTTCATGAATTTGATAACTAAATTATTATTTGTAGCGATATATATATATATATATATATATATATATATATATATATATATATATATATATATATATATATATATTTGAAACCAGGTAAATTGTTTCTGGAATCGCTCCCACTGGAATTCGAACTCCTGACCACTTGGACCGCATGCATCTCTCTTAACCACTATATATATATATATATATATATATATATATATATATATATGCAAATGATCTCTAGCCTAGTGGTTAAGAAAGATGCATGCGGTCCAAGTGGTCAGGAGTTCGAATTCCAGTGGAAACGATTCCAGAAACAATTTACCTGGTTTCAAATATATATATATATATATATATATATATATATATATATATATATATATATATATATTGAAATATCACAATCGGCGTACCACACAATCCCTTAGGTGCTAACATAAAAAGATGGTGGTATAGGGTATAACATTTGTTGTATTGTTTACAATATTGTTACCGTTTACTCGTTGCCCATGCGGCAAATATTTTACATTTTTTTTTGTCTGCAATACCATTTACAATGAGTATTTATTACTATTTGCACCATTTCCTCATGTTATTTCTTCATTTATGTCCAGATGTTCCACCAAGCATCCCAACTATGTCATTCCAAATAATGGACTTAAAAATACTAATACATCATTTAGATGGAACCTAACAATATAGTTGTGATATCCTTTAATATGTGTCATTTATCGCATGATATCTAAGAGAAATAAAAGAGAAATAGATAGACAAAAGAGATCTAAAATTCAAGGCCGGCACAGAGATAAGTCAGACAAGACTTCGGTCTTGGACAACCCCCTTTGCTTGGGGCAACCCCCATGCTCAGTAAGACCCCACAAGATATCGGCGTCATGGATGACCTTCCACGATCGGCCTACAATAAGACTCAAGAGGCAACAAAATTCGAGTTTTGGATAGGACAACCCAACTCCGTGGGCCAGCCCTGCTAAAATTCATCGTTTTCAGTATTTATTATCAATCATACATGATGATGGAGGGATGGAAAAGAATGCCATAAGTAAAATTAAACAGAAACTAAAATAATAAAAAATTCTCAGAAGTATTTTGTGATTGTAAAAATCTATGAAATTATACCTAAAAAAAAAAACTTTACTTAACTAATATAAGACCTATTATACTTTTATGGATTAGATTACTATTGGACAATTAAGAAACAAAAAGTCCATACCCAATATGCCAATATTAAAATGGACGAGTGACACATACTAAACAATACGATAAAAATGAGTGTGTCCTTAGAGGTTACACAAACTCAAAACAATCTTTAGATTTGGACATGCTACATAGACTAATAGATGTTTTAGTAAGGAACAATGATATAATAGTTTTTTTAAAAAAAATCCTAACAATTATATAATAATTAATGGAGATACTAAGACTACATGAACATTATTCAAATTAATGTTTCAAAAAAGATATGGTTTTTTTAAATGTTTATAGTGGACATGACTCGTACGTAACAAAGCCGATGGAACAAGAGGATTTAGACAGTTGAGTCTAAAATTTGGACTAAAGACTTTGTTGTTGTTGTTGTTGTTGATAGCAGATGGTATTGATTCCATTGTCCTCTTCCTTGTATGTCCTTACATAGACTTCGGTCCATGGAGGAAAAATGAATCACATTACCAAAACCTGGTCCTTGATATAAGGACTATATGCAAGGGCAAAATCAAAAATTAGAACTGGTGTGAGCCTGTTGGGCATGGGTAGGCTGGATGTGGACTGACTCATGAAAAAAAAAATTAGGAGTGGATTGGAGTTCTGTCACGACCCGCACCCCATGTAAGGGCACCAGTACGTGGGTACGTCTAGCCTACGCCGCAGCAACGACTGTAGAACAATGTCTGGGTCAATAATGCTATCTAACCATCTCACACAAAAGTATACGAAACATGTCAATAATATCTCAACTTCATAAGAAGGACAAGATGTTAATACTCGTACTCAACGACAAATAACTATAAGGAAGATAAACAACATGATAATGACATAAAAGATATGAAATGATAATCCAAGAGATGTTTATAACATAAACATAACCCAAATCCACAATCAAAGTATATGAGTCTAACTATCTCAATATAACATTACCTCAGAAATAATAACAACTTGGTGAGTCAAGATCTGGAGACAAATACAATACAAATATCTAAACTAACTTAGTTGCTACTGGTGGTGTCTCCTCAGCTGGAACTAATTCATACTGAGCCAAAGTCTCCAAGTCTACTCCTACTCCTACTCCATCATCTGAAAAATATATCCAGTTAAGATTACAGCGAAACACACCTCTAATAACAGTTCCAGTAAATGATAAAGACTATCATTACTAAAATCTGTCAAATCAGCGACGTCGCAGGACGTCGCTAAATAGAGAAAATACGTCGCTAATTTCAATTAGCGACGTATTTAGCGACGTTTGGACGTTGTCACGATTAACCTAGTAGCTAAACAACACGACGTCGCAATACGTCGCTATTGCGACGACACTTAGCGACGCATACACGTCGCTAGTTCAGCGACTACCAGCGACGTAAAACGACAGCAGTTACTGACGTAACCTAGCGACGTTGAGCGACTTGACATGCATCGATGCTGACCTGGCTTGAGAGCCAAATGGCGACGTTCTGCGACGTTGTTACGTCGCTATAGTACCAACATATAGCGACGTTTAACGACGTGGTATGTAGCGACGTTTAGTGACGATCAGCGACGGTATTCATCACAGTTAGCGACGTTTTGATACTTACTTAGCGACGTTAACTTTCGTCGCTGCACATCGCTGAACGTCGCTGAACGTCACTAATTTTGAAAAAAAATACAGCATTTGCAGCATCCCCTACAGCATTTGCAGCAGATACACAAAGTATCAAACAACACAGATACACAATCACGAACACAAATGCGTATCAAACAGCGACGGTGTATATCACGAACACAGTATCAAACAACACAGATACACACAATCACGAACACGTTTGAAACACAATCTCATCAATCAACATATATATATGAAAAATTGTAACAACAATGTCAAACATAATGCTCCATATAAGAATAATGTATGTATAACCACATAAAAGACCCAACAATGGGCCATCACACAACAATATATATATATATATGTCGACTACGGCTGATCAGGAGGAGCATCACCGCTCCTGGAAAGAAGGTAAGCATACTGCTCTGGTGTAAGAACCACCGACGACGATGAAGGAGGAGGCAATGCAACCGCTGGAGAAGGAGGCAGTGTAACCGCTGGAGAAGGAGGCAGTGTAACCGCTGGAGATGGGTGCGTCCGCATCTCCCCTAGGGCTAGCAGTCTGGCGCTGCATTGCTCCATGCAAGCCGCTATCCTAGTAACGGTGTCGTGAATGGACTCCTGCGTCCCCTGTACGTGCCGTACGGTGCGCTCGAGCTCGTCAAAGCGTGCGGTGACCGACGCAGCGTCCCCTTGCGCCTGAGACCCTGGCTGCTCAAAAATCCTCCTCAGCATATCGTCGCACAGCTCAGCAATCTGGCGGGCAATGGTACCCTCGACTCGGGATGACTCGGCCTGTGACGGCTGTGAATGCGCACTGGCAGAGGGAGCCCTGATGCCTGCGTCGCAACAAATACGTCGTAGGACCCCGTACCGTAGTATGTACCCCTCTGAAGACCACCAACAGCGGTCTTCCAGAGCTCGTCCTCCGACTGAGGTGGAGAGGGCTGTGATGTACCAACCCCTCCCTCTGCTGGTGCACTAGCACTCGCACGCTCATCACGTAGCCTAACAAACTCGTCCTAGAAATCATTGTGCATCTCTATAAATCAGTACTTACCTAAATTAGCCTAATAAACGTCTAAAGTATTTAATTATTATTAACTATATGGTTATCTGTATATTCTTCAAGTTGTGTTAAAAATTAACGAAATCTAAATTAGTACTTACATAGCTCTGAGTAGCCCGGTCGTCGATGAGCTTCCCGTCCTTTCGATGGGTGGCCAGGAAGACGGTCACCATGTTTGTGTCCTTACCCCTCTGTTCCTGCGTATTTGTTATATTATATTCTTTAGAAAAATAGAAAATTATATACTCCTACTATCAATAAATCTTATATATTGCAATAAATTACATACCAGACGACAGAAATGCTCCGTCATAGGAATCGATCCACCACACCACTTTCTGACCCTCGTCCTAGCCGCCTTCGCCTTCTCCGACCGCTCTCTGTACCAGGGCTCCTCAAATCGAGCCCTCATCGTGGTCCACTGGTCAGGTGTGATCCAACCAGCAATCGGCTTTCCGGAGCGCTGACGAGCTTTCTGATCGTCAATTGCATCACGGATCAACTTGGCGGCGATGGCAGGAAACTGCCTCTCAATCTGCTCGGCCCGGTGTGGTGGATAAAAATAAGTCCTCTACAAGAATTACAAATTAAAATAATAAGTTCTAAAAAATGCTTAAAATTATATTAATCATACTAAATTAACTATCTTTAGTTACCTTGAAGTGGGTAAACCAGAATGCCTTCCTCTCTTCCGAGGCATCCGAGTAGTTGATCAACGGACCCCCATAGTTGGACCTTAGAAAGGAGCCCAACGCTCTCTGTACTGACGAGGGACGATATCTGTATACAACGATAACCGACGTATTAATGAATATATATAGATATACAGACATGCATTATATATATATATATATATATATATATATATATATATATATATATATATATATATATATATTCATTTAACTTACTTCGTAGGACCGTCGGCCCAAATCTCCATCCTCGTCTCGTCCTGAGGTGCGCATGGAGGTTCGCTCTGGTATGGATCCGCCCGGACGGGAGTAGGGACTACCTCCTCCACCTGCTCCCCACCCGCCATGCTGCTGTCAGCGGTAGGAAGGCTAGGGGAAGGAGTATGATCAGCAAGCCTGGAACTGCTCGTCGCAGGTGTACTGCCACCCGGACCTGTGACCGTATGGTACAATGGAGTGCTCGGGTCAGACGATGGTCCGGAGCCATCCTCTGGTAACGGAGCTCTCTGTCCACCTAAGGACACGGCTCGTCCTGACCTATCTCTGCGTCATCCTGAGGTGCCTCCGCATCGTCCTGCCATGCTGATAATAACATATGATTGAAAATATAAATAAATACAATGACAGTTTAGAAATATCTGCATACATTGGAGTTCATAATTTAAGTTTTCAAAAATCTGAATACTAATAGAAATGATCATAGTTTATAATTTAAGATTACAGAAATATGAATACATCAAAATCACAGTTTCTCAATCATCCTCTGAAAATTCATCTTCTTCGTTTGCCTCCTCCTCCTCCTCCTCCTCTTCTTCCTCATGGTCACTAGCATCTCCTTCGTCTTCCCCTTCGGATACTTGTACCTCTTCTACACAAGTAGATATTGAATGGGGAACTTCTGCTGAGTCGACATCAACTGTATTTGGTACAAGAGGCAGCTCGTTCTCTTGATAAGCCACTTCGTCGACGTCGAAGGTATTTCTGGCTTTAGTCTTGCATACTATCCACTAGTCGTACCTCGTTGTTCCCCGTCTAGGATATGTTGTAAAATATACGAGTTGAGCTTGACTTGCTAGGATAAATGGTTCGTATCCTTGGTATCGACGACGGTAGTTAATATCCACAAGACCATGCTTGTCAATTTTCCATCCTTGATCTTGTATGGGATCGAACCAATCAACTTTGAACAATACGATCTTGGCAGCCTCTATGCCATAGTTGTACGTCAATTCCACGATCTCCCGTAAGACGCCATAGAAATCATTGTCTGGAGTGACATCTTTGTAGTTTGTAGATTTGATACACAAGCAACTATTTTTTGTGGATTTAAGATCCAGGAAGCTATCTCTGATGAGAGCATTTGTTGACTTGAACTTAAACCCATTCACGCAATCACTTGGCCATATTTTGACGGCATAAATTGGTCCCTTGGCAAGAGTTCTAATAGATTCATTCTCAAGGATGACGTCCGAACGATCGACCTAAACACGAGAAGATACAAAATTAAGTTTAATGTTAAATTATTTCTTGTGCAGTTGTGAATGGAGGAAGATTCTAACTAGCTTCTTACGTACATATGCAGTCAACCAAGACGGAAAATGAAGTCTCATTTCTTCTTCTACTTCTTCATCTGCAATGTATGGACTACTTGACCTCACCTCATCATTAAATTTGCTGAAAACCAATAAATATTGGGATATACTCGTTAAATTATAATAACGTAATCAACAAATAGATTACTTGAACGTTGAAGATTTTCACTTACCACTCTAGCTTTTCCACTTCATCCTCCTCGCAGTTGAGTAATATATATAACTGGGCAGCCTTTAGTTCCTCATCATTCAAATATCTCTTTTTTAGTTTTCCAGAAGGCTTTCCAAGAGCATTGAAGACTTTCAATAATGCAACATTATATTCTATATCTCCATCGTTGTTCCTCGGAGCTCTTGTTCTATTTGTAGCAATATGAGGCTTGAAATACATTGAACAAAAGTTTGTAATCTCCTCAAGGACATAGGCTTCACAAATAGAACCCTCGATCCGTGCCTTATTTTTTACCTTCCACTTCAGGTGGTTTAGATGGCGCTTGAACGGGTACATCCACCGATAACCGACGGGCCCACCAACACGTGCCTCATATGAAAGATGAATTGGCAAATGCTCCATAGAGTAGAAGAATCCAGGAGGGAACACCCTCTCAAGCTTACACAATGTTACTGCAATGTCCTTCTCCTGCTTTTCAAGCCGATCGACGAGCAACTTAGCAGAACAAAGATCTCTGAAGAATATGCTAAGCTCTGTCAGTGGATCCCAAACGACCTGAGGTAAGAATTCCCGAAATGCAATCGGGATTAACCTCTCCATAAAAATGTGACAATCGTGGCTCTTCATACCCTATAGTTTGTTCTCCTTCGGGTCAACATATCTTCTCAAATTCGATACGTACCCGTCTGGAAATTTTAGGCCCTGGATCCACCTACAAAGTTTACCTTTGTCCTCCTTGTCCAGTGAGAAAATGGCCCTGGGCTGCTTATACTTCCCTCTGCCTTCCTTTATCAAATGCAACTCTGGACGTCTGCATATTTCTTCTAAGTCCAACCTGGCCTTGGGATTGTCTTTCGTCTTCCCCTTTACGTCCATCACAGTATTTATTATATTGTCAAATATATTCTTCTCGATATGCATGACATCCAGGTTATGTCTGAGCAAATGGTCACTCCAATATGGTAGGTCCCAGAATATACTCCTCTTCGTCCAGTTGTGAGTGCGGCCAAATCCATCACACTTGTACCCCGCTGTAGGCTCTTCAATAGCACTTGACAATTCTTTAACTTCCTCCCATATCGTGTCCCCGGACCACCGTGGCGGTGGACTGGACTTCTCTACCATGCCAACACGAAAAGCATTCTTGTTCCTCCGGTACGGATGATCCTTTGGCAGGAACTGTCGATGACAATCAAAGAAGCACGATTTTCCTCCGTGTTTCAAACGGAAAGCCTTAGTGCGATCCATGCAATACGGACATGCGAAACAACCATGGGTGCTCCAACCCGATAACATTCCATAGGCCGGGAAATCATTGATGGTCCACATTAGTGCGGCCCTCATCTGAAAGTTCTGCTTTCTGGAAACATCATATGTGGTTGCACCTACTTCCCACAACTGATTCAGCTCATCTACGAAGGGCTGTAAGTACACATCGATGTTCCTCTTCGGGTTCTTCGGACCTGGAATAATAACAGTTAGAAACATGTAAGGATTCTTCATACACATCCAAGGCGGGAAGTTGTACGGAGTAACAATCACAGGCCAACAAGAATATTGTGAGCCCGAAAGTCCAAATGGGGTAAAACCGTCGGAGGAATGCCCCAATCTGACATTATGCGGCTCCGAAGCAAAATTGGGATACACTCGATTAAAGTGCTTCCATGCTTCTCCGTCGGATGGATGATCCAGTACTCTATCTATTTGTTCCCGCTTGTGCCAACTCATATTATCAGTTGTCTCCTTTGCCATAAACAACCTCTGCAACCGTGGCGTCAAAGGCAAATAGTGCATCGAATCTGTTGGCTTGCGTGCACCAGAAGTCCTTGTTGTACTAGTTGCCTTGAAGCGATCGGCACCACAAAATCTGCAGGCGTCTTCATCCTTGTCGTCCTTATAGTACAACATGCATCCGTTGCGACATGCATCAATTTTTTCATACCCCATCCAGAACGATCTCACCATTCTCTTGGATCGGTAGAAGTCTTTAGGTAACTTGCCACCCTCCGGCAATATATCTTTAATTAACTCCAGGATTCGGTTGTAGCATTCTTGAGACATGTTAAAATCTGATTTTATGCTCAACAATCTTGTAATCACCTCCAACGGTGAATGGCCATCACAACCAGGATATAAAGGAGTCCTTGCATTCTCCAGCAACTCCATAAACTTTGCAGCATCGGCATTCGGTGCCTCCTCAGCTGCATATTGTTTGTTCGGATCGAAACTAGGCCCCGCAGCATCGAAAACCATGTTCGTCCACCCTTGGTCGTAATCAGCATGCTCGTGGACATCTACATAAGGCTACACATAAGGCTCCGGCTCGGAGGCTAAAGGCACAAGTTCTCCGTGTGCGGTCCACTGATAATAATTTGGCATGAAACCCCTCGAATACAAATGATATTTCACATCCACTTCCGAATGATATTTTAAGTTGCGACATCTCACACATGGACACTTAATTTTTGTACGGTCCATGTACTGAGGGAACGCCTTGGCAAACTGTAGAAACTGTTGCACACCCTGTATAAATTCATCCCGCACACCGCACATGTTATCAGGATAACGATTGTACATCCACAAACGGTTCCGCAGATAGTAATTCATATCCATTTTAAGATAATTCTGCAAAGATTGACACAGAAAATAATTCATCAGGATGACGATTGTACATCCACAAACGGTTTCGCAGATAGTAATTCATATCCATTTTAAGATAATTACTGCAGAAAGTGAAGACCGACATGAACTGACGTACGAAAGTGACGATTGTACGACCACAAGTTTTATGTTCTTCAACGATATATTTCACATGCATAATTGCCAAGTGTGGGGACGAATGGCTCAGAACACAACCCAAAATTTATTCTAGCATACATTAGTTTGAATCATCTATGTTCTGTACATATGGTGTAGTATATATTCTTATCGAATCTAGTATCTGAAGGATGTAACAGAATCAAGATGAACCCACATAACGTAATACTAAGACATTATCTACTACTAAAAGATGTAGTGATAGGTTGTCGTATCATCATTGCCGAGTGATGGGGGTCGGAAGACAGTCAACTTTATTTACGGCTACATAGTTTTTGCCTTGCCAGTCGAATGGCTGCAGGGACTATGTCCTGATCACGATGTCGTACCGTAGATTAATGCAAATTCCTTATAGCAAATATCGTACATAGATTTCTGTCTCGCCAGTCGAATGGCAGATAAAAAGGTTATATTCGATTTTTTGTCAAGTGTGAGAACGGATGGCTCAGAACACAACCCAAAATTCATTCTAGCATACATTAGTGTGAATCATCTATGTTCTATACATATGGTGTAGTATATGTTCTTATCGAATATAGTATCTGAAGGATGTAACAGAATCAATAAGATGAACACACAAAATTTAATACTAAGACATTATCTACTACTAAAAGATGTAGTGATAGGTTGTCGTATCATCATTACCGAGGGATGGGGGTCGGAGGACAGTCAACTTTATCTACGGCTACATAGTTTCTGCCTCGCTAGTCGAATGGCTGCAGGGACTATGACCTGATCACGATGTCGTACCGTAGATTAATGCAAAGTCCTTATAGCAAATGTCGTACATAGATTTCTATCTCGCCAGTCGAATGGCTGTAGGGACAGTGTCTGACTTCGTGTATCTTACCATTTTCCCAAAATGCCTGACATTCAAACTCAGAAAACAGTTGCTAACTAATATCACTATTCAGTTAAGCCTATTCTCAGGTTAATCCTTATTCCAATATCATTTCCTAATAGGAATTTATCTAAGTCCATATCAATAGACAAATTTCCTTTGGGTAACATGAACTAGCCAAGCCATCATACCTAGGGTAACATGATACTGCTACCAATGTTGATAACTAATACTGAAATCTTAACCATTGACATCTTGAAACCTATATGAACACACTTACATAAGTGCATACATATTGAGTTATATATAATCAGATATAACAACCCAAAAACCCGAACTAGCTTGAACCCAATTCCTACAGTGATGGATATAAGCGCAATTGAAATTCCTGGAGAGTTATACATTTGTGTATTGATAAGACCATTCACTATTTCTTGAAGCTCGATCTCCCCCCCCTGATGAACCATATAGCCAAGAGAAACCATGAACCAGAATAGAAGAGCTTGCCCCACCCATAAGTAAATATTTCGTAGTAGCCCCATTAGACCGTACATCTCTCTTGGTATATCCAGATAATAGGTAAGAACATAAACTGAAACATTCTGGAGCTACAAAGATAGTTATTAAATCGTTAGCACCACATAAAAACATTCCTCCTAGAGTAGCTGTTAATACGAATAACAGAAACTCTGTTATAGCCATTTCTGAACCAAAACATAGGCCAAGTGCCATATCCAATTACTGCCTAGTACATTCACTCACTAACCCTTCAACCCATATCTCAGTTTAAATTCTAAAATCAAAACCCAGTTTTCAGTTCTCCATATTCCATTTAATCACAGTTTGTATATTAATATTCGAATTCAAAAATACTTTTAAACATTAAATCTCATAATCAAATTTAAACCCAAAATCGAAATATCAGTTTGAATTTACAGTGTCAGGACTGATTTTAATGTATCAGTGAAAAGAATTCGAAAACCCCAAATTCGAACTGGAAAATCAATAAAAACCCAAATCAGTTGTACAGAACTGTCACCCCCACATGTGTACGTGTCAGGGGGTTGATTCGTGTCCACACAAGTGGACACGAAGTGTCCAACTTCACGAGAACACACATCAAATTCGAATCCTAAACTGGGAAGCGGGGACAGGGGAGAGTGTGTGTGTGAGAGAGAGAGAGAGAAGGAGAGATGGGGGAGCTACCTAAGGAGGAGGAGGAGGAGGCCGGAGGAGGGAGATCGCCGGAGGAGCGCCGCGGAGGAGGAGCGCGCGAGAAATTGGGGGGAAAATTTGTGAATGATCGAAAAGGAAACCCTCGTAGCCTATATGAAACGTTTAGCGACGTCTAAAAAGGACGTCGCTAAACGTCGCTGATATTTAATAAACAGCGACGCCGCTTAAATTGCGTCGCTACGCATCGCTATATCAGCGACGTGTACCGACGAACTTGCGACGCAGGTTCCCATTTAACAAATTATGGTCGCTAGTAGTCGCTGTTGGCGACCAACAGCGATGTCTTAGTTAAACGTCGCTAAACCCCAAAAAATTAGCGACGTTCTACCTTGGAGTCGCTAAATACGTCGCTGATATGACTTATTTTTGTTAGTCCCGGGGCTTGATCAAAGATGGTAAAACAGATGCAACAGAGATCTACGATGATACAAAAACCAAATAACCCAATTACAATATGGAGGAGAGAAATAGAGAAGAGAAGATCTCTCGTTCTTCCTTGCAAACGTGTTGCAATTAGGACAGAACGAGTTACAATAATCTAGAGAAAGATGAGAAGAAGAAAAATGCTGGGGTGTCAAAACACCGTTGCTCAAAGCAAGATTCGTCCCACACGAATTGCTTCCAGGAACCAGCAAGTTGAAGAACTTGTGGAACGCTCGAAGTCACCTCTGTTCTGACTCCTCGGATGGACTTGTAATGGCGGCAACAACACCTCTCTCTTTCTCCTTTTCTGACTTATAATTTTCGTAGTGCCAACAAAGGAGGCCAGAAGAGAGTATATATAGAGAGAGGGTAGAAACCCTAGCCGCATCTTCAGTTATGGAAAGATTAAATCAAATCCCAAAAGATAGCAACGAGATTAATTCAAATCCCACAAAGATAGGATCTGAATTAATCGCATTGAATCAGTCTTTCCATAACTGACTTGTAGTCTGCACAGTCAGCGAAACCCTCCATGCGGCAGCAGCAGCCTGGCCGCATGAGCCTCATGGCCGCATGAGCCGCATGGCCGCATAAGACCGTATGGCCGCATATGAGCCGCATGACTGCTGACGTGCTAAGTGCAAAGTGCGCCAACAAAATACCATATTACGCCTCATGAGCCCATGAGCCCGAGCTCGAGCCCGAGCCCGAGTCCGAGTCGCTAAGCCCCTTTGGGGCTTAGCTCCAAATGGAATTAATCCAAGAGAATGACAAAAGCATTAATGCTTAATCCTTGGAGCCTTATTCTTACCTCCTAGTAAAATCACCCACATGGTTCCTTCCTAAGGGTCACCACCCCATGTGCATCCCTCAACAACAAAACCAAGTATATATGTTGAGATAACTCATGGTGCATTTCCGATGTGGGACTAAAATTTTACAAGGTATGTTGAGAGCAAGCTCTCTCCATGTAAAGAAAGCACCAACAATCCCCCACATATCACAACATATATATGTGTCCAGGGTTGAGCGTTCCCTACAGTAACTGTCCATTTTGCATTAGGATAGATGTCGCTGATGACTTGAATCTTCCCGCATGGGTTAAATAACAATGTGATACAAGAATGGACTACGCCTTAAATTCTGCACCACAATTGTAATTCTTTTCACTCACAAAGTGTAGTTACGTGTGCTTCTGGTTGCACATTAAAGGCCCTGTGCCAGCCTGGTTTCAGTATATAATTTTGGGCATCTATAAGTTTACCCTCAAGAGACGGCCTGATATCTCTTTCCATACACTATAGGTGAGTTCTTTATTAAAGAGATATGGCATGAAGCCTTGCGCTTCCTTGCGGTGCTACGCCGCTATGACATGGCCTGAAGCGAGGCATTACCCCTACCTGGGAACCTCATCGTAGTGTCATACTACTGTAGCATGAGGTCTCAGCCTCTTTGTAGTGCCAATCTACTTAGCATGAAGCCTAAGGCTTCCTTGCCGTGTTACGCCGCAACGACATGGCTTGCAAGGCCGAGGCTTTACCCCTACCTGGGTACCTCATCGTGGTGTCATGCCACTGTAACATGGGGCCATCCTCCCCTTTGTAGTGCTATCTACAACTCTTTAATTACGTCATACAGCATTAGGCTACCTGTCTATTTGCGGTGCTACGCCGCTATGACTTGGCTTACAAAGCCGAGGCATTACCCCAGACCTGGGAACCTCATGGTGGAGTCACCCCACTGTAGCATGGAGTTTCACTCCTTGTAGTGCTGCTCTACCGTGCTTCCTGTAAAGCACACCAGGCATTCACTCTGCCTGAGAACTCATTAAGGCGTTTAAGCCAACCTTCCACAGGATCTATTTTTTTCGCAGAAAATATATAGTAGACAACAGTGGTTATGGGTCCGTATCCCTTCCATGTTCCAGAGAACAAGTACCCACTGTTACCTGATAGTTTTCCAGTCAGTGATCCTCCTTTGAACCAAAAGTTAGATGCCTAGTAAATTTCTCTTTGAACTAATAGCATAAAACTTTATGGTAGGATTATAAAGACACACTATCAGAATGCCTTCAAGCCCATTTTACAAGCTGTGTCATCGACCAACTGGCGCTTGAGGCCCTTGGCGAACGGATCCGCCAGGTTCTCCTGACTCCGAACATCAATTACTGCAATTACACCTCTTTTGATAAGATCGTGTACTGTCCTGTGCTTCAACCGTACAGTCCTCTTCTTCCCATTGAAGAGGTCATTTGATGCAACCGCCGCAGTCGCCTGGTTGTCACAGTATATCGGTATCGTCGGTATCTGAGCTCCAACCACTAGAAGATCATACATGAGCTCCCGAAGCTATTCTGCTTCATCTGTTGCAGTTTCAAGTGCATAGAATTCAGATTCCATGGAGGAACGAGAGAGTATAATCTGCTTCTTCGACTTCCATGATATAGCAGCTCCACCCAAGGAAAAGACATATCCACCCGTGGATCTCTTGCTTTCCACCTCTGAACACCAGCTAGCATCACTGAAGCCTTCCACTACTGTCGGATACCCGTTGTAGTACAGTGCATATGTCTGAGTTTTCTTGAGATATCTCATCACCCGCTTCACAGCTTTCCAGTGCTCAACCCCTGGGTTGCTTGTGAACCGACTCAGCATTTCCACGGCAAAAGCTATGTCAGGCCTTGTGGCAGTGGTTGCGTACATCAAACTTCCGATAACGCTAGAATACTCCAGCTGCCTGACGCTTTCCCTTGAATTTGGCTTTAGCTTCTGATCACACCTGTATGGCATATCGATCCCTGGAAGATCCTTATACCCATAGCGTGAGAGCATCTTCTCAATGTAGTGAGATTGTGACAGCGCTACTCCAGTGTCCGTCCGGATGATCTTTATGCCCAAGATGACATCTGTATCCCCCAAGTCCTTCATACTGAACTTGGTTGAGAGGAACTTCTTTGTCTCTGTGACACAGCCTATATCCGTACCTAGGATTAGCATGTCGTCCACATACAGACAAACGATGACTCCCCTCCCATCAGCAAACTTTGTGTAAACACATTTGTCCGTCTCGCTGACTCTGTAGCCGTTTGACCTAATAACTTTGTCAAACTTCTCATGCCACATCTTGGGAGCTTGCTTCAAACCATACAATGATTTCACCAAGTTGCAGACTTTGTCTTCAAGACCTTTGACGACAAATCCATCTGGCTGTTGCATGTAAATCTCTTCGGTCAACTCTCCATTAAGGAATGCTGTCTTTACATCCATCTGATGTATCACCAACTTATGTATAGCTGCTAGAGCGATTAACATCCTGATGGTGGTCATCCAAGCTACTTGAGCGTACGTGTCAAAGTAGTCTATCCCCTGTTTCTGAGAAAATCCCTTGGCTACCAGCCTGGCCTTGAACTTGTCAATAGTTCCATCTGCCTTCATCTTCTTCTTGAAGATCCATTTACATCCGATGGGCTTTTCTCCTTCAGGTAGATCTACCAACACCCATGTGTTAGTGGAGGTGATAGAGTCAAACTCGTCATTCACTGCCTCCTTCCAGAAGATAGCATCTCTGGTCTTCATCGCCTCATCATAGGTAAGCGGATCTGCTTCCACGTGATAGGTGACAAAGTCATCTCCGAAGTCTTTCGGTCTCCTCGCTCGCTTAGCTGACGGCTCTGCGAGTTTTGGTACAAGAGTTGTTTCATCAACAACAGCTTCTTCTTGGACTACTGGCCTATATGAGATTTCAGTCTCATTTGCACCTACATTATTTTTCAGAATGTCCGAAAGAACAATGTTTTTGTCTTTTGCAAACTTGTCTTCAAAGTATTCAGCATCGCGAGATTCGATGATATGATTTGACTCAATATCAAGAAATCTCCTAGCATTACTCTTCTCGGCATACCCCAAGAAGATCGCCTTCGTAGTCCTTGTCCCTAGCTTCTGAATCTTCAGATCTGGGAGCTTCACATACGCCAGACACCCCCACACTCGAATGACATTCAAGTTTGGTCTGACTTTGAACCAGAGTTCATGAGGAGTTACGTCCGAAGTTGCATATGGCACTCTATTCAGAATGAAAGTGGCCGTTAATGCAGCTTCTCCCCAGTAGCATTTTGGAAGGCCTGCAGTAAGCAGCATAGAATTCATCATTTCTGTTAATGTTCGGTTCTTTCTCTCTGCTACTCCGTTGGATTGGGGAGAATATGGAGCAATAGTCTCGCATATGATTCCATGTTCTTTGCAGAATGATGCGAATTCATGAGACATGTACTCCCCACCTCGATCACTTCTCAATCTCTTGAGTTGTTGTCCAGTCTGCCGTTCAGCTTCGGCCCTGAACTCTCTGAACTTCTCGAAAGCTTCATCTTTAGACTTGAGCAAGTAGATGAACGCATATTTTGAGAAGTCATCGATGAAGGTTATAAAATACTTCATCCCGGCCTTCGTGGAGAAATGTTTGAAGTCACAGATATCGGAGTGCACCAACTCCAGAAGATCTGTGCTTCGATTGACCAGATGAAAGGGTTTCCTTGTGATCTTCGTCTGAGCACACACTTCACACTTCTCCACCTTACCCCCACATTTGGAGATAAGTCCTAGACTAGACATTTTGTTAATTCTTTTACAATGAACATGTCCTAGTCTATTATGCCATAACTCAAGAGAATAATCAAAAAATATAACTGCATTAATGTCATCAAACTGGTTGACAAGCTGAATTTTAAACATTCTTTCGGTTTGATAAGCCTTCCCGAAGTATGTTCCCTTCTTGGACATCACCATCTGACCAGCATTGATGTCCATCCTCAAGCCTGCGTTGCAGAGCAGGCTCCCAGAGATCATGTTCTTGGCAATCGCCGGAATATGCTCCACACCTTGAAGTGTCAGAGTGTTCCCAGAAGTGATTTTCAGCTCCACAGTCCCGATCCCCAGAACTTTAGCTTGGGCCTGGTTCGCCATGACAACCTTCTCAGATATCGGCTGGTACGTGACGAACCATTCCTTGCCAAAACAGACATGGCAAGTCGCACCAGTGTCTATCCACCAGTCAGAGTCAACCCTCACAGTTGTGACCTGTGCGATCATAGCAACAATGTTAGAAACCAATAAAACCTTATTAGGCTCACCTTTCTCTGATTGTTTAGGCTTGGATCTGCATTCACTCTTGTAGTGGCCTTTCTTGCCACAATTGTAACAAGTCACGTGGGACTTAGTCTTCTGTTGCTTGAATGAAGGACCCTTCACTTTTAGATTAGTGAAGTCCTTCTTGGGATGAGAAGCCGCCTGCTTCCCCTTAGGATCTCTCGTCTGCACTAGATTGGCTTTAGCCAACTGTTTGGACAGAGTGTCCACCTTCTGTTGGGAACGCATCTCATCCTCAACATGGATCTCTTGAAGTAGATCTCCCAAGCTAATGTGTAGCTTCTTTCTGTGCATCCTTGCATAGAAGGTACTCCATCCAACAGGAAGTTTTGAGACGATCCCTCCAACGACAAACTTGTCGGGAAGGGGCATCTCTTCGTCTTCCAGTTTCTGACGTAGCTTTAGAAATTCCTTCACCTGTGGCAACATGGACTTCTCGTCCTCAAAGAGCAATTTGTGATATTTTTCAACCACAAACATTTTGCTCTTATTCCTGTCTTCTTCATACTGTTTTTCTACAGACTCCCATATGTCTCTGGCAAGTTCCTTCTTCGAGTAGGATTCTGCCAGGGAGTCCTCCATAGCATTCAGGATGAGAAGCCTGCAGATGCTATTTTCCCTTCTCTATTTGGCCTGGAGTTTGGTAGCCGTATTGATTGCGGCAGTAGATCCAGTGTCTGGAACAGAGGGTTCTTCCTCCAACAGAATATGATCAACGTCTTTTAGTTGAAGAGTTAGATAAACCTTTCTCTTCCAGACTTGATAATGCTCTCCATCGACCTTTTCCAACTTGCAGTAGTCCGATTGGACGAGCAAAGCATTAATGTTTTCCATCTATAAGGATCTTGCTTTGAGATTGTTAGTCCTGGGGCTTGATCAAAGATGGTAAAACAGATGCAACAGAGATCTACGATGATACAGAAACCAAATAACCCGATTACAATATGGAGGAGGGAAATAGAGAAGAGAAGATCTCTCGTTCTTCCTTGCAAACGTGTTGCAATTAGGACAGAACGAGTTACAATAATCTAGAGAAAGATGAGAAGAAGAAAAATGCTGGGGTGTCAAAACACCGTTGCTCAAAGCAAGATTAGCCCTACACGAATTGCTTCCAGGAACCAGCAAGTTGAAGAACTTGTGGAACGCTCGAAGTCACCTCTGTTCTGACTCCTTGGATGGACTTGCAATGGCGGCAACAGCACCTCTCTCTTTCTCCTTTTCTAACTTATAATTTTCGTAGTGCCAACAAAGGAGGCCAGAAGAGAGTATATATAGAGAGAGGGTGGAAACCCTAGCCGCCTCTTTAGTTATGAAAAGATTGAATCAAATCCCAAAAGATAGCAATGAGATTAATTCAAATCCCACAAAGATAGGATCTGAATTAATCGCATTGAATCAGTCTTTCCATAACTGACTTGTAGTCCGCACAGTCAGCGGAACCCTCCATGCGGCAGCAGTGTTTTCCATAAATAAATTCACTTTATTTATTGTGTTTCTGAGAAAATTACAACTGTAGGAATCTAATCTAGAAGATGATTACTTTATCCCTTGGACGATGTGATGAAGAAAACTCGAACTTCGAAGAACTTGGACAGCAACTAGGCAATCTCTCTGTTCTCTCTGAAATTGACTGTAGTGTCTAATGAAGATAAAGAAACTCTCTTTTATAGAGTTCTGGATAACTGTTCTGAAGCATACGCTCAGTCAGTTACTTGACGTGTGCATAACTGCAGGGACGCGTGGCGAATTCTGATGGAGACACGTTGGAGTGCGGTTGAAAGTAGTGTAATATATCTAGGAGAGATTGATGGCATGAATGCCACGTTGCATAACTTCTGAATAAGTGGATAACTGAGTACAGGACACGTGAGAACGTGTGTTGACTGTAAGTTGAAAATCATCCTGGATGCATTTGCTATGATACGCTGTCTTTGAAGAAGAGCCATACGCTAGCTTTTGAAGGCACATGTCTTGCATACACTGACTTGGATCATATAAAGCTGATACGCTCACTTGATTAGGAAGGAGTCGTATGGAGTCCATACGCTCACTTGGTTGGCAAGGAGTCGTATGGAGTCCATACGGTCACTTGGTTGGCAAGGAGTCGTATGGAGTCCATACGCTCACTTGGCAAGGAGCCGTATGGAGTCCATACGCTCATTTGGTTGGACAAGGAGCCGTATGTATTGATGGAGTAGACACGTGGCTGTCTTCAATCTTCTCAAATACGCCATATCTTCAAATATTGACAAATATTTCTCGAGCGTCGTACTGCAGATATGATGGCTGACAGACTGTCAGAAATGACAGTAATGATGGCTCTTTATTTATGATGGCTGCTGAGCTGTCCTCGTAAGAGACAAAATTAATTCTCGAAAACCTATACGATGGTTAATCTTCATAGGGCAGCTGTCTTTGCACGAAAGACGAAGTGTCAGATTCATCCTTCATTAAATACATGCTGTGCTGTCATCTCAGGAAATAATAAAATATTCACTGAGCGCACAGCCTTTAGATGAGCGTATGGCCTTGGCTGAGCGTATGGCCTTGAGCGTATGTGTAGTTGCCCTTCCCAGAAATTTTGAAATATTTTTCTTCTTATTTATTTTTAATGAGGATTTTTAGATATTTATAAATAATTATTTGATTTACTAGTGGAAGTTTGTATTGCTGCAAGCCTACTAGTATTGTACTTATCAAACTTTAAACATACATAGTCCTAAGCTCTTTTTCTTAATGTCATAAATTAGTGGGACCTAAAATTAAGGGTTCAGGTTGTGGTGCTTAGGTTTATGTGCTCGCTAAGCTAAAGTGGCCGTTTGCATAATAGGTGATACTGATTGTAAATTGAGAAGTAATAGAGTAAATAAGATATTCAAAAACTAAATGGATCCTGAATTTTATTTTTAGAAATATGTTGTGGATTTGAGAAGCATAGTGTGTAAACAAGAGCTATATGACAAAGTTGTCTGAAGTGAAGATGGGGAGAATCGACCCAACGAAAGAGCTTTTGTTTCAAATTTGACACCATTTGGATGTGAAATTGGAAATTTAGAAATTGAGGAGTCAACTAATTCCTGGGAGGACTTGGGCCTAACTCCTAAATTTCTTAACTAGCATTTGTCAAATGCCAATTTGACAAACTGGATTGTAGTTCAAATCCCACTGACAAACATTTACAAGTGTTATGATGTACACATGCATGTTTAAAGTGCTCTCAGAACATCACCTACAAACAATAATAACCAGAACTGAAGTATCAAACGCAGATACATAGACTATCCAATATATAGTAGTAGGACTATGTTGTTATTAAAATTCTCTTACAACCAAACACAACCATGATAATCCTTTTTGGAAGATTAGGAAGCAGTCAAACAACTAAGCTCACCCGAGCCCTAAAACCCTGGCCCAACCAGAGGGCCAACATACCTACAGCAAATAACCCCCTCAGCCCAAGGCTTCACCCGACCCTGTGTAAACAGCAGCTAGCCGACCCGAGCGTGCTTTTCCCCCCAAGCCGCGCGCATATAAACGAGAGGAGAGAACGCAAAACCCTAATCCAAATCCTCTCGACCCAACGCCGCGCTGTTCCCTGGTCGTGGCGACCCACCCGCCGTCGACGCCACCGCCGCGCGTGGCCACGGCCGCATGGAAACCGCGCGCGCGCGGGTTGACAGTAGAGCGACAGTAGCAGCCGACCCCAAACGCACGAGTTCGCGACGTGATTTCTCCCTCCTTGGTCGACGAAACGTCGAACCGTTTGCTCAGGTACGACCACAACCTAACCAACTTCGTTTCCGTTTATGTACTTCGTTTTATTCACCTTGTACACGACGATAAACGAGTTCCAAAACCGAAAAAAATCTCGATTTCTGGATTCAGAAATTGCCCTGAAAACACCAAGTTTGCGGTCGAATTGTGACCAGAACATCGCGAGTTTTAGAAAACTGCTTGAACAGACTTCTAGACAACCTAACCAAGATGGAAACACTATTTTTAGAATAAATTCTTGTTGATTATTTGCTGTTTAAAATTAGGGTGAAGTTGACGAAAAATCTGTTTTCAAAACTAGAAAATCGCTCCACATGACGTGCGTCACGCCAATCCGGACGACGTGGTCGCGCACCGAAAGTATCGAAAGCTGTGTAACAGCTTCGTGATCGTGTGGGCTTTGACGGAATTCAAATTGGTTGCGTGTGCGCGACGAATTTGATGCGTATCCGTCAAAATTCCCCGTATCGTACACATTACAAATTTCTCAATTACTTTGTACACGTTCGTCGGATCGAGACGAAACTTACGCCAACAGGATCGTATCATTTTTTTGGTCCTGTATGCCAAGTTTGGTCCAATTCTGAGACAGTTGATAAAATCACCGTTTTACGGGCCCCACGGTCCCACTCAACGGGCGATTTTGTGCTCGGCCCGTCGGAATCCAACTTTGGACATACGGTTGGGTTCGTATCGAAAAACTGGATCCGTAGACATATAGTTTGATGACTTTAGAGACCGTTGACTCTGGCACGCTTTTCGGTACAAAGCGGGTCCAACGACGGACATCGTTTTGGCCCAAAATTACCGTTTTGCCCCTGTGTCCAGAATTGGACTTAAGGACAGGAAATCCTAGCTAATTGGACTATTCTGAGATCATTGGTATTATCTATTTCAGCTTTCGGGGACTGTTGTACGGGTTTTGACTATTGTGGCATTTTGAGTGATTTGGATCATCGGTTTCACCAGCACAGGACCACAGGCGAGTACAGTTTATTGTCTGCATTTCGTTATTGATTTTCACTATATTTTATTGATTGGCCATTGGTTATGTGATTATTTTCTATTAAAATTATTGAGTCGGGAATGGGAAGTACCAACGATGTGTGATCTGACCTTAGATAGTGTAGACAGTGTAGACAGTGATTCATTATTTCTTGTAGACAGTGTAGACAGTGATCTATTTATTTCTTGTAGACAGTGTAGACAATGATTTATTTATTGCAAAGTAGACAGTGTAGACCATGATTATTACTGCATTTAAATTGTGTAGATCGTGATTATTATTTTGTAGACAGTGTTTCTTTATTACAATATTTTCTGTAGACTGTGTAGCTTTATACAATGTAGACAGTGTAACTTAGACAGTGTAGACAGTGTAACTTAGACAGTATAGACAGTGTAACTTTAGACAGTGTAGACAGTGTCGCATAATTGTCCCGAGACCGATCACATATCAAAGGTACTTCTAGCAGTTGGAGAAAGTCTGTTGTGTCTATTTATTTACTATTAGTTTTCTGTATTTTCTATTTATTTTCAAAACTCATAATTGATGTCTAACCTTTGTTTTATAGTCATCTTCTTTATTTGAAATTGCATTCAGTGAATTGTGCTCGTTCCATTCCTGACTGGAAACCAACATTTTCAGGTTAGCCGTGGATTCACTTAGCTTGGGGAGTGACGGAAAATACTTGCAGACAAAGGCCTAGAAACTAGCTAGATAGATGAGTTATAGTCTTTCCATATTTGTATAAGTTTATATTTTTCTACAAATATAAAACTTGTGATCTTTGTAAATTAAATTAATGTTGTGAATGAGCATTGTTTGTGATTTTGATCTTTCCATATTCAGATTCATCCTTCATTAAATACATGCTGTGCTGTCATCTCAGGAAATAATAAAATATTCACTGAGCGCACAGCCCTTAGATGAGCGTATGGCCTTGGCTGAGCGTATGGCCTTGAGCGTATGGCTTTGACTGAGCGTATGGCCTTGAGCGTATGACTTTGGCCGAGTCTTATGTCAGCGTGTCATAATTTTCACACCCTACAAGACCTCCTTCAAAGTTTTCGAACTTTATGAATTCAAAAGTTCGAAATTACTTTGAACTTAAAGTGGGAATAAGTCCTGACACGCTGGCATGAGTTTGTTATCTTCCTCAATATCAGTGCAAATCTTTAGGAATTCTGTTTAAAGAACAGCCGCCGTTTGAACTTCTTCTTTTCTTCTATAAATAGGTTTTCCAAAACCTAATTTATTTTTTTACTTTTGCATTCGTCTTCGAGAGAGAAAAAGAAACTCAAGACTCAACTTCTTCTTCTTCGACTCAAGCTTTATCAATGGCGCCCAAGGTTGATGCTGCTGCGAAGGGAAAGGGGAAGGCTCCTGCGGAGTCATCTCAGCCCGCCGCCGCCGCTGCTAAGAAGACTACCGATGAGCGCGTTCGACGAAGTGAACGCCCATTGAAGCCCCTCTATGGTGAGGATGAAGATGATGAACAATAACTATCCCCTATTTAGGGCTCTGGTTAGAACAAAATCATAAAACGTATCCCCTTTTTAGGGTCAAATACGTCAAAAAAATACGCTTCCCTCTTTAGGGTTTAGCCGTATCTCATATTTTTTGTTTATACGAAAAATATGTTTGGAGCGTATTCTGTATGATACGCGTATTTTTGATAGAAATGTCAAAATATGCTGTCTTGAAAGAATATGCTATGGCGAGTTGTCTCACTGAGATACGCTAACTCCTATATTAGCGCATGTTTTTGATGATCATCTTGTCAACCATACGCTGATACGCTCAAGTTGAACATAAACTGATCTTTTTGTAAAATCATTCACTTAGGATAAACTGAGCGTAAAAAGTGATCTCTGAATCTGTCAAACGCTTAGGATAGACTGAGCGTATGTTGAACTTTGAGTCTGCCATACGCTTATGGTAAACTAAGCGTATGTTGAACTTTGAGTCTGCCATACGCTTAAGGATATACTGAGCGTATGTTGAACTTTGAGTCTGCCATACGCTTAAAATAAACTGAACGTATGTTGAACTTTAAGTCTGCCATACACTTAAGATAAACTGAGCGTATGTTGAACTTTAAGTCTGCCATACACTTAAGATAAACTGAGCGTATGTTGAACTTTAAGTCTGCCATACACTTAAGATAAACTGAGCGTATGTTGAACTTTGCCATCTCTTTGTGTTGAAGATTTCTAACTTCTTATTCTTCTTTTGCAGTGGATATTCTGGCTCAGGAGGCAGAATTTGAAGGATGTGTAGGAAATAACTATAATAGTGACCTATCACATGTTCGTTTTCCCCAATTCGATGGACCTTCCACAAGGATAGCTCTTTTGACAAATCAGGAAAATGATACTTTGCTGAACTTGATGAGTGGACTGCCTTTACAGAGTATGGATGGTGTTACCCATTCGAAGCCAGCATTTCTTTTCGGAGATGCTATTAACATAAACTCTCAGCCTGCTCTGGATAAAGTATCATACTGTTATTATAGGGATGGTGATGTGAATCAGCCAATGTATCTGACTGGTTTATCAAAAAGCATCAACATAGCTCGCTTATTTCATGCGAGTTGTCAAAGACAAATGAAGTGGGATATCACTCCATCCCGTCAAGCAAAAGCTGGGTGGATAGGATATCGTCAAGGAAGATTCCGCAGTGGTACTGAACCACATGTCACAGCTTTGCGAGGACTGCTACCTGCCACCATCCCTCCTGAGGACTCGGCACTTCTGAAGCCAGTCAGAGTCCCAATCTTTGCAAACAAATTTGCTCAACTGGAAAATGCCATCTACCCAAAACAGTCTATGAGACTTACTGGTCTGGTGAACCCGGAAAATACTAGATGGACTGCTCTTGTGAGATGGATTCTGAAGAACTTTGGTGAACAGTTAAAGGTGATAGGCCTATATGATGCCATTAAGTGCACTGCTTATGGTTTTAGGCCAAACCCGGATTTGTTCTTGGCGTTAGCGGAGAGGTATAACTACCGTACCGGCACCTTCATGACTCCAAGAGGCGAGATGGGATTCGCCCTTCATGAAATGGCATATATTTCTCAGCTGCCAACAGCAGATTTGCCATATGAAGAGTATATCCCTTTCATTGATGAAATGAATAAGATCTCCGAAGCCAACCCAATGGTTCTTCATGTCTTTGAAGAATTGATGTGCCATTACAGTATTTGTAAGGCTTTTTATAAAGGACAAGGTGGGGAAGGAGATTCCAACTGTTATTCTTCTAAATGGATGGCCTATTTATTTCAAGGTCGTACTGATGAAGTTCAGAAGAAGAAGAAGACTGAGCAATATGTCGGTGAATTTAAACCTCTGAATCAAGCTGAGATTGATAAGCTCATCCGGGACACCACTCATGACGACATCGTCATTGAGGAAGACGAAGGCACCTATAAAGCCGGTGATAGGTTTGAGACCTATATTAAGCAGGGTAGCCGAGAATTATCTGCTGAAGGTCATCTGGCCGGATTTATATCTCTCTAGCTAAGAAAATTTGTAGTACCTGGCACCTGTTCAGCAGACAGGATGCACAGAGGAGTTGTCTTCGCAGCAGTCCGTCTGACTTTCGGATATAAGATGGATTTGCTGACAGCAATGACATGCCGTCTGAATGCTGAATTAAGGGCATATACAGACAGAATGTTCGAATTGGCAAGGAAGAGCCTTACATTCTTTCCTTGGATAGAAATGCCCTTTACATATTTATTTGGGTGGCTGCTTCTGCATTTCGAATCTCTCATGAATGCTGGGATGGCTAGACCAGATGACACCTTTCTGGAAAGATACAGTCACACACCAAAGTGGAAATATGACACTTTGACAGATTGCAGAACTATATTAAACAGGGGAGAACTATGGAGCTTCACTTGTGTTCCTCCACCTGTTGGTTATGAAACCATGCCTGGGAGGTTGATTGATGGCATTGGTGGCAATGAATTGGATGAGATTTAACATGAATGACTGAAGAGGATCAGGCCATCTCATTTAATTTGCCGCCGTGACAACATCACCTATCTGGAGCCATATCTTCCGAGTAGGTTTGCTCGGCAATTTGGTTATGATCAGTTGCATGTGGGCAATGCAACGACATGTTTTGGTTATCAAGGCGGGTTGATTGATGGTGCCAGAGCTTGGATATATTACATTGCTAAAGGTACAGGGGCTACCTTTTCCACGCCAGATCCGGTCACCTATCATAGAGGAGCTAGAATATTGGCTTCTTATGCCAAATTCTATGTATCAGCTAATACCTTTGATAAAAAATTCAGCATCTTAGGTAGAAGCTTCATTCATATTGAAAAGAAATCAACCAAATCAGCCCTGCCTAGAGATTGTCATGACCAAGAAGATCCTCTGGCTACTGATGAAGTTGATGATGAAGTTTTAGAAACTTTCTTCTCTGATGACCTTCATCAACCATTACATGTACCCATCGGGAGTGCTGAAGAGAGTATATCTGCCGATAATACCCCGAAGAGGAAGCGAGGCAAAGGTGTTGCTGGGCCTGCCCCAAAAAGAGTCACTCGAGCAGAGACTCAAAATCGTGGAGGAATTACCATTCCAGGGACTTCTCCTGCTTCCAATCGAGTTAGAGATGCTGATGAAGCAGGTAGTGATCCAAAAGACAATTATCCTACTGTTCCATTCACAAAAAGAATAGGAAGGAAAGTGATAGTTTCAAAAACTAAATCCGTAATTTGTCTCGATGCAGAGAGTCCCACCGATCGTGCTGTGCGATTGGCTTCAGAAAAATAAGCTGCCTTTGATTTTTCTGTAAAGACAGAACCTGTTGAAGAAGATATTCCTGAACCTGCTGGGTCATTCATGCCTTCTGATATAGGATCGATTCCGCCAATGGCCGATGATGCGCAGGTGATTAGTCAACCTGCGGTAGAGGCCGAGCATCAGACTGAAACAGCTAATGACTTACTGATTTCGGGAGAATCAGTGAAGGAAGCCACTACTCTCAGACCAATTGCTAAAATTTCGGAGGGCAACAAGAGTGACGACGAACATGTTGACTATGAACCTTCGTCTCATTCTTTTGAAGAAGAGGACATGGAGATAAATGATAAATCACCATCTAAAATTCCAATTGATGTACTGAAGACCATTGGTCAACACTCAGGGTTGACACCAGAGCCGGAGAGGCATATAGAAATAGAAGTTCAAGTTCCGAGTACTTCTGGGGCGGGCAGCAGTGAAATAAATCCCGTGTCAGAAAGCACTCTAAACAGACTACGAGCCGGGCTGAATGATCCGAAGGAAACTGAATATGAACCAGCTCCAGGTAATATTTTATTCATCAAAGTTTTGTCTTGTCTCTGCTTTATTGTCTTTTAGTTTTGATCATGCTTCTTTGATTCCAACAGCTGTTGGAACTGCATCGGCTATGAGTTCTACTCAAGCCCCACTTGTCCAAACTGATGTGGGTGAGAGGAGTTTACATTTGCCGAGTTCTCCAAAAGCACTCACTTCAGCTCCCAGAATAGAGGCTCCTCCTGCTCCTTCCTCTACTATTGCAGCGACTCCCGGTTTTGATACAGGGATAGCAAAGATCATGGGGATGTATTCAGATATTATTTATTCATATCTGGATACATTCTCGAGACGACTTATGAAGGATGAGACTATGCCCTTTTCGAGTCTTCGAGAGGCAACTAGTTTTCCACTTTCAGCTTTGAGACAGGCTGGTTATGAGACCCAATGTATCTTTTTTGAACATCTCCTGAATGATTTAGAAGCAAACATCCATAAATACTGGGAGATAAAAAAAGGAGGATATTAAGTCTCTGACTGCAGCTGAGATTGCTCAATTGGAGAATGAAGCTCAAGCTCAGCACATTGCTCTGACAGAATTCCTCGCTCAGTCTTCTAAAGAGTTAATGGCGAAAGACGAAGAAATAATAAGTACTCGTCAGAATATGGAGCGCCTAGAGAAAGATGAAGCGTCAAAAGCTGAAGAGCTTAGAAAGTTGAGGGAAGAGCTAGCTCGTCTTCAGGAGCAAATTGCCTCCGTGGAAAAAGAACAATCAGAGATTGCTACTGATCATAAATCTGAAGCTGAATGTTGCCAATTTTTACAGCAAGAGCGGGAATTGATGCAAACCAATCAGATTGAAGAGACCAATCGCCGTAGCTCTATTATTGTGGAATATGACCAACGGATGATTGGAGCTGAAACAGCAGAGCGAATCAAGAAAACTCATGAAGAAAAGATAAATAATGTAATCGTTCGTATTCAGGAGATAATTACTCCTCCTAAATAGATCTTTTATATTTATCATGTATTGCAGTTTTGGTACCCATTTGTAATCAATGTTTTGATTTTGATTGAAATGAATATTTTGACTTGATTTCAATTCTGTGGATGATATTTTTGTAGAAAACATGTTCAGAGGTAAATAATACATGACATATTTCAATAAAATAGAATATACAAATAAACTTTGTAACTCTATCATGTAATTAAACCAAAGATAATTTTAGTTTAATACTGATTAAAGAAAACAGAATTCAGATATAAAGATATCTTTGGATTCTATTTTCCATGATCTTTGGACTCGGAAATCAAAAGACGAGATATCATTTTCATAGAATAGAAAATATGATACATACTGAGATAGAAAATTCAGAGGTAATATGGACATGATTTTCTATACAAGATCTTTATTAAATCCACTGGGGATCTAATAAGACAAAATATCAAATTCTCTGGGAAAATGATACATGGTAGAATATCAGTTTCCTCTGGGGATAACGATATCGAGATAACTTTTGTAGAGAAGAATTAACTTTGATTTTATATTTGCTGGGGAATGATGAAAATATTATACATAATATTTCTTTAAGAATTTGCCATTGATAGGCATCATCGTGACTTTCCCATCCATAGAGGCAAGCTAGTATGCTCCGTTAGAGAAGACTTTGTTTACTACGAATGGGCCTTCCCATTTCGCGTCAAATTTGCCTTTGCTCATATGTGTCATGGTCATAGGACGTCTGACAGTAAGGACCAGTTCTCCCTTCTGATATGCTCTGACTTTGACTTTCCGGTTAAAAGCTTTTGAGATTCGGGCCTGATACAGCTCGATATTTTGTTGAGCATACAATCGTTTTTCATCTAGAGCTTCCAATTCTTGAAGTCAAAGACGATCATTGTTTTCTGTTGTAAGTTCATTGGAGATTGCAATTCTCAGAGAAGGAATCTAGATCTCAAGGGAAAGAACAGCTTCACACCCATATACCAAAGAGAAAGGTGTACATCCGGTTGTATTACGAACTGTGGTGCGGTAGGCCCATAAACATTCACCAAGCTTCTCGCTCCAGTTGCGTTTGTTGGAAGAAACGAACTTTTTTAAGAGTTTGATGATCGTTTTAGTGAAAGCTTCTGCCAATCCATTAGCTGCTGGATTATATGCCGTAGAAGCTAAATTATTGATCCGATGATCATCGCAGAATCGAGTAAATTTCTGACTGACGAACTACGGTCCGTTATCATGGATAATACGCCGAGGAACACCAAATCGATAGATGACATGATGTTTGACGAAGTTGATAACACTGGAAGTTTTGACTTCAGATAACGGGATTGCTTCAGCCCATTTGGAAAAATAATCGGTTATTGCTAGAATAAATCGATGTCCTTTTGATGATGGTGGGTTGATAGGACCAATGACGTCCATGTCCCAAGCTTCAAAGGGCCATGATGCCGCTGTTGGGTGTAAGAACTCTGACGGTTGATGGATAAAGTCCGCATGAATTTGGCAGGCTTTACATCTCCGAGCATATTGAATGGCGTCAGCCACCATCGTGGGCCAATAATAACCCATACGTCGGATACGATCTTGAAGTTTAGGACCTGGTTGATGGGCTCCACAAACACCATCATGTGCTTCACAGACAATCTGTTGTGCTTCTTCACCAGCGATGCATCGGAGGAGAAGACCATCGTAGGACCGACGATATAGTGTCTTCGTTGTATGATTATAATCACTACACCAAAATACCCATTTTGGAACAGCAGAATTCCGTGTCAAATAATTTTTGGGAACGCCTATATTTAGTGCCTATTTTCGGGCTAACAGTTTGATTGGAACGGCAATAAGGCGTTCCAAATAATGCATATTGGAACGGCAATAAGGCGTTCCAAATAATGTATATTGGAACGGGAATAAGGCGTTCCAAATAATGTATATTGGAACGGTGTATATGCGTTCCTAGTTTGGAACACTAAAAAAGCGTGCCTACCAAAGCATATCAAATTATTATTATTTTTCTCTTAGTGGAACGTCTAAAACGTGTTCCAGTTTTGGAACACCATAAATGTGTTCCAAAGAAAACATTTCATATTAGTTTTGGCACCACCTACTAGAACAGCTCAGAAGTGTTCCAATTTATGGACATAATTTTTTTTTATTTGGACGTCTAGGATTTCCGACAAAGTTTCAATTTTTGGAGGTCAAAATATTTCATATTAGCATAGGTCCCTATATTGACCATGTTTCCATTTTTGAAGCTCAAGGCAAATTCAATAGCATAGGTTCCCATAATAAAGAAAACCACATCATGCACTTCCAATCCTTATGCACGCTAGGTACCAATCAATTGCCAATTCATGATAGCATCATCAAAAATTAATAGCATCAATACTAAAAGATTTCAACATCTGTGCACATAAATACATGAATCGCTCATCTATAATAAGCATTATCATTATCTTTAACCAATATTAGATCTAACAACTAACACAACCTTATAACCAAAAGTCTCATGCTCCAACCAATAAGGGAAATCTGACAAATAAGACATAATAAATTTTTGTTCAAAAAGTCTCATGTTGCACTATCGACGGTCATAGGTCTTGTATCCTGCTTTGGAATTCCATTTGATGCTCCAGCTTTCTGTAAAAGGTACAAAACCAATAAATTAGTCAACTCGTAAGCATATTGATAGATAAATTTAGTTACAAAAAATTGGATCCTTGAATCTTACGGCACCGTAACTTTTATGCCACCAAGGAAATACAAATAACACTTTGTGAAGACAATAAAATTTTCTTAAACCAAAGAAAATATAACATACTTTGTAAATTGCACCTCTTATTGCCAAGAAGGTCCTAAGTGGAGCCATGAAAAAAATAGGTTCACATCCAAATCTGATTCAAAATCGAATGCAAAATTGGGCGATGTGGCCCATGTGGGTGTGGGTGTGGGTGAACATGCTAAGCACAGATGTTAGGTTGGATGTGACAAATACCTGCATAATTTTGTGAAATGATTCACATCCAAATATGTACTGTAGGTATTTACCATGAACTTGAGAGTCTCCCATATAGCAAAAAATCTATGAAGAAACTTCGAAGAACGAAACAAATGCATGTTAATACCTGTGATGTAAAAGGAAAAATATAAAAGTACCATAAATTTTATATTTTTATATTACTGTACACACGACTCTTAAACTTAGGCCTGATCTCATTTTAGACAGAATCACATTACTCTAAAGCACGACTCTAACACACGACTCTTATATCATCATTAGCAACAGCAAGCATTAGATAGCAGCAGCAGCTGAGCATTAACAGCGACAAGCATTAGATAGCAGCAGCAACAGCAGAACATTAGCAGCATAAAGCATTAGATAGCTGCGGCAGCAGCAGCATTATGGTATCAGCATTATGGCAGCAGCAGCATTATGGTATCAACATGTGGGTATCAACATGGCCTAATGGTATGGCCTAATGGTATGACACAATTAAAAATCCACAGAAGACACAAGGAAGAAGAGTTTCAGAAATTTTCTTATAAACGAACAAGCATATGAACATCATTCAAGGGTACATACTAAAAACTGCTCGCAGTCATACACGTATTATCAGGACTAGGAAACATGCCATCAAACTAACCTATATCACTCGAGTACCAAAACAGATCTTAAAGGAAAAAATTCTCTCAACTTCAGGAATGACATGATAACATTAACTTTCCAGTCAAGGAATCCATCAAATTTATGATTATTTGGCCCCTTGAGTATAAAAAAAGGGTGTTCTTACTATGCAATGATAGCAATTTCGTATAAAAATACAGGTATAATTCCCCAATCAAGTAAAATGCAAAAGCACAAACATTCACTTCAATACCTTCCTCTAAGGGATCCTGGGAACTCTCCAATAAAGTAGGCTTCTTGATCTAGGTTCCAGTCTCCTGTAAAATCAATATGACAAATAGATGTGTCATTCAAAGTGAATTCATACCTAAGCAACCAGTCACTGTACACACAAAATAAGACAAGCAAGGTAATTAACTCATGCATTGTTACTCATTTGAAAAGTATGATAAGAAAAATACTTACAAACCAATGATTTAACTCATGCATTGTTACCCATGATTTAACGATTTATAAAAAATTATAACAAAGAAAAAATATGCACGAGCTAATTTGGTTAGACCCAATCGGATCCAAAGTGTGCTCCACATGACATCATGACATATTTCTACTAGTGGCTACCATGAGTGCAGGCACTGTGTTTGGTTTGCTTTGCTACAAACTTGTAGAAGTATTAAAGGAAATTCATACAAATATGAGTTTTCACATTGCTAAGTTCAAGAACTTACAAGATGGTTAGAAGGCTCGTCAAGAAGAAGAATATGTTGTTTCTTGAAGGTGATCCTTACGAATGCAACTCTATTTTTGACCCCCTAAAATAAAAGCAAGGCAAGAACAAATCAAATGCAGAACAGTAATAAACAAACAATTTTACGCACTGAAAGAGGAAATGTATTCATTCTCATTCTTCTTGAACTGATATTAAACAATGTTAGCTAAATTAATCTAGTATCCATCTTAATATGAAAGGAAATGAGATATGACATCAAAATACCTGAGAAAGAATTATTAGACCGCCATGGGATTCAAATAGTCCTTCTGCGTTCATCATGGACACAAAATTTACCGTGAACTTCTCCATTGCGTTTTAGAATGGTACCAAACCATCAAAAAAGGGTAGTGAAATGGTGAGACCCCCAAAAAAAGTTTGAACATAGTAATCACCTTGAAAAGCTCATTAGTTGTGCTGAAACTTATACCCGAAACATATTTTAGCCAAACTGGGAACCGCCTGTAATTGAAATTGAAACTGATGATAAAGCAACATGCCAAATTCCAATAATATTCTAATTCATTCCAAATACGAAAACTTTATACTGACAAGATTGTTTCCAAAAATTCCATTCAGCACAGACATAAGGGCCAATGTGCAGATGCATGTAGAGACCAGCCTCCTTCACTAGCTTGACGAAACGAAGGTCATACCTCCCCTCAAAATAATACTGTAGAATTAAATACCAACTATTGTCAACTTTGGAACAGATAAAAGTAGCAATAAAAGAACATATGTACATATTTCCATGGTCAGGAGACGGCTCATGGCCATTCCAGAAGACATAGCTCTAGATAACATCCATACCTCGCCTTCAACTTTGGCCTTTAAAGTGAGATCGGGCCACAGAAACAAAATGTTTAAAAGAAACCAGTAGTAAGAGGAAAATAAAGCTAAAAGGCAGAGACCCAGAAGGCATATTCACCTCAGGAGTACTCCTTGGGTAGTGAATGGAGCCATAGACTGAGTATTCTCCTTTGGCCATTGATCATGATTACTTGTGGTCATAGGTAACAGAGGCAGTAACTATGCTCAGTAGCCACAACGACAACAACAACGCAAGGATAGTCACCAGTATTGCTAACTTTAAGGCCTCCATTGAAAACAAAATGTTTTTTTTTTCTTTTCAGAGAAGAGAGGAGGAGAAGCAAGGCAGAGACTAGTGAGCGTTTAGCATTTATAGAGTGTAGAGTGGAACAGTTGGTCAGTATGGAATGGTAATACTCTTGATATGGATAATATGTGTATATTTTTTACTTAGGCAGTTGAAGGATCTTTTTTATGTTGTAACTAGAGGAATGGTATTCATTCGTTTGATGTTTTCTTAATTGGTGTTCAATTTGTAAATAACTGGAAAGACAAAAGTTGTTAGTTGATTCACTGGATCTCTTTCCATTAATGAGCTATTTCTTTGCTGCATAAAATATCTATTTCTTATTATTATCATCCAATATTTTTCTTTGTAGATGTCTGGCAGGGGTATACTGAAACAAAGGATTTGACATTGTTCTTGTTTAGGAAGGGGCATTATGATTAAGTTCTTGAACAACTTCTCCCTAGATGGTCAAACTCTTAATTTTTCCCTTAATTTCAAAAAGGAACAGATGATTGACAAATTAATAAATTTTCGAAATTGGTCCGTGTGTGTGGCTGATGTACACATACCATGAGATGATAAGTCAAAAAAAGCAGACAATAGCATAAGAATATTTTTGGTAACGACCACTCAAGTTAAAGTGACTCGATTGTATTAGTTAGTTTACGTAGTGATGCATATGGTTACAGGGAATAATTAAAGTTACAAGTCATAGCATTAGTTTTAAAAGTTAAACAAACATGTCCCTTACCATAGCTTTCTGTTGAACACCCACTTGACACCCATTTTGTCAATACCTAATTAAAGCCCTAATTTTTTCTGATATGAGGTCTCTTTTCCAATCAATTCGACAAAGAAAATTAAACAAAAAAAAGACTAATCAGGTATAAAATAGATAGATGACCACCATTCCGTGGTAATACTTGTAGTTTTCTTAGCTTTGTCACCTCTGCACTGTACTTTCTCTTCAAGAGTTAATATTGTTCCTCGCAACTTCTTGATTCTGTGTTATTTATTGCATTACAATTTATTAGTCATTCCTTTAATTAACCAAGGACTGGATTCTGCTTTTTGTTATAGATATAACATATAAACGTGTTTTTATCATAAAAGTTCCTACTTTGTGTGTGACGGCTCCCTTAACTCCTTAAGCTTTTATGCACTCTGCATTGACTATTAATACCGATATTGCGAACCTTGGAAGACATAAGGATTCTGGAAATAAATTAGTTTAGAGGACAATGGCCCGAAATCCTTAGTCGTGTATTGATTTCCATGCCCCCTCTTTATGGAGCCACCTTATAGCATCTTCCAGAGGTTCGTAATATCGGTATCGGTTATTTCCTATGAATATCAGTATTGGCAGTTTTAGATCCGATATCGATATTTTTGGTATCAGAAAATAAATAATTATTAATAAATTTAGAGATATTTTAGACATTTACCATAATTTTAAGTGTTTTCTATGTTGTTGTTGTTTCATAGTAGTTTTGAAATTGAATGAGGAAAAGCCAGAGTTCTGATATGTGTTGTAAGTGATATCACGATAGCAATTTTGTAAAAATATTTATCAAATACCTAATTAAAGCCCTAACCCAATACCTAATTATAGCCCTAATTTTTTCGGTCTCTTTTGTTATTTATCTCACCAAATACCTAATTAAATCCCTAACCAAATGAAGAAATTACTGAACCAAAATTGAGGAAAGAGAAAGAATAAATTGGAAAGAGAGTCAACCTTGGCCTGTGATCTTGTTGAGATGACCTGCGATCTTGTCGATATAGCTTGCGATCTCGTCGGGAGAGGAAGAAAGGAGGGTTTATTGAGGGGAGAGGAGGTTTAAGTATACGAGGGGAAAAGAGAGGAGGGTTTTTTGTTTGGATGGCTAGCTGGATGTATTTGAGGAAGAAGATGGTTTGTATTGGAACACTTACATACTAAGCACATGAAATGCACACATGTGGCATCCTTAATTTAGAACGTATTTGGAACATTAATAAAGCATACCTAGATATATAATTTTTTGCAAAATTAAAATAAAATATATTAGGAACACTTTTTTGATCTGGAACGCTTTTATTCCATTACAGCACCTAGGTACGGACAATAGGCGTTCCAGATTGAGAAATGCCTAGTGTTCCAAAATAGCCATTTTGGTATAGTGAATAGAATCTGAGAGATCGACGCCGGATAGACGCTGCTTCACTCGGATTATCAGGAAGTATGTCATATAATACAAAGTCTAGAAACGGGCGTCTCCAGTCTTCAGTTATGGCTTCTGTTTCATTAGAAAAGACATATTCCATAGTAGAATCGGAAGAAGATAAGGACACTTTGTCAAACTTTAATCCGGTATCAAAGTTGAGAGAATCTTCATGGGGATTATGGGGAAAAGCCAAAGCCAGATTATTCTCAACGCAGAATAGTTCTCGGTTATAAACCACTATTACTTGCTGACGTCTGATTGGTATGGCTAACACAGCGACTAGATTAGCCAAAGCATCGGCTTCTATATTATAGACTCGTCGGACATGTTCAATAAAGAAACCTTCAAAGGAGGAGGCCATAGAGAGTGCTGCTCGATGATAAGGTATCAAATCCTGATGACGAACTTCATACGTTCCTCTGATCTGATTGATGATAAGCTTGGAGTCTCCATAAACTTTCAAATATTGAATATCTAGATGTTTAGCAAGTTGAAGACCGATGAGCAACGCATTGTATTCGGCTACATTGTTTGAACATGATTGATCCAGAGAATAAGCCCTCTGAATAGTTAGTCCTTCTGGGGATACAAGAACAATCCCAACTCCGGCGACAATATCGCCATTAGGACCTATTCTAGATGCTCCATCAAAGAATAGACGCCAAGTAGGAATTTCTTCAGAAACCAGATTTGAATCCAGGACTTCATCAGGAATCTCATCATATAATTTAGAATCTTCTGAAACCGCATGAGCTGCCAGAAAATCAGCAAGAGCCTGTCCTTTAACTGATTTCTGAGGAATATAATGCATGTCGTATTGAGCTAACAAGATTTCCCAATTAGCTAGTCTGGAGTTGAGAATACCGGGTTTCTTCATCATAATCATGATGGGATTCACTCTGGAAATGACGTGAATCGTTTGACCGATAATATAATGTCGCATTTTCTGAACAGCAAACATTAATGCTAGGCATTCTTTCTCGATTGGAGAATAACGCGGTTCAGCGCCTGTCATTGTGCGACTGAGATAATAAATAGCCTGTTCATGGCCATCTTTATTTTTCTGAGCGAGTAATGCACCGAGAGAATGATCCATGGCTCGAACATATAGAAGGAATGGTATTCCCGAGACGGGAGGTACCAAAACCGGAGGGTTCATGAGATACTGTTTGATATCATCAAATGTTTTTTAACATTCTTCGTTCCAGACAAAAGATACACCTTTCTTCAGAAGTTTGTTGAATGGTCTGCAGCATCCTGATAAGTTGGAAATAAATCTCCTGATATAAGCAATTCTTCCTTGAAATCCTCGTAGCTCTTTTAAGGTGCATGGAGGACGCATCTCTTGAATGGCTTTGATCTTCTCGGTATCCACGTGCATACCTTTAGCGGTAATAACGAAGCCGAGAAATTTACCACTAGAGACGTCCAGGAAGGACTTAGTAGGGTTCATTTTAAGTTGATGCTGACGCATTAAATCAAAGATAGTCTTCAAATCTTGGATATGATCCTCCTTTCATCGACTTTTGACTGTAATATCATCAACATAGCATTCGACTATTTTTCGGAGATGTTCGCGGAATATAGTGCTCATTGCTCGCTAATATGTTGCTCCTGCATTCTTGAGACCAAACGGCATCACTGTATAACAGTATGTACCGATCGGCGTTCTGAAGGAAGTGTGTTTTTCATTATCTGGAAATATTTTGATTTAGTTGTATCCCGAATATCCATCCATGAATGACATTCATTCGAAACCACATGTGTTATCGATCATGACATCGGTAATTGGAAAAGGAAACTCGTCTTTAGGACAAGCTGCATTGAGATCGCAAAAGTCTATACAGACTCGGATCTTGCCAGTCTTTTTAAGGACAAGAACGATATTAGCCACCCATTCAGGATGTTGTTCCTCTCGAATAAATCCGGAAGCCATAAGCTTGTTGACTTCAGCTTCAATTGCATCCATAATGTCTGGACGAAATCGTCGCTGTTGTTGTTTAACTGGTTTAGCATTTGGCATGACATTAAGTTTGTACATTGCGATCTTCGGATCTAGTCCCGGCATATCCTCGTAACTCCAGGCAAAGACATCGATATAATCATGAATAAGCTTGATCATGTCTTGCTTATCTGTTTCTGAAAGACTTTCACTGATGAATATTGGTTTAGGGGACCCTTCTTTACCAACATCAATTTGGATCAGTTTATCTTCAGTAGGAGGTTCTCTCTGCTCGAACCTGAATTCCCATTGATTATCTAATCTTTGAGCCCATTGTTCTGATTCGGGTGATATTTCAAAATCATCCTCATCTTCATCATTTTCTTGCGGGCCATCAACAGAGACCATATTGATGGATAAAATAGAGCGATGGAGATCGCCAATACTCGTGTCAGAATCCCAAAAGAGGGAATCGGAAGACTCAGATCGTTCGTCTTCATCGAATTTTGAATCTTCATGGACTATGTTGATAAAGAAGGTAGGAGCAATGTAACCTAAACCATATTTTGTCCTTCCGTATTTTAATGGAGGAATTCGAACAGGCATTCTTCTTCCTTTTCCATTATTGAGGCTGGTTCTGAAGTCATAACCCATATTCTTGATAATATTTTTGGATTGCTGACTGTAGCGATGTAATTGTAACCTTCCAGTATCGTCGTTTGTGTCATCTTCTTCCAGGTTAGGAGGATTCTGGGGTCCTTTATAGAAGAATATTGGATTTTCTCCCTTCTTTCTAATAGGGACCATGAAGTATGATTTTTGTATGGACTCCAATGATACGTCTGTATGAAGAGTTTGAACAACTCCTATAGTTAGTGGCTCTAAGCTATCTAGCAATTGTAAATAACTTTGTACATGATTACAGACATCAATATACTGCAAAGGAGATACGTCATTAATATTAGATACTGTATTTACAACAGAAGGCTGAGCCTTATCAGACTTAGTCAAATTAATGACAAAAGGGGGAGAGGAAGAGCGATCAGAAGTTTTGTTTCGATTAAGATCGATAACAAAAGGCTCAGAAGAGGTGAGCTCCCTTGAAGAAGATCGTGGATAAGTAGTACGTCTACTGACTAGAATGACTAGAGTATCTGGTCTAGCCTGAGAAGATGGAGGGGGAGTGGCACGTCCACTGACGGGAATTATCAGCGAACTTTGTGGAGCTTGGGAAGACGATACAGTAGTACATCCACTGACAGAAATTATCAGTGAGCCTTGTAGAGCTTGGACAGGTGATGAAGTAGTACGTCCACTGACAGGAATTATCAGTGAGTCTTCTTCAGATGATTTAACAGACTGCGGAGGAGTGATACGCCCTTTTACAGGAATAACAAAGGTATCGACTTTTGATATCTCATCGTCGTTATCCATAGCTTGCAAGACTTTTGAGTATTCATCTTTGTACATGCGAGCGTCATTGAAGTAAGCTTCGACTCCTTTGAATGGATAGAGATCTGCAACCTCCTTTTGAACTTCTCCATTATCATCAACATATTTGAAGCACTGATGAAGAGTCGAAGGAACGACATTATGTTCATACAAGAATGGTCTCCCCAATAGAGCATTGTATGAGCAACCATGATTGTCGATGATGTTAAAAGTAACTTTAGTGCGAAGATCGTCTATTTAAAATTTGAGGCGAATCTTGCCCAAAGGCTCACTTTTTCCTTGATTAAATCCCAAGATGGTAGTGATAGTGCTGGAAAGACTATGCACAGGTATCTTCAGTGCATCTAGCATAGCCTTTGGCATAATACTGAGAGCGGATCCTGGATCAATCAGTAGACGATCAACCTTCATAGAATCGATATATCCTGTATGATATAAAGGACGGTCATGTCGATTATCTTCTAGTAGCATATCATCCTGCGTAAAAGTAATGTTTGGAATAAATTCCAATACATTATGGCAATGAGAAACAGGTTCTGTTTCCAACTTCTTGAGGAGAGTTAGGCAGGTTTCTGCTTGCAGCAATGCTTCACTCAGAGTTTTTCGAGTCTCTTTAGAGAGGCGTAAGAGCTCAAAGATTGATAATTTAGCTAGTGTATTGGCTAGTTGAGCCAATATATCAAAATTATAAGGCTTTTCAAGTCCTATAGGAGATGACTTCTTCAATGGTTTGTCGAAGCGGACTTGTTTGCCTTTGTCAGCTGCTGTTGGCTTAGAAGGAACTGTCTCAACAGGATCATTTGAAGGCTCTTCAGTAGAGACTGGTGTTGGAGCTGTAACCGGAGGGACATCAGAAGTTTCTTCAGGAATTTTAGCATAATCTTTCAGATATATTTTTCCTGACCGAGTTCCAGCATGAACTTCGACTTCAGATTCTGGTTCAGGGTCTATGGAAACCATGTTGCAATTCTTTATCTTGCTCTTGATTCTTTTATGCTTGATGAGAGCTTCATTCCAGAAACCAAGGCCAACACGAGATTGATTATGCCTCATAGTGATGGCTAAAGGTGCTCGGAGTCCTTTGCCTGAGTTCAAACCAGGAGCAGTGGCTAGATCATAACCCATCTTCGCCATTAATTCACGAGATTGTGAACTATATAGATGGAATGCAGGCTTGTACCTATCTTCAGATTGAGGTACAGATTTTATCTCCGTAGGGAGTGAATTTCCTGCCAAGATGAAAGTAGAGGTTTGATAAAAATCGGGTGTGATACTAGAAGTCACATTGCATGACTTAGTCTTCCCGAGCTTCTTTTTAGATAAAGGAGTCTTCCGAGGAGAAGAGGAAGACGTCTCAAATTCCGTCATTAAATCCGGGTGGATCCACATGATCTCTCCCTTCTTAGTTGTGACAGGAACAAGTCCTTCATTCTGTGCTGGTAGGATGTTCACAACTTCGAGAATTGCTTTGGGGATAGGAACAATCCCACTTTCCACCATTAAGGGAGGGAAGTCACCGAACTGCATCGAAATTACATTTGCTGTGACTGTCTTGTCTTTGGGTGTCAGTATCACAGCTCCTGATTTAATCATCTCTTGGATCTTTCCTTTTAATACATAGCAAGACCGGATTGTATGACCCAGCATTCTATGATATGGACAATATTTTGGATGATCTGTCTTGTTGGCTTCATCAGGCTTTTTGATTTCTGGCAATTGTATTTTGTTACCTTTGAGCAAGCATTCAAAGATACCCTGAACATCGTCATCGTTGAAAGAATATTCTTCCTTCGGCCGATGAGGTCTCTGTTGTTGATTTGTTGGAGCTAGGGTAGCTTGGGTAGCCTTTACCTCTTGACTACTGCTCTGGAGATTGACTTCAAGAGCCTCTTTCCCTTTTCGATTATTGGGTCGAGTACTATTGCTAGTACTCTGATTTAATTCCTTGGGAGCCATTTGTACCCCCAGATCTTTGAAGGTCTCAGCACTGACTTCGGCAGCTTTGGCACTGACGATGAATGAAGGCCAATCTTGGAACTGAGTGGACCCTGTCCACATGCTGATGATTGGTAAGAGATTCGACTTGCAAGTGTCGATAGTAACAGCATCGGGAGTTCCGAGAGGCATTTTAAGGGCTTCTCTTCTGAATCTTTCAATGAAGTCCTGAGTGGTTTTATTATTTTTCTATTTAATTCTTATGAGGGCTAACATGGTCATGTCATTGAGCCCTTCATAGAACCGTTCAAGAAACATTTGTTTGAAACCGGCAAATGATGTAATGCACCCGTCAGGGAGACTTCTATACCATTCATAAGTCGTTCCTTTGAGACACCCAACAAACACCCGAGTAAGGAGGGCGTCACTTGGTTGCAGTTGATCAGTCATTACCTCAAAGTATTAATGAACTGACTTGGGGAGGTTGTCCCATCAAAGAAAGAGATAGTCGGAGGCTTGTATTTAGGAGGATATGATACTTGCTTCCATTCTATCGGGTAAGGTTGTTTGATACCTAACCTTTGTAAACCATCCTTCTGTTTGAATGCCTCGAATTGAGTTCGGAGATTCCTTAACTCTTCAGTAACAATTCCAGAAGATTTTGGAGTTGTAACTTGTTGAGTGTAATTGGGAGGAGGGACTGCAGCATATGTACCACCCCCAGCTCCAGACTGACTTGGAGTGGGTTGTACAGGAACATTAGATTGTACCTCCGGAATAGTAGAGGGTTCCAGGTTTGGAGCAACAGGAGTATTTAATACAACTGGAGGGGCTGTCTGTTGGACTTGCTGAGTTTGATGCTGAGCTTGCATAAGAGTGTGCATAGCATTCAATGTATCTGCCATAGCTCGCAACTGTTGTTCCAAGGAAGAAATCCTTTGCTCATGAGCTTCGGTGCTAGTTGAAGGTTCATGATTGCCATCCACCATGTAAGTGGTAATCATTCGAGGAATAGACGATGAAACAGTCTGTTCTGAATCATCGCTGTGAGAGTCAGTATCTTTCTCGGGGCTATTTACGGGAGTCAATACTGGAAAGTTGGACTCTCCAAGGAAGTCCTCTGTGATCTCCGGAATACCACTTGGATGAGAAGAATAAGAGACCCTGGCCAAGGCTCCGGTCCTGGATCGGGTGCCGAGATAAACACCATCTTCAGAATCTGATATAGCATCAGACCGTATGCTACCCCCAATATTTCTGGAGGTCATGTTGACAGAAGCATAAAGAGGTTCATCTTCATCCAATATTGGTTCATATTGAATCCGTTCGAAAATAGATCGTCTTTTTGGTGAACAACAACACTGAATCACAACCCGAGGTTGGAAGTTGCAACCATGCTTTTCATGGCAAATATGAGCAATGTCATAGCCAGATGGAGTGTCGATTCTCCGTTTATTCTGTAAATACTCCCGGAGATCTGTAGGAACAGATTGGGAAGTACTTGAAGATAGTTTCTGTGTAGAAACTGGTCTTTTATTCCTCTGTTTTCTCGGTTCTTGAGTGTATAAAGACCGATTAATTTGAGCAACATAGTTCTTGGCATATTCTGCATCAGGGTCTAATATACTTGTCTCAGTGGAACCGAGATGATTCTGGTTAAGCTTGTTACGAAGATCCGTAGGAGATATGACTTTGGTATCAGTCTTGGATACTTGTAATTTGCCTTTCTCAGATCGAGAAATTTTAAGAGAAGGAAGATGGACATTATTCCGACTAGGAGTCGGTAATAATCCATCTTTAGAGGAAGTAGCCAAAAGGCGTTTTCCTTTGTTTGATCTAGTAAGAGTACTAGTCAAATTAACTCCAGAGGTAAAGACCTTAGGAGTAGAGGAGTTGACTAAAGAGTCTTTCTCCCTGGTTGGTACAAGATGTGCAAGTTGTAGGGGAATCATTTGTATGTTCTATGGAAGAGAACCCCCAGCCTGATTTTGAGAAACAGTCAAAGGACTGTATCTGTTAGCATACGCTGACTTCAGTTTGGACTTCTGGTCATACGCTGCCTTTTTATTAGCATACGCTGGCTTTGGCTTAGCATACGCTGCCTGCTGTTGGCTTTTGTATGCTACCTTTGCTGTACGCTGCCCTTTGACTGCTATACGCGCAGAGTCATTAATGGCTAAAGAGCCGACTGCTGTCGTAAGAGTAGAGGGAGAAGAGACTTTGACATGTCCAGAGATGGTTTTCCTTGGACACGCTGACGTGGTTAAAGAACCCACTTTGTCAGCGTGACTAGGAGAAGCCACTGTTGCCGTGTTCAGAGAAGCCGAAGCATGCTTCGTTGAAGTTGAAGACGTGTTCTTGTCAGCGTGAGAAGTGACAGAAACGGCTCGGGCTGTTGAAGAAGACTTAGGGACATAGACAGAGTGTCCCTTCTTCTTGGCAGCAGGAAGAGCGGAGGAAGCAGTTCGGCCCTCCTTCGCCTTGAGCATTTCTTCGTAAGCAGATTGGTCGAATTGTACGACCATCGTCTTCTTCATCAAGCCGATCGACGAAGTATCGCATTGAGTTGTTGCTATCTCGTTGGAGGAGACAGCTGTCCCCAGCAGAGTCGCCAATTTGTTTTCCATAAATAAATTCACTTTATTTATTGTGTTTCTGAGAAAATTACAACTGTAGGAATCTAATCTAGAAGACGATTACTTTATCCTTTGGACGATGCGATGAAGAAAACTCGAACTTCGAAGAACTTGGACAGCAACTGGGCAATCTCTCTGTTCTCTCTGAAATTGACTGTAGTGTCTAATGAAGATGAAGAAACTCTCTTTTATAGAGTTCTGGATAAATGTTCTGAAGCATACGCTCAGTCAGTTACTTGACGTGTGCATAACTGCAGGGACGCGTGGCGAATTCTGATGGAGACACGTTGGAGTGCGGTTGAAAGTAGTAGAATATATCTAGGAGAGATTGATGGCATGAATGCCACGTTGCATAACTTCTGAATAAGTGGGTAACTGAGTACAGGACACGTGAGAACGTGTGTTGACTGTAAGTTGAAAATCATCCTGGATGCATTTGCTATGATACGCTGTCTTTGAAGAAGAGCCATACGCTAGCTTTTGAAGGCACATGTCTTGCATACACTGACTTGGATCATATAAAGCTGATACGCTCACTTGATTGGGAAGGAGTCGTATGGAGTCCATACGCTCACTTGGTTGGCAAGGAGTCGTATGGAGTCCATACGCTCACTTGGTTGGCAAGGAGTCGTATGGAGTCCATACGCTCACTTGGCAAGGAGCCGTATGGAGTCCATACGCTCACTTGGTTGGGCAAGGAGCCGTATGTATTGAGGGAGTAGACACGTGGCTGTCTTCAATCTTCTCAAATATGCCATATCTTCAAATACTGACAAATATTTCTCGAGCGTCGTGCTGCAGATATGATGGCTGACAGACTGTCAGAAATGACAGTAATGATGGCTCTTTATTTATGATGGCTGCTGAGCTGTCCTCGTAAGAGACAAAATCAATTCTCGAAAACCTATACGACGGTTAATCTTCATAGGGCAGCTGTCTTTGCACGAAAGACGAAGTGTCAGATTCATCCTTCATTAAATACATGCTGTGCTGTCATCTCAGGAAATAATAAAATATTCACTGAGCGCACAGCCTTTAGATGAGCGTATGACCTTGGCTGAGCGTATGGCCTTGAGCGTATGGCTTTGACTGAGCGTATGGCCTTGAGCGTATGACTTTGGCTGAGTCTTATGTCACAGACTGTCAGAAATGACATTAATGATGACTCTTTATTTATGATAGCTGATGAGCTGTCCTCGTAAGAGACAAAATTAATTCTCGAAAACCTATACGACGGTTAATCTTCATAGGGCAGCTGTCTTTGTACGAAAGACGAAGTGTCAGATTCATCCTTCATTAAATACATGCTGTGCTGTCATCTCAGGAAATAATAAAATATTCACTGAGCGCACAGCCTTTAGATGAGCGTATGGCCTTGGCTGAGCGTATGGCCCTGAGCGTATGGCTTTGACTGAGCGTATGGCCTTGAGCGTATGACTTTGGCCGAGTCTTATGTCAGCGTGTCATAATTTTCACACCCTACAAGCAGCAGCCTGGCCGCATGAGCCTCATGGCCACATGAGCCGCATGAGCCGCATGGGCCGCATGGTCCACATGAGGCCGCATATGAGCCGCATGACTGCTGACGTGCTAATTGCAAAGTGCGCCAACAAAATGCATCATGAGCCCATGAGCCCGAGCCCGAGTCCGAGTCCGAGTCGCTAAGCCCCTTTGGGGCTTAGCTCCAAATGGAATTAATCCAGGAGAATGACAAAAGCATTAATGCTTAATCCTTGGAGCCTTATTCTTACCTCCTAGTAAAATCACCCACATGGTTCCGAGCCCGAGCCCAAGTCCGAGTCCGAGTCGCTAAGCCCCTTTGGGGCTTAGCTCCAAATGGAATTAATCCAAGAGAATGACAAAAGCATTAATGCTTAATCCTTGGAGCCTTATTCTTACCTCCTAGTAAAATCACCCATATGGTTCCCTCCTTAGGGTCACCACCCCATGTGCATCTCTCAACAACACAACCAAGTATATATGTTGAGATAACTCATGGTGCATTTCCGATGTGGGACTAAAATTTTACAAGACATGTTGAGAGCAAGCTCTCTCCATGTAAAGAAAGCACCAACAATTTTGGTAGTGTATGTAATCCTAAATAGAGAGAATATACAAGATAATATAACAGGTAAATGAATATAACAAGTTATGAAAATGTTGTAAGTAAACACAAGAGCAGAAAATATCATATACAAGAATCAAGAATAACTATCTATATGAGTGAGCACTAGTTTTAACATGTGATCTGCTTGAAAACTTGATACAAGAATTATGGATGGTTAATCATAAGTTCATCTAAGTCGTGAATTTCATGATTCTGCCCATTAAAAAAAAATATGAGTGGACTATATATATGATTTCATAGATATTAACTATAGTACCGAACTTATCGGACTCTTGTAGTCAGTAAGGAGAAATATAACCTCCTTGGATAGACGGATGGTCTTGAAATCGAACAGTGAGAGGTGTGTAAAAATTAGAAAGAATAAGCCTAAATGACATACAATATAGCGTACACAAAATTTTATGCGTTACGTAGGAAGTTACAAAAAAGAAGAAGATGTTGGTTATAGTGGGATAGGGACTTGTGAACTAGATTACAAGCAAGAGAGTGTTCAATTTAATTAGACTTGAACAATGTAATATAGCATAATGGGAAACGGAACTTGCCATTGATATTCTAGTACTTGAGCCTACCAAAATCCAAGGTTGAAATTGTTCTGCTTGATCATCACAAGTTTCCGAGGTCGCAGTGGCGCCAACGTTATCCCCCGCCCCCGGTCGCTGTCACGAAAACTGAATAGTTGGCAATACTTTCGGAATAACCATTTGATAATAACATTACATTTCCATCAGCATTTATTCGTTTTGTTTTGTTGCTGGAGACATTTCAAAGAGGTAGGCACCGTTTGGTACTCAGTCTTGATGTCGGCCAAAACTTGTTTTTGATTTGTATAATCACTGTTTGGGGTAGCGTTTTGGGACAGTTTTATTTTGGATTATTTAGTATTCGGTCTTATATAAATGTTAAAATTAAAATTTGAGTCTCGAAAATGACCGGCGTTAGAATTTGAGTCTCCAAATCACCGTTTACTTGCTTACGTGAGCAATGATTTGGAAATCCAAATCGTAACACCGGTTATTTTCGAGACTCAAACCCTAATATCCACTTCTATATGAGATCATGTTGCTAAATAACCCTTTTATTTTACATGTCCAAATTTTCTAGTTTACAAAACCCATAGCAGAATCTACAGTGCTTCTCACTTAGGGTTGTGTCTAGGCCCCATGATTTAAGGGGGACACACACACAACACACAAATATATATATATATATATATATATATATATATATATATATATATACGCGCGCGCGCATGAAAATCTGGTATACAAACATAGGGAACAAATACATTGTAAATTGTGAATGTGGTCTCTTTGACTTTGAATTTACCTGCTACAACGGGTCATATTTACATGTACACGTTTTTTCACAAAAGTTTCTTAGATTACCACAATTTACTTTTTTTTTTTCTAATATTCATTTTTTTTTTAAATTAAACACCTTATATTAACTTCTATTTAATTAATCTAGACCACTAGATTAGCGTAAACTGTGATTTACAACCTTCAGGGTGCGGACCTCATGAATAATTAACGCTAATTATTTTTCTAATTATTTTAGACCTTAGACGACCAATAACAGGCTATCGAATATTTAGCTATGTGCGAATATATTGAAAAATTATCGATAATATTAACCTACTGTCAATTTTTTAAAGTTGTGCCGACATTTAGAAACTTAACGATAATACTAGTCTGCTATCGAATAGCTTAATGAATATGATTAAGATGCTATATAACATTTTTTAATATTAGTAGTTATTTTAATAATCTGCTAATATATATATATATATATATATATATATATATATGTATATATATATATATATATATATATATATATATATATAAAATAATATTATAGATTTTTTTAACGATAATATTTTTTTTTGATTTTAATGTAGATAAGTTAACGAGTTTTTTTTTTTTTTTTTTTTGGAAAGTTTAATCATATTAACTGCTTTATAATGTTTATGGCAATTCGAATGTCATTATGTCTTTCAATACTAAAAGTATATTCGAATATTTACTCTAATATGAATATCGTTAACCTGCTATCAATTATTTAGGAAAATTTCATAATTTTGATTTTTAATAAATATCATTAACCTACTATCCATTTGAAGGAAATATGAAGATAAGGTCACGCTAATAACAATAACTTTTTCATTAAATGGTAAATCTTTCCCGTGTAAACTATATTAGAATTAAAAAAATTTCTAGATTGTGATATTTTTAAATTAGTTTTTTTTTGGATATTAATTACGTTTATTTATTAAAAAGTTTATCACCGATGACATCAAAGTAAACAGACCATGCAAACAATATGAGATTTTCTCATTATAACAACGCCGGTGACATCAAAGTAAACATTGATGGCATTGAAAAAAAAAAATAGCTCTACATACATGATCTTTCAATTTCTTTCTAAATGGTCCTCATATCAGCCTTCGTCCCAAAGTGACTCTTGCAACTCGACGTTACTTCCCTGAGAAAACAAACAGATAGATTATGGAACAAATTAAAGAATAATTCATACGAACAAAAAGAGTAATAATACAAAAGTCGTATAACTTACTTGTTTGCAAAAATATATTGGTAAATACTCATTTCCTTCGTACTCAACTCGATTGGTGTTGAGGTTGAACCTTCATATATAGTACTTTCGTTTGGCTTTTGAGAATGGGGTCTTGGGTACTTTATTCCTTTCCGAACTTCTTCTTCTGTTGCTAGGACTACTTTTAGGAATTTCAGCGAGAGGGACTGCATTGAAATTTTTTTTATACTTTCTCCCATTACCCTCAATTTCTCTTCCTCATAAGCTTCCTTAGCGCACATTATGCTCCTCAATATTAATCACTTTCTTATTAATTGCTGAAAGTTGCTTTCAGTTTTTATAGACAACCAAATATAATCATTTGGTCAAATTGGATTGTTAAGAACATTCATCGAACATATATCAGTTGGAATTTTTAAAACATTCTCTTCCATCCTACGCAACATACATGGAATAAAGGTTTCATTAGAAGCTACCATCCAATCTTCTTCATCTTCAACTATATTTATAGACATCTTCTACACCACCATTATTCGAATCAAGAAAACTATTATGTATATGAAAATTTTCTTTAATTTCTTTAATTTCTAAAGATACAATGTTTATGTTCACATACATATTTATCTCTATAATTATTAATAAAAAATTAGGCATTATTTTTTATTTTGATCTTGAGGAAGTATGAATGAACTTCAACATAACGTTTAACTCTCACTTAATTTCTGGCTCCTATATATCAGTATTTTATAAACTAAAAAATGATAGTAAATAGATAAGCACATCCAAAAATAATTTCTTCTTTCAGTTTACTTATAAGAAAGTTACGACACCTGAGTCGATGTCATCATCAAAATTGCGATGACAGTGAAATGCAAATTCATTGAAATGAGGGTGAATTAAATAGATAAAGATGAACAAAATAACAATTAAGAGGCGGGACAGTGATATACTAGTTATATTATTTTCAATATACTCAGATTTTTAACAAAATTAACGTAATCAACAACCAAACAAATATCACAATTAATCTAGAACCACATAAGTCTACGCGGAAAAGATTTAGCATCGAATGAAAAATAATATTCAGATTAATTAGCGTGTCCTTATTTTAAGATTTTTCGTCAATGGATATTAGGTTAATGATATTTATTAAAATACATAATTATGAGATGTGACTAAACATTCGATAGGAGGTTAATGATATTCATATTAGAATAAATTTTTTTTTTTTTTTTTTTTTTTTGAAATTCCACTCACACACACAATTGGGGGGCTCGAACCTTGCCGGCCCCTCCGGATGTCCCCGCTCTAATACCACTAGGCTAGAGAGCTCGGACTATTAGAATAAATTTTTCTAATATACTTTTTAAATGGAAAGATAAAATGATATTCAAATTGCCGTAAATATTAGATAACATATTAATATGATTAAACTTGACAATCAAAGTAAAAAAAAAGTCAACTTGTCTACAATAAAACCAAAAAAATTATCGTTTAAAATCTACAACATTATATAAAATAATATCGTTAAAAAAATCTTTGATAACAGGTTATTAAAAATATCTATATTACTATTAAAAATTATCATTAAAAATCTACAACATTATATCTATATCTACATTCGTCGTCCCTTCTTTGTACAACTCGTACGGCGCTTCCATTTGTCCATCTTTTCCTCAAGATCAGAAGCAAACTGGTTCGTCGCACCAACTCTGGCCTCGGTCTGTGCCCTCCTCGGCACAGGACGAATCTCGTACGGGTTATCGAGTCGCCGATCCCCCTTATCCTGTGCCTGCACATCTCCGCGTATTCGAGTTCCCTTGCAAGCCTCTCAACCCGAATGTCCCCTATGAGCTTTGAGCAACCCCTTGCGCAAGTTACTCTGCCTCGTCGCTTCTGCCTCCCCGCAGATTACGACACGCTTCTCTGCACTCGTGTCCAACCCGGTAGCACGGTCCACCTCCCTCCGCAGAAGTGGCTCCTTAGGATGCCCCTTTGCAACACTCTTGGTCTCACACGAAAGGCCTTACTCCTCGAAGCTTTCCTTCTTTTCGAGCACCGCAAGGTATGCCATCCCCCTTTTGCCACCCTTCTTGAGCTGAGTAGCGGAGATAGTTTTTTTTCCTTCGAAGGCTTGTCTCGTACAGTTTTTACCATACACGATGAGCCTTCCTCCAAGAAGCCGACAACTCCCAAATGTGGCATCGAAATTGCATTAGCCGCGATAAGGAAATCCATGCCCAGTATCATCTTGAAGTCATCCAGCGACGCAACGGTAAAATTGGCAACACCCGACCAATTTTTTACAGCTATGCGGACTCCCTTGGCTACCCCCTGCACGGGGCGCACCTCCACATTGACCGCCTTCATCATGCTCGAATCTTTCTCCAAGGCTAGTCCCAAGCGACGGACCTCCGTGCATGCGATGAAGTTATGCGTGGCGCCCGTGTCAACCAACGCCCGTGTGTTCATGCCGTTGATCCTCACGTCAACGTACATGAGCTCCCTGTTCGGAGTCCTCGACACAGCAGACTTGGTCTCCATGGCGTTGAGTAAGTGCAATGCTTCCATGTGCACTCCCACTTCGCACTCTTCGTCCTCCACCTCCTCCTTTTGGACGACATTCATACGCTCCTCATCGGACAATCCCGAGCAAAGTGCTTCTCCCCGCATATGAAGCATGAAACTACTCGCTCGGGTTGCGCCTTCTCGTGCTTCTTCCCCTCAGATGGACCCTCCTTAGGTGAGCTCTCCCACTCTCCCCCACCATTCTCCTTGGTGGACTTTGGCTTGGCCTCGGCATCCACTACCAAAATAAGTCATATCAGCGACAAAATTAGCGACGCCGACTTAAAACGTCGCTAATATTTTTAGATTTAGCGACTCCTAAAATATGCGTCATAATACGTCGCTGATAGCGACAAACAGCGACATATTGCGACTACATTTAGTGTAATAAAAACCAACATCGTTGATTTGTCGGAAAATATCGCTAATTTTATTAGTTCAGCGACGTTTAGCGTCGCAACGATTATTAAGTCGCCGAATATTAAACGATTACCGACGCTTGGCGACGTATTTGCGGACGTCGCTAATTTCTGATAAAAAGGGTTTCCTCGGTTCGACTTTTTATTTCTCCCTCTCTCCAAATTTTTTGTTCCCGCCCCTCTTCCCCGACCTCGACGACAGCCACCCCCTTCCCTCCGGCGCCGCTCATCCTCCTCCTCCACCGCGAGCCCCTTCTCCTCCCTCCGGCGAGCCCGTTCTCCTCCTCCTTCTCCACCGCGAGCCCCTTCTCTTTCTCCACCGCGAGATCCTCCTCCTCCTCCTCCTCCTCCTCCACCACCGCGAGGAGACTGAAGGTAAACCCTAACCCTAATTGAGGTGTTTTTCGTGTCCAAAATGGACACGGAGACACATTACGACCATGTGTTCACTGATGCAGTGTGTTCGTGAGATTTTGGACACTTTGTGTCCATTTGTTGGACACGTGGACACCCCCAAGCTTACATATATATATATATTTTTTACCTCTGTACACTTAATCCCCTCCTCCTCCACCACCGAACTTGTCCTCCTCCTCCTCCTCCACCACCGCAAGGAGACTGAAGGTAAACCCTAACCCTAATTGAGGTGTTTTTCGTGTCCAAAATGGACACGGAGACACATTACGACCATGTGTTCACTGATACAGTGTGTTCGTGAGATTTTGGACACTTTGTGTCCATTTGTTGGACACGTGGACACCCTCAAGCTTGCATATATATGTATTTCACCTCTGTACACTTAATCCCCTACATACACTTATGTATTTTCGTATTAATTTGGATTTGCATATTGGGTTTGGATTTCGATATAGTGTTTGATACATTGTTTCACCTTGCAACATTCCTACACTTATTTTAGACAACAAGTATATATATGAACCAATTAGTTAACATCTATTTGTTGAAGTATGGTACTCCATTCTTCGTAAGTTCTAGCTATATATGTCTCTCAAGATCCAATACTCAAAAATCCCAAGAAGAAGAAGAAGAAAAAAATAAAATGACATCGCTCAACACCCTATGACAACTCTTTGTAGAATTGTGTTAAAGTGTGAGTTCTACAGTATGAGTTCAGTATGGTTCTCTTTGTAGAATAAAATGACATCGCTCAACCCTATCGATCCTCCATACAAGTCTTCCTTCATCTATTGTCTTAAAGTGTGAGTTCTACAGTATGGTTCTCTTTGGTGAATTGTGTCTTATTATAGTCCCTGCAGCCATTCGACTGGCGAGGCAGAAACTATGTAGTCGTAGATAAAGTTGACTGTCATCCGACCCTCATCCCTCGACAATGATGATACGACAACCAACCGGAGAGGCAAGGACATAGTCCCTACATCCATTTGGATTAGTAAATGTTAATATGGGGTTTAGATTCATGGTGTATATGTTCACTGTCTCAAGGACATAGTCCCTGCAGCCATTCGACTGGCGAGGCAGAAACTATGTAGCCGTAGATAAAGTTGACTGTCCTCCGACCCTCATCCCTCGGCAATGATGATACGACAACCTATCACTATATCTTATATAGTAGTAGATGATGTCTTAGTATTACATTATGTGAGTTCATCTTGATTCTGTTACATTCTTCAGATACTAGATGCGATAAGAACATATACTACACCATATGTACAGAACATAGATGATTCACACTAATGTATGCTTGAATGAATCTTGGGTTATGTTCTGAGCCATCCGTTCTCACACTTGGGAAAAAATCGAATTTTTCATACTTTATCGGTTTTCGAAAATGTACTCAAATTATATGATGGTTCCTTTAGTTAGCTTGCTTATGTTACAATAATATTATTTGTGACTATCGATCTTACCAGATGGCACCCATGACCCGAGGAGCGGCATGTCGTTTGAAGAAAACAGTGAATGCTGATGTGGCTCCTCCTACAGTTGAAGAGAAAGTGGCACCGGTTGCTAGTGAGACCGGGAGTTCTATTCATCCAGCACCGGTAGCTAGTGAGACCGAGAGTTCTCTTCATGCAGTCCTTGCAAGGGACGACATCTCTCCTTGCGCCAAAAATCTCGCTTTTTCGAGGTGGTTGCGTGAACGTATCACTGAGCGTTTGTGTGAGCAGCGTGGTTCTCATTAGCTATTAGTACTTATTTGTATTGGACTATTTGTATTGGGTTGTTTTTGTATTAGACTATTTGTATTGGACTACATATATGAATTAAAACTGTGTCAATCTCTGGATTATATTAGACTACGACATGGTGATCAGGACATAGTCCCTGCAGCCATTCGACTTGCGAGGCAGAAACTATGTATCCGTAGATAAAGTCAACTGTCCTCCGACCCTCATTCCTCGGCAATGATGATACGACAACCAACCGAAGAGGATACTCTGAGAGATCCATCGGAGAGGGACGTATACTCTGAGAGATCACCTTTACAAGAATTATATCAGTAGTGGAATTGAGTATTGGAGGAGATATTATCAGAGTATACGTCCTACTCAGATGGGTCTCTCACCGTTAATATTTTTTTCTGACGGCATGGTGGATGTGCTCCCTCAACAGATTCTTGCTCCGAGCCAAAACTTTGTTCCGGAGATCAAGTAGACATCTTTGGTGTAGAGTTCGAGTGAGAGGTTCCTGACAGCATGGTGGTCTCCTTTGTCAAAGTATCCGTGCTCATCCCACATTGGTTGTGGGACGAGCACGGATACTTTGACAAAGGAGACCACCATGCTGTCAGGAACCTCTCACTCGAGCTCTACACCAAGGATGTCCACTTGAGCTCTGGGATAAAGTTTTGGCTCGGAGCAAGAATCTGTGGATGAAGCACATCCACCATGCTGTCAGGAAAAATAGTAACGGTGAGAGACCCGTCTGAGTAGGACGTATACTCTGATAATATCTCCTCCAGCACTCAATTCCACTACTGATATCATTCTTGTAAAGGTGATCTCTCAGAGTATACGTCCCTCTCAGATGGATCTCTCAGAGTATCCTCTCCGGTTGGGTTGTGTTCTGAGCCATCCGTTCTCACAGAGGGTCCTATTTTGGATTCTATATTTTGTATTTTGGTTTCTGTATTTTGTATTTTGGTTTCTGTATTTTGTATTTTGGTTTCTGTATTTTGTATTTTGGTTTCTGTATTTTGTATTTTATATTTTGGATTCTGTATTTTGTATTTTGGTTTCTGTATTTTGGCTCCAGCTCTATTTGCATTAATCTACGGTACGACATGGTGATCAGGACATAGTCCCTGTAGCCATTCGACTGGCGAGGCAGAAACTATGTAGCCGTAGATAAAGTTGACTGTCCTCCGACCCTCATCCCTCGGCAATGATGATATGACAACCTATCAGAATCCTCGACTCTCTTTCGCTTCTTGGATATTGACCCAGCTTCCAATCTCTTATTTCCCTCCGGGTCCACTCTACTCCCAATCTCTTCCTCTTTTATACACGGATCTACAGAATCAATACCATCCAAGGAAGGCAAAACTGAATCAGCATTGTCTTCTGGATCGTCCTCATCAAGGCATAACGGGCTGCTCAGCGTGCCCAGCTTCTTCAACTTCTCGCTGGCTGCAGAGTCGAAATAGGAACGGGTCCTCTTTGCCGGCCCGGAGCTCTGACTCGCACTCGTCGCCGCGCTACCGGTTTTCTCTCCTCCTTTGACGCGGGTCATAAGAAAAAAAAATTCTTACCTCTTCTTCACATAAACATCATTGCCGCCTTGTACTCGAGCCTCCTCGTCTGTGACGCTATCCGACTTCTCGGTGCCTACATTGTCACTCGAATCTCCCGTTCGACTCGTATCATCCTCTTCTTCGCCTGTCTTTTTGCTCCCTGTCTTGCAATCATCTACTATCACCGCCGACTCATTCGAATCCTTCTCCGATGACTCCGAGATGTTGGATAGCGTCACAGACGAGGAGGCTCGAGTACAAGGCGGTAATGATGTTTATGTGAAGAAGAGGTACAAAATTTCTTTTTTTATGACCCGCGTCAGAGGAGGAGAGGAAACCGGTAGCACGACGACGAGTGCGAGTCAGAGCTCCGGGCCGGCAAAGAGGACCCGTTCCCATTTCGACTCTGCAGCCAGCGAGAAGTTGAAGAAGTTGGGCACGCTGAGCAGCCTGTTATGCCTTGATGAGGACGATCCGGAAGACAATGCTGATTCAGTTTTGCCTTCTCCTCTCCTCCACCATGGCTATGGACCCATCTGCTCCTCCCTACTTCCATTCTTCTTATTTGACTCTCTCAGGCACATATGATATCCAGCTCAAGTGTAGAGTCGGAGGAGAAGAAGTGGACAGGAAGAGAAGGAGGAAGCAGTACAGCCGACGGCATGACCCGGAGGAAGTACAGAAGTTTTCTTCAACATACGTAGGAGAAGTATAAGGATATATCTTTTCACAATATGTCATCTTGTCAAAGACCCTTAATGTGACAACTATGTTACCGCGGTGTCGGAAGACTAACATGTCATAATTTTCTAAGCCGTATGTTTTGACCTCCCAACTCTTTCCTCCTATGTCGTAATCTTGTATTATTACATAGAACTGAAATCCGGTTGGAGGATTATGTCAAAACATACGGCTTATAAAATTATGACATGTTAGTCTTCCGACACCGCGGTAACATAGTTGTCACATTAAGGGTCTTTGACAAGGTGATATGTTGTGAAAAGATATATCCTTATAGTTCTCCTACGTATGTTGAAGAAAACCTCTGTACTTCCTCCGGGTCATGCCGTCGGCTGTGCTGCTTTCCCCTCCTCTTCTTGTCCACTTCTTCTCCCCCGACTCTACACTTGAGCTGGATATCATATGTGGCTGAGAGAGTCAAATAAGAAGAAGGGAAGTAGGGAGGAGCATATAGGTTTCAGAGCCATGGTGGAGGAGAGGAGAAGGAAAATGCTTGATCAGAACTTGAGGTGGAAAAGTTGTGACGTTGATAGCGTGAGAGAGGGAGAGGGTGGAAAAGATCTTCTTCTCCGACTCTACACTTGAGGTGGATATCATATTTTGGTTTCTTTATTTTGGCTCCAGCTCCATTTGCATTAATTTACGGTACGACATGGTGATCAGGACATAGTCCCTGCAGCCATTCGACTGGCGAGGCAGAAACTATGTAGCTGTAGATAAAGTTGACTGTCCTCCGACCCTCATCCCTCGGCAATGATGATACGACAACCTATCACTATATCTTATATAGTAGTAGATGATGTCTTAGTATTACATTATGTGAGTTCATCTTGATTCTGTTACATTCTTCAGATACTAGATACGATAAGAACATATACTACACCATATGTACAGAACATAGATGATTCACACTAATGTATGCTAGAATGAATTTTGGGTTGTGTTCTGAGCCATTCGTTCCCATATTTTGTGTGATTGTTGTAGACTTGGTTATAGGGACTAAAACCTGTGTACAGCGAGAAATGGACATTCTGTGATTGTTAGGAACCTATTCTGCAGTGAGAAATGGTTATCTTTTTAAACTGCAGGGAGAAATGGATGTTCTGTATTTTTTTTTTTATTTTTTTTGCATATTTAGCGATGTTTACCGACGTTTACCGACGTCCTCCGATCCTCATCCTTCGGCAATGATGATACGACAACCTATCACTATATCTTATATAGTAGTAGATGATGTCTTAGTATTACATTATGTGAGTTCATCTTGATTCTGTTATATTCTTCAGATACTAGATACGATAAGAACATATACTACACCATATGTACAGAACATAGATGATTCACACTAATGTATGCTAGAATGAATTTTGGGTTGTGTTCTGAGCCATTCGTTCCCAAACTTGGCAATTAAGCCATTCGACTGGCGAGGCAGAAACTATGTATCCGTAGATAAAGTTGACTATCCTCCGACCCTCATCTCTCGGCAATGATGATACGACAACCTATCACTATATCTTATATAGTAGTAGATGATGTCTTAGTATTACATTATGTGAGTTCATCTTGATTCTGTTACATTCTTCAGATACTAGATACGATAAGAACATATACTACACCATATGTACAGAACATAGATGATTCACACTAATGTATGCTAGAATGAATTTTGGGTTGTGTTCTGAGCCATTCGTTGATAGCGACTCCGAAAGTATGCGTCAGAATACGTCGCTGATAGCGACAAACAGCGACATATTGCGACTACCTTTAGTGTAATAAAAACCAACGTCGTTGATTTGTCGGAAAACGTCGCTAGTTTTATTAGTACAGCGACGTTTAGCGTCGCAAATATTATTACGTCGCCGAATATTAAACGAATACCGACGCTTTGCGACGTATTTGCGGATGTCGCTAATTTCTGATAAAAAGGGTTTCCTCGGTTCGACTTTTCATTTCTTCCTCTTTCCAAATTTTTTGTTTCCGGCCCTCTTTCCCGACCTCGACGACAGCCCGACCCCCTTCCCTCCGGCGCCGCTCATCCTCCTCCTCCACCGCGAGCCCCTTCTCCTCCCTCCGGCGAGCACCTATCACTATATCTTATATAGTAGTAGATGATGTCTTAGTATTACATTATGTGAGTTCATCTTGATTTTGTTACATTCTTCAGATACTAGATACGATAAGAACATATACTACACCATATGTACAGAACATAGATGATTCACACTAATGTATGCTAGAATGAATTTTGGGTTGTATTCTGAGCCATTCGTTCCCATACTTGGCAATTAAGCCATTCGACTAGCGAGGCAGAAACTATGTATCCGTAGATAAAGTTGACTGTCCTCCGACTCTCATCCCTCGGCAATGATGATACGACAACCTATCACTATATCTTATATAGTAGTATGATGATGTCTTAGTATTACATTATGTGAGTTCATCTTGATTCTGTTATATCCTTCAGATACTAGATACGATAAGAACATATACTACACCATATGTACAGAACATAGATGATTCACACTAATGTATGCTAGAATGAATTTTGGGTTGTGTTCTGAGCCATTCGTTCCCATACTTGGCAATTAAGCCATTCGACTGGCGAGGCAGAAACTATGTATCCGTAGATAAAGTTGACTGTCCTCCGACCCTCATCCCTTAGCAATGATGATACGACAACCTATCACTATATCTTATATAGTAGTAGATGATATCTTAGTATTACATTATGTGAGTTCATCTTGATTCTGTTATATCCTTCAGATACTAGATACGATAAGAACATATACTACACCATATATACAGAACATAGATGATTCACACTAATATATGCTAGAATGAATTTTGGATTGTGTTCTGAGCCATTCGTTCCCATACTTGGCAATTAAGCATGTGAAATAGAACTGATTATGTTTAGTTTGTCTTACGATACAGATTTGGACATTGCTAGAATGATTGTTGTAGACTTGGACATTGTATGAATTTTGGATTGTGTTCTGAGCCATTCTGAGAACTGGACATTGTGTGATTGTTGTAGACTTGGTTATAGGGACTGAAACCTGTGTACAGTGAGAAATAGACATTATGTGATTGTTTGGATCCTATTTTACAGTGAGAAATGGGCTTTTTAAACTGCAGGGAGAAATGGACATTCTGTATTTTATTTTATTTTTATTTTTTTGCAGATTTAGCGACGTTTACTGACGTTTACCGATGTCCTCCGACGTAATTTTGCGTCGGTAAACGTCGGTAGATAATTAATATTATCCAGGCTACCGACGTTTAGCGACGTCAATATATGTCGGAGGACGTCGGTAAATGTCGGTGCACGTCGGTAATTATCCCCAGGAATTCCCGGGATTTACCGACGCTTTGCGACTTTGTACATGTCACTAAATCACCGACGACCCGACGGTAATTTGTCGGTAAATTTACTGACTCATAGCGACATGAAATATTACGTCACAAAGAGCGATGACATGATGGTGGACGTCGGCATTATACCGACGTATAAATACGTCGACGAACGTCGGTAATTGCGACGTTTGGCGACGTTTAGAAGATCAGCGACTTACATTTCGGCGACCAGTCCGAAACGTCGGTAATTTTGTCGCTAAATATTTTTAGCGACAAAAATTGTTGTTTTAGCAACGTCTTTAGGCGTCGCTAAAACGACTTATTCTGGTAGTGATCGTTGTCATCCCACGTGTACTCGATGAGCCGCTCAACTGCTGCCACGACGGAGTTCAAGTCTTGCATCCTCTATCGCTGTAATTCTTGAGCCGCCCACGGTATGAGTCCATCGAGGAAGAAGAACAAATGATCCTCCTCTCCCATGCTAGATATCGTGAGCATCAAGCATGTGAACTCCGTAATGTACTCCTTGATCGCCCCGACATGCTTGAGTTGCCGCAAGCTCCGTCTCGCTGCAAACTCTACATTCTCTGGATAGAATTAAAACTTGATCTCCTTCTTGAGATCCTCTCAAGTCTCTATCGAGCACAAATTCTTCTTGGCCTCCATGCACCTTCGACGTCACCACAGTATTGCATCGTCGGTGAAGTAGAGTGAAGCAATATCCACCTTCTCGACGTTATCGTTGATGTGTAATGCCTTGAAATATCGCTCCACGTTCCACAAGAAGTTCTCAACTTCTTTGGCATCCCGTACCCCGCTGAAGAATTTTGGCTCGGGGATCTTCCGTCTCCTCAGTGCCTCCTTACTTGAAGGTCCATCGTTCTCAATGGCCTTCTCCAATATGGCAATTTTGGTCTTGAGTTCTCCGCAACTCTCGACCACGGTCTTTAGCTCCTCGTAGCCTTGGACCTTCCTACGCAAGTCCTCAATCTCCGCACGATGCCCCTTGAGCTCCTCCTCAAGTGTGGATCGAATCTCTTGGAATTGCTCCCGAAAGATTGTCATGGACGAAGCAACGTCGCTCTCCAGCCCATCGAAGTACCTTTCTAGCCTTGTGTAGCTTTGCTCAACGGAGCCCATGCGCATCTCCATGCCCTTCGAGCCCGTCTCCAAGACTCCAACATGCTCGACAATATATATATATATATATATATATATATATATATATATATATATATATATATATATATATTTCTTTTTTTTTAAACCAATGCCCATGGACAAAGCCACCCAGTCGGCCTTGACCCGGGAGCCGTGGCCACTGCCACCCAGCTGCTCCCGTGGGGGTTCGATCCTGGGACCTCACCCCATCGTGCCAACGGACTTACCGGTACACCACCGTGCCATTGGCATGTGTGTGTATGTGTGTGTGTGTGTGTGTGTTGGGGTCCAATCTCGATTCAAGTATTAGAGGACAGTCGGATTCAGTAGAATTGGGTGGAGTTCTCAATCCATATGAAGGAGTCGAAGCAAAAGGGATCTGCCTAGATGGGACTGAACACGGTCCAAATTCGGTTCATGATGGGTTTAGTCCGAGTTTAGTGTATTTTAGTCAGAACCTTTATGGCAGGGACCAACCAAACTTGGTCTGAGTTCGGTTCGATCGAGACTAAACGAATTTTGGGTTTAATTAGCATCGTTGGATACTGATGGACGACCATATCTAATAGGGTTATTTTGAAAATTTTATAAACCCTAAAATAGGTATCTTAACCTATAAAAATATGTTGAGGGTGGAGGCACAAGGTATAAAAGACAACAATTTTCCAATACAGGAGATTCGGGGTGTTCGTCCACAGGGGATCTAAGAGAAAGTTCGTACTTTGCTCTTAGGGCTCGTCGTTCAATACAGAAAAAATAGGAGATCTATTCGGAGGATTCTTATTCAGGGAGATCGCTACGAGGATAGGTGAGTGATTTTAGTTGTAATCTCTCTCTTTCTTCTTGAGTTAGGTGAGGGGTTGAACCTTTGTACAAATGGTTCAATATATTGCTATTCAGTCTTGTATCTTGTAAATATTGTAAAGATTAGTATTTTTTCAGATGACACGGACACCGAACCATATACTGTGTTTGATCTGGTTTTGCATTCTTGTTAGACAGTGGTTCATTATCTTTGGGTTGATTGACGTGATTTTCGTTGCGGGCGATCATTTTCAGACACGTGGATCAGAGCACGGTATCAACACTGTTGGTCCCAACAATGTGTGTGTCAATAATATCGTACAACAAGAAAATTAAAAAATGGTACAATTCATTCAGTCTGTGTTCCACTCTCGAAAACAACAATCATCTCCTTAATTATTTAATTGACCGATACCCATTTAAGATAATTTGCCTATGGCTCCCATATGTCTTGAGATGGCTATGACAAATCAATTCACAAACGCAAAATTTTTGTTTATCTTGATTTTGTTTGTCAATTTTTTGTTTAACAAAAACTTGTTCCCAACACTTAAATTTGAAATTAAATCCCAAATGGACCGAAAGAGAAACAGAAATTGAATATATGATTATGATATTGTAGTCAAAGGCGTGTCTCGCAGCAATGCGCACCAGCTGTGCCTCACACATCACTAGACGAGACGTCTTTCTCCAAACACGTTTTGCGGTAAGCCCCAATAGAAAAAGGTGTGCCTTATATATTTGCTCTTTATTTGGCTCTATGGGTTAACCCGGCAGAAAATGATAGTGATGATGATTTGATAGAGTTTGATGACGATAAATAATTTTTCTATTGGTTCTGCTTTTATTTTACCAAGTTAGGGTTTCTTTTATTTTTCTTATAACACAATTTTTTGTTAGTTCTGTTGACTGTTACTGTTGTTCTGTTAGTTCTGTCGACTTCTACTGCTATCATCGCTAAACATCGACGAAATCTTTTCCGTCACAATAATTCGTCGCTATTCTGCACTTTCTGTTGTTGTAATTACTAATTTATTTATTTATGTATGTATATATTTTTATTATTTTTTATTTCGTGTGTTTTTTTAGCTCGGATGCACGTTTTGAGTGTGTCCAACGTCTCGAACGATATGGACGCTTTACGGCTCGAGTGCGTTACGTACCTTGATTTCAATTCACTTTTGAGTTCTCTAATTTGATATGTATCACACAAACACTTATAATACACAAGGTTGACACAACAAAACTTGTACCATATTTATACATACATCACCATATATGTTAGTGCCATAATATGCTTCGAGTCTAGTGATAAAACTCTCATTCATTGGTCATATTCATATGGAAAACCTCCCTTGCTCTCTCCATGGAGATCCCCTGTCATCAAAACAGAGATGAGTTTTAGCATACTCTCCATCTTATTTTCTTCGGAGCTGTTATGTTATCCGCAGTTTTGTAATCGCGGACGTGACCGTCGGCCGACGTAACGGTCAACCATTGGCTTCCTGGTAACCCGGAGATAGCAGAGGACCAATAATTGGCCACCATGTCGGCCGACAGTCACGTTTGCGATTACAAACTGTGGACAAAATATCATTTTCGTATTTCCTTTGTCTCTAATGCTAATGGCAAGTAGATGACTTTGTCTACAAGAACAAGTTTGATGCACCTTCTCTCTTCTGTTTATTTCTTCCTTTGCTGCTTTTTCTTTTCCTTTGGCAGTTTCCCTATATTTTTCCATAGACTTTGATGAGTGCATCAGCGACCTTTATCTCCTTATCCTCAGGCTCGGAAATGACGCAACACACACACACACACACACACACTCTATGGTGGACTGCTTTCGTGTGTCACCATTCAACAAAATTTTGTTACACTTTGTAACTGAACCTACAGTTGCAAGTATTTGAGCCATACACTACCAAGTTACTTAAGTGTGAATAAAATAAATACATTCACCCTCCCTATGTTTTATGAGTGTTACAGAAGCTATTTATATTCCAAAAATAATTATATTTACCATCTCTCTCCTTTATAACTTTTATAAAACATAGGAAGAGTCGGTATTATAAGTTTTTATAGAAAATATAAACTATAATGATGGTCTGTATAATTAGTTTCAAAGTAGGGATAATTTTTATAATAAATATAATATATGGATTAGGGATAGTTAACGCAATTTGTCCACTGTGAATTTTCCAAATGTACAATAAAAAAGTCATCATCTATTTTCTCACCTTAGTTAGTTCATGAGAGAGGGAATGTCATAGAGATAAATATTGTAATTACCGACAAAAAACCTCGTCTTACCTTCTTACTTAGACTCTTTAATAGTCTAAGAAAAACTTAGAGGTTGATTGCGTTAATAGAAACTACATAGTCAAAACATAGTTCTACCTAAGGCTATCAATGGTAATTGTTGGGTTTTTGGCTTTCCTTTTAGAAACTTTAGTCCCACATCGGAAAAATCAAATAGGTTGTATCTCTATATATTAGCTTTGCTAGTTTAAGAGATGCACATGAGGTGTGGAGGTGCACATAGGTGCGCCATGTGGGATTATTTTCTAAATGGGAAAAAGGCTAAAATTAACAATTAAAGCATTCATGCTTTTTGCTCTTGGGAAATTTATTTCCATAGGAGCTAAGCCCCGTAGGGGCTTAGCGACTCGGACTCGGGCTCGGGCTCGGGCTCATGAGGCGTAATGTGGCGTTTTGTTGGCGCACTTAGCACGTCAGCATCGTCGCTAGGCGCATAGTGCGCATAGTGCGTCGCTAGGCGCATAGTGCGCTTAATTACTAGTAAGTTTTGGGCCTAAATACTATTATGATATAATTTTATTTTAAATTACTACCTATACATGTATGTTCGACTAGAATAAACCAAGTAGTTAATTAGTAGTTTTGTTATCAATACCATGATTTAGAACTTGATCAACTTATATCATTTAAACAGGAGGACATCTAGATCCGATCCTTACCCGTACTTTCCCCGGAGCAAAGGCAAGTACTTTTCTACGGTTTTGTACATTTACATTCTTGTACCCTTTCTTGTGACACGTCATGACACGATATTCATGTACTCCTGTATTCCTATACTCTTGCTCTTGTACTTATTAGTGTCGGGTGGGGAAATACACTAGCCATGTGACCAATCCCGGTTACTATATATTCCTGTACCTAGCTTAGGTCTCGCACTGTGCACGCGGGTCCTAAGTCGTACCATATTCATGTACTCCTGTGCATGCTCCTGTACTCACCCCAGCCGGTCACATGGACTAGATGTATTTCAATATTGTGCACTTATCATGTCTGGTACTGCAGGATTATAGTTTCATTCATGTACATTATATTTCCTGTACTTTACATGTTCCTGTACTTTACATTCATGTACTATATCTCCTGTACTCAGTTCCTGTACTACTTTCCTGTATTTACCTGTTTATTCCTGTATTTCATTTCCTGTACTCTTGTACCCATTTCATGTTCATGTTTCAATACCTAGAACTGTACTTTGCTCCGCTCCTGAATAGGATATGTTGCAGGTATGCTTGCAGGACATTGTTCTACTCTATGGGCCAGAGCCCAGGATTTAGCTGAGCAGGATGAGGCTTAGCTTGAGGCTTCAGGTTTAGATTACTTAGCTTTACTTTGAGATATTGACTTTAGAGTTCATAGCACTTTTCATTCCTGTTGATTCTGGTACATTATGATATCTGGATTTGTGGATTATGGTGATCATTCTGGGATACGTTTTTAGATGCTGTGATTCTATACTTTCATGTTTATCTGGTTAGTTTTCCCTAGCTTTGTACAGCTTACTTCGTCGTGTCTAACGACGAAGGCTGGGCGTGTCCGACTCGTGTCCGATTATTCGGGAGCGGGTCATGACATGTTTTTAGTGGTGGCCCAGTTACGCAGCCCAGTACGCCCAGTACGTGCAGTATGCGCAGTGTGCGCAGCGTACGCAGCGTGCGTAGAGTGCGCATTCGGGATGGTTACTACCACGTCCCTAATATAGTGCTAACCTGGTAGTTGTTGCAGGGGCTTATATAAGGCCTCCTCCTTCTCTCTCACAGGTTCGGACTAATGCATAGGTAGTAGACAGAAAGTTTACAAGTGCTTAGAGGCTGTGAGAGAGAAGAGAGGAATTGTACCAGCGTTACGTTTTGCATAGGAGTTCAAGTTCATCCGAGGAGTCAGAAGAGCAGAGTGTTCCAAGTTCTCCGACGAACTTGCTGGTTCCTGGAAGCTATTCGTGTGGGGCGAATAAAGCTTTGAGCAACGGTGATCATTCACCCCAGCAGGAGTTTTTTTTCACCTTTCGCCTGTCACTTTCTTTGTTGGTTCTATCAGGATTCTATTAACGCACCTTCGGTGAAGTGTTAGCATTGATATTATCATAATTCTGTTTGTGCACCTTCAGTGAAGGGTAGCACTTGTGGGATTTTATTACGTACCTTCTGTGAAGTGTTACGTTCTGTACACCTTCAGTGAAGTGTAGCACTAATTGAAGTTTCCATTACGTACCTTCTGTGAAGTGTTACGTAATAACGATTGTTTGTACAATTGTTACGATATTTCAGTTTTCCATCGGAAAAATTGTGCCCCGGCAATAACAATCTCAAAGCTTTATTGCTTCGATGGAAAACGTTAATGTTTCTCTCTTCAATTCTAACTTTTGTAAGTTAGAAAAGTTTGATGGAAAACATTAGCAAGTCTGGAAGAGAAAGGTATATCTAACCCTTCAGCTTAAAGACGTAGATCACGTGCTTCTGGAGGAAGAACCTACTGTTCCAGATGTTGGATCTGCTGCCGCAATCACCGCGGCTACTAAACTGCAAGCAAAATGGAGAAGAAAAAATAGTATTTGCAGGCTGCTTATCCTGAATGCTATAGAAGATTCCCTTGCAGAATCCTATTCTAAGAAGAATATCGCTAGAGACATATGGGAGTCTCTAGAAAAACTCTACGAAGAAGACAAGAACCGCAGTAAAATCTTTGTGGTTGAAAAATATCATAAGTGGTTCTTTGAGGACGAAAAGTCTATGCTGCCGCAGGTGAAGGAGTTCCTGAAACTGCGACAGAAGTTGGAAGACGAGGCAATGCCCCTCCCCGACAAGTTTGTTGTTGGAGGGATTGTCTCAAAGCTCCCCGCTGGGTGGAGCAAGTTCTATGCAAACATGCATAGGAAGAAGGTGGAGATCTCCCTTGAAGATCTCTTACAGGAAATCTATGTTGAGGACCAGATGCGAGCCCAACTGAAGGTGGACACATGTCCAAGCAATTGGCTAACGCCAATCTGGTTCAAACCAAGGAACCAAGGGGAAAGCAGGCGGCTTTTCACAGCAAGAAGAAGGACCCTAACAATCTAAAGGTCAAGGGAACTTCTTTCAAGGAAAAGAAGCCAAAGTCTCAAATGTCTTGCTTCAAGTGTGGCAAGAAGGGCCACTTTAAGAATGAGTGCAAAGCAAAGACCAAGCAATCAGAGCAAGGAGAGCCTAGTAAGGTATCTATGATCACTGATATTGTTGCTACGATTGCGCAGGTTGATGCGGTAGGGACTGATTCTGACTGGTGGGTAGACACTAGAGCCTCCTGCCATGTCTGCTCCAGTAAGGAGTGGTTCACCACCTACACACCTACTTCTGAAGTGGTTATGATGGCGAACCAGGCACAAGCTGAAGTGCTCGGGATTGGGACAGTGGTATTGAAGCTGACTTCTGGCAAGTCTCTGACGCTTTAAGGCGTGAAGCACGTACCTGCTATCGCCAAGAACCTGATCTCAGGAGGCCTACTCTGCAACGCAGGCCTCAGGATGGACATCAATGCTGGCCAGATGGTGATGTCTATCAAGGGAACATATTTTGGGAAAGCTTTTTATACCGAAGAAATGTTTAAGATTCAGCTTGTAAATCAGTCCAATGTAATTAATATAATTAATGAAGTCACTCCTTCTGCTTATACTCTTGAGTTGTGGCATAATAGGCTAGGACATGTTCATTGTAAACGAATAAATAGAATGTCTAGTCTAGGGCTTATCTCCAAGTGTGGGGGTAAGGTAGAGAAATGTGAGGTTTGTGCTCAAACTAAGATCACAAGGAAACCCTTTCCTTAGGTTAATCGAAGTACAGATCTTCTGGAGTTAGTACACTCAGATATCTGTGACTTCAAACAATTCTCTACAAAGGCCGGGATAAAATATTTCATAACCTTCATCGATGACTTCTCAAAGTATGCGTTCATCTACTTACTGAAGGCTAAAGACGAAGCATTCGAGAAGTTCAAGGAGTTCAGAGCCGAAGCTGAGCGGCAGACTGGACAACAACTCAAAAGAATAAGAAGTGATCGAGGTGGGGAGTACAGGTCTCATGAATTCGCATCGTTCTGCAAAGAACATGGAATTGTCAATGAGACTACGGCTCCGTACTCTCCTCAATCAAACGGAGTAGCAGAGAGGAAGAACAGAACGTTAACAGAAATGATTAACTCAATGTTGTTGACTGCTGGCCTTTCTAAGTGCTACTGGGGTGAAGCTGCATTGACGGCCACTTTTATCCTAAATAGAGTACCTCATGCAACTTCAGACATTACTCCTCATGAACTCTGGTTCAAGGTCAGACCTAACTTGAATGTCATTCGAGTGTGGGGGTGTCTGGCATATGTCAAGCTTCCAGATCTGAAGATTCAGAAGCTTGGAACAAGGACTACAAAGACAATCTTCTTGGGGTATGCCGAGAAGAGTGATGCTCGGAGATTTCTTGATATTGAATCAAATCATATCATTGAATCTCACGACGCAGAATATTTTGAAGACAAATTTGCTAGGCACAAGAATATTGTTCTTGCGAATGTACCGGAGAACAATGAGGGTGCGCAGCAAACTGAAGTCTTCAATGAAGATGTGGTCCAAGAAGATGTTGTTGAAACAACGGTTGAACCAGAACTTGCTGAGCCGTCAGCTAAGCGTGTGAGGAGGTCGAAGGACTTCGGAAGTGACTTTGTCACCTATCATGTGGAAGCAGATCCGCTTACCTATGATGAGGCGATGAAGACCAGAGACGCAGTTTTCTGGAAGGAGGCAATTGACAATAAAATTGATTCCATCACCTCAAATAATACTTGGGTGTTAGTTGATCTTCCTGAAGGAGCTAAACCCATCGGATGCAAATGGATCTTCAAGAAGAAGATGAAAGCAGACGGAACTATTGATAAGTTCAAGGCTAGGTTGGTAGCCAAGGGGTTTTCTCAGAAGCAGGGGATTGACTATTTTGACATGTATGCTCCAGTTGCCCGGATGACCACTATCAGGATGTAGATTGCTCTTGCAGCAATACATAAGATGGTGATACATTAGATGGATGTGAATACGGCTTTCCTAAATGGTGAGCTGACCGAAGAGATTTACATGTAACAACCAGAGGGATTTGTCATCAGGGGTCTTGAAGACAAAGTCTGCAGGTTGGTGAAATCCTTGTACGGTCTTAAACAAGCTCCCAAGATGTGGCATGAGAAATTTGACAAAGTTATAAGGTCAAATGGCTACATGGTCAGCGATATGGACAAGTGTGTTTACACGAAGTTCGCTGATGGAAGAGGTGTGATCGTTTGTCTGTACGTGGACGACATGCTTATCCTAGGTACGGATATTAGCTGTGTCACGGAGACAAAAAAATTCATCTCAAGCAAGTTCAGTATGAAGGACTTGGGGGAAGCTGATGTGATCTTAGGGATCAAAATCATCCGGACAGACACTGGACTAGCGCTGTCACAGTCTCATTATATTGAGAAAATGATCACTCGTTATGGGTATCGGGATCTTCCAGGGATCGATACGCCGTACAGGTGTGATCTGAAGCTGAAGCCTAATTCAGGGGAAAGCGTCAGGCAGCTGGAGTATGCAAGCATAATCGAAAGTTTGATGTATGCTACTAATGCCACAAGGCCTGACATAGCTTTCGCCGTGGAAATGCTGAGTCGTTTCACGAGCAACCCAGGTGTTGAACACTGGAAGGCTGTAAAACGGGTTATGAGATATCTCAAGAAGACTCAAAATTATGCACTGTACTACAGCGGAGATCCGCAGGTAGTGGAAGGCTTCAGTGATGCCAGCTGGTGCTCAGATTTAGAGAGCGAGAGGTCCACAGGTGGATATATTTTCACAATGGGTGGAGCTGCTATATCGTGGAAATCGAACAAGCAGACTATGCTCTCACGGTCATCCATGGAATCTGAGTTCTTTGCTCTTGATACCGCAGCCGAGGAAGCAGAATGGCTTCGGGAGCTCATGTATGATCTTCCAGTGGTTGGGGCGCAAATACCGGCAATACCGATATACTGCGACAACCAGGCGACTGCGGCGGTGGCATCAAATGACCTCTTCAACGGAAAGAAGAGGACTGTGCGATTAAAGCACAGGGCAGTACATGATCTTATTAAGAGAGGTGTAATTGCAGTTACTGATGTTCGGAGTCAGGAGAACCTGGCGGATCCGTTCACCAAGGGCCTCAAGCGCCAGCTGGTCGATGACACAGCTTGTAAAATGGGCTTGAAGGCATGATGATATTAGTTATTGTATTCCTACCATAAAGTTTTATGCTATTAGTTCAAAGATTTATCTACTAGGCATCTAGCTTTTGGTTCAATGGAGGACCATTAACTGGAAGAATATCAGGAACGGTGGGTACACGTTCTATTAGGCATGGAGAGGTTACGGACCTACAACCACTGTTGTCTACTATTGTTTTCTGTAAAAAACGGTTCCTGTGGGAAGGATGGCTTAATTGCCTTAATGAGTTCTCAGGCAGAGTGAATGCCTGGTGTGCTTTACAGGAAGCACGGTAGAGCAGCACTACAAGGAGTGAAACTCTATGCTACAGTGGGGTGACTCCACAATGAGGTTCCTATATGTGGGATGCTACCCAGGAATAGGATAAAGTCTCGGCTTAGCAGGCCAAGTCACAGCGGCGTAGCACCGCAAATAGGCAGTTAGCCTAATGCTGTATGTTAAAAATAAAGAGGGGTGTAGTCAGCACTACAAAGAGGAGGTATTCCTTATGTTACAGTGGCACGACACCACGATGAGGTACCCGGTTAGGGATAAAGCCTCGGCCTTGCAAGCCATGTCGCTGCGGCGTAACACCGCAAGAGAGCCTAAGGCTTCATGCTGGGTAGTTTGGCACTACAGAGAGGCGGTTGCCTCATGCTACAGTAGTATGACACTACGATGAGGTTTCCAGTACGGGATAAGGCCTCGGCTTTAAGCCATGTCATAGCGGCGTAGCACCGCAAGAGAAGCGCAAAGCGTTTCATGCCATGTCTCTTTATAATGAACTCACCTATAGTGTATGGACAAAGAGATATCAGGCCGTCTCTTGAGGGTAAACTTGTAGACGCCCAAAATTATACACTGAAACCAGGCTGGCACAGGGCCTTTAATGTGTAGCCAGAAGCACACGTAACTACATTATGTGAGTGGAAAGAATTTCAACTATGATGCAGAATTCAAGGCTTAGTCCATTCTTGTATTATAGTCTGATTTTTGACCCATGCGGGAAGATTCAAGTCGTCAGCGACATCTCTCCTAATGTATGATGGACAGTTACTGTGGGGAACACTTATACTCATATATAGAGATATGTGGGGGATTGTCGGGTTTTTGGCTTTCCTTTTAGAAAGTTTAGTCCCACATCGGAAAAACCAAATAGGTTGTATCTCTATATATTAGCTTTGCTAGTTTAAGAGATGCACATGAGGTGTGGAGGTGCACATGGGTGTGCCATGTGGGATTATTTTCTAAATGGAAAAAAGGATAAAATTAACAATTAAAGCATTCATACTTTTTGCTCTTGGGAAATTTATTTCCATAGGAGCTAAGCCCCGTAGGGGCTTAGCGACTCGGACTCGGACTCGGGCTCGGGCTCGGGCTCGGACTCAAGGGCTCATGAGGCGTAATGTGGCGTTTTGTTGGCGCACTTTGCACTTAGCACGTCAGCATCGTCGCTAGGCACATAGTGCGCTTAAGTTGCGCTTGTTGCGCGAGCCACTTGCGCGACCACGTTGCGCAGCCCGTTACGCGAGCCCAGTTACGCTGGCCCAGTTACGCAGCCCAGTACGCAACCCAGAATGCCCAGTACGTCCAGTACGCGCAGTGTATGCAGCGTGCGTAGAGTGCGCAGTGTACGCAGCGTACGCAGTGTGCGTAGAGTGTGTAGTGTGCGTAGGGTGCGTAAAGGGGCTGTGTGCGTAAAGTGCAAATTACGCTGGTGGCACAACTTCCAGCAGAACGTGTCCTAGCATGTTCTGAGCGGTTGCTCCATGTTCGGGGTGATTACTACCACGTCCCTAACATTGTGCTAACCTGGCAGTTGTTGCAGGGGCTTATATAAGGCCTCCTCCTTCTCTCTCACAGGTTAGAACTAATGCATAGGTAGTAGACAGAAAGTTTACAAGTGCTTAGAGGCTATGAGAGAGAAGAGAGGAATTGTACCAGCGTTATATTTTGCACAGGAGTTCAAGTTCATCCGAGGAGTCAGAAGAGCAGAGTGTTCCAAGTTCTCCGACGAACTTGCTGGTTCCTGGAAGCTATTCGTGTGGAGCGAATAAAGCTTTGAGCAACGGTGATCATTCACCCCAGCAGGAGTTTTTTCCACCTTTCGCCTGTCACTTTCTTTGTTGGTTCTATCAGGATTCTATTAACGCACCTTCGGTGAAGTGTTAGCGTTGATATTATCATAATTCTGTTTGTGCACCTTCAGTGAAGGGTAGCACTTGTGAGATTTTATTACGTACCTTCTGTGAAGTGTTACGTTCTGTGCACCTTCTGTGAAGTGTAGCACTAATTGAAGTTTCCATTACGTACCTTCTGTGAAGTGTTACGTAATAACGATTGTTTGTACAATTGTTACGATATTTCAGTTTTCCATCGGAAAAATTGTACCCCGACAATAACAGTAATCACCTATAAATCGATAACACAATCCGATTTTTCTAGAATTAATAGGGTTGGAATTCTTAACATGTAGGGTTTGGATACAGCTCCGACCGAATTTAAAATCCGATAAGAAACCTGAAACAGATTAGTGTATTTGTTATATCAAGCATGTATATATTTGATTGAGAAGATTGAATATTCTATCAATTTTAGATAAATTAACAAAGACTATTACATATGTACACATATTTCATACAATTTAGAAAAAAACAAACAATAGTTTCTTAATATTTTTAGTACTTAGAACAATTATTTATTTTTATTTTTTTATTACTTGAGAAAAACAAATAACAATATTTTAATTTTTTACTATTTAGAAAGAGCAAACAATATTTCTTTAATTTTTTTTCTATACGTAATTATCTTATTATTCATGTTAGTTTTAATAAATAATTTTAATTAATAAATATAAATAAGAACAGTTTTGGAATAAAAATTTCAACCATAGTATAGACAGGGTCGGCCCTGAGTTCATGGGGCCCTGGCAAACTTTTAAAATGGGACCCAATATAATATATAAAAAGAATTAAACTAAAAATAAACTTTAAAAAAACGTTACAACTAGTAATTGAACCTAGGACCTATAGTATAGATGTTTAACATACTAATACTACACCACAACTATTTTGTAATAAAGAATGGTCATGTTACATATTAATTCTATTTCCGATACAAGATTATTAATACATATATATATTTAAATTAATTTTTTTAGGCTCACAAATTTTATGGGATTCTGGACGGCCGTCCTGGGCCAGGGCCGGCCCTGAGTATAGATTAATTAACTGAAAATTGCTGAGAAACCCAATTTTGGGATGGACTTTTATGAAATGCCCACCCGCTAGATAAGTTTTATGAAATGCCCAGAATTAAGTATTTTCACGTTAAATATTCCAAGATTCCCTTTTAGATGCCACCCGCTGGAAACTGCTATTTTTATAATACCGAAACTACCCCTCCGCGCGAATTGGTCATCTATATTTTCGTCTTCTTCTTCTTCTTCACGAAAAATCTGAATTCCATTGCTCTCATCTTCAGTAGAGATCGCAAAGATCGTTCGTAGTTCGGTGTGCTTTTCTTCGATCGAACTCAGATCATCGCTCGTCATCATCATCACCATCATCATCATCTTCATCGACGTCAATTGTGGAGAGAAGATCTTTCTTCTTCTTTTCCATAAGAATTATCATCGCTTTGAAAGAAGAACGAAACTCTTTATTCCTGAAAAAACTAAATTACACGGAGAATGGCCATTCTCCTACGTTTTAACACTGGAAATGACCATTCTCCGTGTAAATTAACACGGAGAATGACATTCTCCGTTTTATTTAAAACGGAGAATGACATTCTCCTGCGTTTTAACACTGAAATGACCATTCTCCGTGCTAAATTACACGGAGAATGACCATTCTCCGTTTTATTTAACACGGAGAATGACCATTCTCCGTTTTATTTAACACGGAGAACGTCATTCTCCGTTTTATTTAAAACGGAGAATGCCATTCTCCTGCGTTTTAACACTGAAATAACTATTCTCCGTGCTAAATTACACGGAGAATGCTATTCTCCGTTTTATTTAACACGGAGAATAACATTCTCCGTTTTATTTAACACGGAGAATGGCATTCTCCGTGTTTCTAACACGGAGAATGGTCATTCTCCTGTGTTTTAACACTGGAATGACCATTCTCCGTGATAAACTACACGGAGAATGACATTCTCCGTGTAAATTAAAACGGAGAATAGTCATTCTCCGTGTAATTTAGCACGGAGAATGGTCATTCTCCGTGTAAATTAAGACGGAGAATGCCATTCTCCGTGTTAGTAACACGGAGAATGTCATTCTCCGTGTAAATTAAGACGGAGAATGACATTCTCCGTGTTACTAACACGGAGAATGACCACCCTCATGCGAAATTAACATTTTTCGTGTTCTAACACGGAGAATGACCATTCTTCTGCATTTTATGGTCAGCTGAAACTTTGGAGAGCTATAACTTTTGACTGGGAGGTCGAAACGAGGTCCCGTTTGTCGCAAAATGAGCGTATCGTCGAGGAAACTGAAAGTAACCGTTTTATCGTTAGACGGCCTTCCGAAATTTTAGAATCGCAAAAAAATGATGTTTGGACCTCCGTTTTAGCACTTTTGCCGTTTGTCCCGGTCTTTCCGAAATTTTCCGACGAGTTTTTGAAGATTTTTGAGGAGAAAACCTAGATTCGAAAGTGAGCAGCGTATGGAAGAAGATGAAGTATCTAAACGTTTTTTTTAAGAGCAGTTTCGTGGGTGTTTTCAATAAATTAAAAGGAAGGACAAAATTGTCATTTGGAACCCGCTTTGGATAAGTTTCTCTAATTCTGGGCACGCTATGAAAGTTTTTTTAGCGGTGGATTTTACATAAAACTTTTTTAGTTTTTGGGCATTTCATAAATCCTCCCATTAATTAATTAAAACTACACCTACAAGGAGTCATTGATGAGAAATATTAATGAGAAGCTGTACACTTCATTTATTTTATTTTATTTTCATTATCCTAATAAGTTGATTGATCATTATTGTTCCCGATTTTCAATGATTTTAAAGAAATAAATATTTTCTGGTAGCATCTTTGACTTAAAATAGAGCCAATAATTGTGGCGTGCATTATGGAGATTGTAATCCTTCATTTGGCCGGCAAGAATAGGATATCCAGAAACTTTGATTCTTCATGCTTCTCATCTCAAAATAAAAATTCTAAAAATAAAAGTATTTAATATTTTATTTATTTTTTCATTTTTTCTCATCATAACATGGCTTGAGTATGAGAAAATGGCTGGGACCCTCGGTCCAATAGTGCTAGGTGTACCATTTTGACGTGACAAACAAATTCTAGAAGTAGCTTTTTAAAATAACCTTCTCTTCTTCTTAAAAAACAATGTTATCTAGAAAATGAACTAACCTACTATTAATATGATAAAACAATAGGTATTGTTGTCAAATAATCAAACAAATTTTCTTGTCGCCTAATAGCCATTGTGTTTGCATTTTTTTTTTTTTTTTGACCTAACTTACACGTGGGCGTGGCTATTTCTCACATTCTAAAAATCTTTACAAATACTAACACATAATATATTTTTAATCACTCTAAAAAAGTCTTTTTCAGATATTGTAAGTTATCATGTTAATGCGGTCCGAGTAGTAAGGAGATCGATTTCGGTGGAAGTGTTCGCCATAATTACCTTCTTTAAAAAAAAAATGAATGTTAAAAAATTTAAGACCTTTTAATTTTGGAATTTTTTTACTTTTGTCCCACTAATTAATAAGATTTTGTAGTTACATCTCACATTTTTTGTTTATTAGTTACATCCCATTTTTTGTCACGAAAAATATTTGTTGTCACTAAAAACAGTCGTCAAATATTTTTTGTGACAAAAAGTGAATGTAAATCTAATAATACAAAAAGTATGATGTAAGTACAAATTTTATTAGTAAGTGGGATAAAAGTTAAATATTTTCTTTAATTTTTGGGGCCACATACAATCGTACAATTTATACATGCTCGGAAACACCCATACGCGTTGGTCTGACAAAATTTAGGCTAAGTAGTCACATTTGTGAATTTGAATACATGTAAACATTTCAAGGTTAAAAAAATCTTTGACTTCAATAAAGTTGGGCATCTTATGTAAGGATTGCACCGAGATTTGTTTCCCTTCTTTTTAATATTGTAGAGTTAGTCCAACAATTTAAGTCTCTAAGTGTGACCCTTGAATCATTCCAAGTCTCAAATCAGTCTTAAAATTAGGGAGTGGCTCCAAATGCTTTACAAATTAATGGCACCATTGACCCTTCCAAATTATCAAAAGACTCTTTTGTTGTTCTGGTTGGTCAAGGGCACCTGCTCAATTAGATGATAAAACAAGCATTAAGAAAAAGAAATTACAGGCATACTTACCACAAGTTTTATTCAAATAAATTAATTGGAAAGTTTCAACCCCATAAAAAAAACATGTCAAATGAGAATATATAGATAAGTAAATGTACTAACTGGACAAAATTAATTTGTTTTGTTGCAGTCTGAAATCGACTAGAAAATTTTAGGAAGAATGCTAAAAGATGAGAGAAATGGAAGAGAGAAATATTTATTTGTTACTAATGTTTAACCCTATAAGAGTTGCTTTATGCAAGGATATCTATATAAACCTCAAGACTATTACATCCAAATATCTCAAGGAGATTTCTAAGGGATAGAGGATCCCTATAAAGTGGAGCACAATTAACTAAAATTAGTTTCAAAACTAATTGCAACACTTCTCTCGAGTATGCACAACTCAATAAACAAGATATATCAATGGTCTTCAGAATTAAGGGACGATCAACGTCAATCTTAAGGGACAATCAACATCAGTCTTCAGGGATGACCAACATGAGTCACCATGTAATATATTAACACGAGTTTATGGGGATATACATAAGTGGATCGACTTCACTGAAAGCCTTATTTGTAAAACTTAATGGAAATAATCATAATAGAAAGGGAGAAAAGTGAGTCAATGTCCATACATCTTCAGGATGTGAAAATATCAAAGGTATGACCATCCCAATGTGAGTACCTCGTTAGAACCTTTCTTAACTATCAGAAATTCAGTTGAAAATATCCCTAAATTAGGAAAATTAAATGGTACATTAAAGTCAAATGAGTGTACTCTTTTGATATCAACATATCCGATACTACGAGTGTCCTAATACAGAGAATTTTTGCAATTTGATGCCACGAAGGATCTTCTGAAAAGTTGACTTTGACGAAGACTTTATTAACATGTCAGCCAAGATATCTTGGGATCATACCAACTTGATTTCAATTATTTGATGCTGTTGTCGGTGATGCGACCAAGAGAAAAAACTTCTATGCATGTTATGTGTTTGGTATTGTCTCTCTTGATGTAACCCTTCTGCATATGGTCAATGCATGAAGCATTGTCTTCATATATTATCGTTAAGACATCATTGATAAGAAGAGAAGCTACTCGTAGTCCGAATATGCTCAATGATGGATCACAACCATATGCACTCATATGTGGCATTATGAAGGACGATAAGCTCAACATGACTTAAAGAAGTGACAAACATGGACTTCTTTGTAAACTTTTAAGCTATCACAATATTCCAAATGGTAAAGACATAGCCACTTTGGGATCTCATCTTTGTGTTGTTAAGATAAATAACAGGCATCGGCATAGCCGACAAGACAAGTATCATTTCCATGTTCCAATACCTCTTCATCATATTCCATAGGATGAGTCTTGTTTAGCATCGGGAGAACAAACGATCATGGATGTACTCGATGGTTTTGCTTTGTCCATATACAAATTATGTAACACATTTTGGGTGTAACTCGATTAGTGAGCCAAACCACCATCGTGCACCTCAAGTTGAGGTCTAGAATCAGGTTTTTCTCATATCCTTGATCTTAAATTCTAGCTTCAGGTTCTTGGCAATCATCTCGAGCTCTTCAGGAGTTCCGATGAGATTCATGTCATTAATATAAAGTTCTACAATTAAAAATTTAGAATGTTATTTCTTGATGAGCATGCAATGTCATACTTCATTAATCACATATTTCTGATTGATCAAATACTCGCTTGTATTTCCAATTGATCAAATATTTTTGTCATTTGATGCGTGATATGCATGGGTTTCAAATTGTTGGGTATATATATATATATATATATATATATATATATATATATATATATATATATATATATAAAAGAAATATATATATATATATATATAAGAAAATATATATATATATATATATATATATATATATATATATATATATATATATATATATATAATTTTTTTTTTTTTTTTTTGGAACCAGGTAAATTGTTTCTGGAATCGCTCCCACCGGGATTCGAACTCCTGACCACTCGGGCCGCATGCATCTCTCTTAACCACTAGGCTAGAGGTCATCTGCTATATATATATATATATATATATATATATATATATATATATATATATATATATATATATATATTAGTATTCAGTTTTTAGTATAGATATGTGCAACCACATTCATCAACTGCATGTTCAAATTTTTGGAAATTATCAAACTGACAAGGCAATGAAACGTAATATCATCCATTATGGAATAACATCATAGAAGGTCATTTCAAAGGTACAATTACTCCAATTTTCTACAAAACTCCTTAAAAGTTGAAATGATGCTATTTGATAAACAAAATATGATGATGCTTAGTGCCTAGTAATAAGCATCTCCATCTTCACCCCTTCATCCTTCATCACTGACTTTAGATTCTTGGATAATTTATAGCACAACATAATGAAAACACCCAGTGAGACTTTCTCCCACCAATTCTCTCTCTCTAAACAAACGAAAATAAGTTATAACAAAACACACATACTACCAATGAGACAAGGGAAAATTTATGAAATGCCCAAAAAACAAAAAAGTTTTATGAAAAAATCTACCGCGCAATAACATTTCATCGCGTGCCCAAAATTAGCAAAAGATATATAAAGAGGGCTCCGAATGACCTTTTTGTCATTTCTTCTAATTTGTTGAAAACACCCATGAAACTACTCTTAAAAAAACGTTTCGATACTTCATCTTCTTCCATATGCTGCTCACTTTCGAATCTAGGTTTTCTCCTCAAAAATCTTCAAAAACTCGTCGAAAAATTTCGGAAATACCGAGACAAACGACAAAAGTGCTAAAACGGAGGTCCAAACTTTATTTTTTTGCGATTCTATAATTTTGGAAGGCCGATAAACGATGAAATGGTTTATCTCGGGCTCCTCGAAGATACGCTCATTTTGCGACAAACCGGGCCTCGTTTAGACCTCCCAGTCAAAAGTTATGGCCGTCCAAAGTTTCAAATGACCATAAAATACGGGAGAATGGCCATTCTCCGTGTTAGAACACAGAGAATGTTAATTTCGCATGAGGGTGGCCATTCTCCGTCTTTATTTACATGGAGAATAGCCATTCTTTGTGTTAATAACATGGAGAATGGCATTCTCCGCCTTAATTTACATGAAAAATGGCCATTCTTCGTGCTAAATTACACGAAGAATGGCCATTCTCCGTCTTAATTTACACGGAGAATGGCCATTCTACGTGTAATTTAGCACGGAGAATGGTCATTCCAGTGTTAAAATGCAGTATCACGACCCGATCCCAAAATTATTTGGGTCGAACCGGATCATGCCCAGCCTGCACCGTTGTGAGACGGCGGCAGTAAGCTGTTCTATACAGGTATTCACAATAACATCTATACATTTGTCACAACTTGAATATACAAAATTTTAAAAACTTTTTATTCAACAATTGAAAATTACAACTGGAAATGGAAGAACTGAAATAAAGTACTGAATTCAAATTAACAAAATACAAAACAATAAAACTAGAAAACTGAAAAAACAACTAGCTAGGCGGTCGGCTCATCGGCCTCAGGTTCTGCGTCCACAAAGGGGGACTCTGGCGACACCATAGGATACAATACCGGATCGTAGTAGCTATTGTACAATAGCTCAGCATCCTCAATGTCACCTAAAAATGTGGGTCTCCAGTCAGGAGGGAGCAAGTACGAATATATATCTCACATTTCAAATAATAATGAAAAGTGCAGGCTAAACAGTTGAAACAATATTTTCCAGCAATTTAATAATTTAAAACAATGTGATTTGAATGTGTAATCGTCTATGACCAGCTTGGGTTGTACAATAGCGTCCTAGCGACGTGATACGGCTTATTCTCGTGTGTAAGAGGGGTAAGCTCGCACAATCATGCAATATGAGGGGTATTGGTCATAAACGTTACACTATTCTCCCAATCCCCACAATCAATATCAATCAATATTTGAACCCTATGAGAGGGTTCCATGTAGCAATGTGGTTTAAACATGCAGCTTGACAATTACTAAATAAAATACAAGAAAACATAACTGTAACTTGCCTCTATTAATTGACTGGATCGGGAATGTCGGAATCGAGGAGGAAGTCAAGTTCGTCTCCGAGATCCTACAGTTGAGAACCTTGACTTAGAACCATAATGAAACCATTCTAGGTGTGCTAGTTACAATCTCTAGAAGCAGACCCTAGTCAGGTTTTAAGTTATTTAGTTAATCTACCAAAAAATTGTCTAACGTCGCAAACTACGTTCGTTTATCATTTTAATTAAATAAGTCGGTTACTGATTAATTGAAAAAAATAGCAATTACCGGTTAATTTGGCAAAAACTTTGTATTTTAAATATATATATATATAACTAGGCTTTTTCTTTTAAATAGAAAACATGTGAATTGCTAAATTACCAGATTATTTATTATGAGAAAACTTATTAATTTTCTTTATAAAATAAATATATCCATTTTTATATTCTACGCGTTTAACGGTGAAATCAACGTTCCAAAAAAATAAGAAAAAGCTACGCTACACAATACAGGGTCAGAGAGAAATAAAAAAAAACTGGGCTTATGCCCTTTACAAATTATTTACAAAAATTAATTAATCCTAAGGCGAGCTCTAAGTGCCGCAAACGGTCCAAACAGTAGGCCAAGGTACTGCACCATAAATACTAAAAGTAGTACCAGTTCAAAAATAAATTATAATTAAATTAAAATTAAAGAGTCTCAGACTTGGTCGTGCAATCTCATGTTGCTGGCTTACGCCTCAACGTACAGGAAATCCTGTAGCATTTGTGTTTCGTCGAGGCTCATCCGACCGATATGGTCGTCGCCTAACTGGTGATACAAAATCCATAAAATCCCAAAAACCAACAAATCCAATCTATAAATCATTTTGCAAAGACCGATTTTCTTTGAAAAAATAGGTTTTATTCGAATGCTAATTTTTATAAGAAAATCCCTTTTAAAAATATTTCCTAAAAATTTGGGCAGCACCTCCTCTGTAATTGGGACAACCCAATCCTGGGAGGATGCCAACCACAACACAACAAAATATCCCAAACCAGGGATCACCAACCCAAAATGAATATCCCACCAAAAAGTGAACCACAGCACAATATATCCAAACATAGAAAAATATGCCGCGACGTAACCGATACTCTACGCATCATCCAAAAGCAAAGATAAAAATACCGATTCCCGAAAACGGGATCGGGACCGCGTCATCATAGACTATCTACGGGAGGGACACGGGGACGCGAAGTTATACCTCAATTGCTCGGCTAGAGCTCTCAGATGTAAAAAGAAATAGGAAAATATCCATGCGGATCGGTTCGGGACAGCACTGGAAGTGCGAACAGCGCTGCGAACGTACGGGGAAGCTCGGACAGCAGGATCGACGCACGAAAAAAATGCTGACAACGGGTCAGGGAGCCGACGAACCGCGGGAAGCGGGGACAGCAGGTCTGCGACCAGGAACGGGCCGGACAACGGGACATCAGGCCGGAGAGGGTCCGCGAGGAGGCGGGTCGGCTAGGGAACGGCCGGGGGCTGCGGGTCCGGACGGTCGCGGAGGGGCCGGAGGGCCAGTCGGAGGGGTCTGACCTCGGGGAGGCCGCGCCGGTCGAGGGCGGTCGGATCCGGCCGACCAGAGGGCTCGGGGCCGGGCGGATCGCGGCTGAGCGGAGGGGAGCGGCCTGCGGGAAGGGGAGATCGACCGCGGGGCTGGCTGGACGGCTAGGGCACGGGAGGGAGCTCGACGGAGGTGGGCGCGGGGCTGCTAGGGTCGAGGACGGCTGGGTGCGCGCAGGAGATGGCGGGGCACGTCGGGGCTACGTCGGGGTCGGCGGCGGTCGGGAAACGTCGGACTAGGCGCGTGCGGGAGGGTCGGCCACGGGCGGGGCTCTGCCGAGGATCGGATGGGGGTGGTGAAGTGAAAAGGGAAAGGGAATTGGTGGTGGTGTTGAGGAATTTAGGGAGGTGAGAGAACGTAAAGGAGAGTGGGAGAGAATGAAGGGGGAGAGTGGGACGTGGGGAGAGGGAATAAAAAAAATGGTTAGGGGGAGGGTGAGTGGCTGTGAGTTGAGTTTAATTGTGTTTTTTTTAAGGAATGGTTTTGGGTTTGGGTTTGGGTTTGGGTTTGAGAGGAGTTGGATTGGGTCTCTGGGCCTGAATGAAGAAGCGATCCAATCAATCAATAATTCTAAAATAACTAAAATAATTTAATTAATCGACCAAAATAATAATAATAATAATAATAATAATAATAATAATAATAATAATAATAATAATAATAATAATAATAATAATAATAGGAATACGCCAAACAATAGATCCTGTAATTCCCAATTTAATTAATCTATTTAGAATCAAGGTTTTA